>CAJNRD030001121.1:859229-1012806 GCA_905319865.3 Cotesia congregata
CGCCCTTATGGCTCCCGGTAGGTACCCTGGGTGCCATAAGGGCGTACCAAAATTATTTTTTGCTTTTCTGCCCATTTCAGGCATAACTACGTCGATTCCCGGAAAAAAAATTTTTATACGCCCTTATGGCTTTTCAAGGGTATTTTTTTCGAGATACGCCCTTATGGTATCAGTAACGCGAAATATTTAACATAAAAATTTTTAACACAAAATTTTTTGACGCAATGACGCAAAATTATATACTTGATTTAAAAGAATATTTTTTTTTGTGCAGAGAATTCTAATTACTTATACTAATAAATACAACAATTTTATTATGCAGAAAATTTTGAATCACTTATTTTTCAATTATTTAATTTAAAATTCAATATTGATATTACGCGTGATGAGATTAAAAAGTACTATCGAAAATTACTCACCGAATTGATATATCAATCAACGTGAAAGCCAGACAGCTCGATGGTATTATTTACAACTTTATCAATCATTCTCCGAAAAAATGGCCGGTGTGAATTTAATATGTTATAAGTTATAACTTATACCTAAAACTTTGCAAGTTCATGCTAGAGTAATTGATTAATTTGAGTTATCATCGTCGAATTTATGTATATATATATATATATAAATGCTAATGTATTGTTTCACTTGAGACTTATTTCAAGTTGGCAAAGTTAATTAATACTGTATTTTCCCTTGTGCAGAGTTGCGAATCCTTACTATACAGGATATATAATTGTGATGTTTTACTCAAAGCAATTTTAAAGAACGCCAAATTTATAAAGTTACATTTAAATTACTGAAATTACACACAGGGAAAATTAAGTAGTTTAAATTTACTCAGATTTTAGTTACTGTTTCGTGTTTCTAATTCCGAACGGCAACACATTAAATATTACTATATTAAATATTATTAAATTTAAAAAAGTTTAAAAGCCAATGTTTATAATTTAATATTAAAAAAATTGATTTGTAGTAATTACTATACCGAAAAAAAATTAACTTTAATTAAGAAAAAAATTCTTGAATCAAATAAATAATTTTGAAGAGTTTTATTTATATTATTGCATTTAAAATTTATTATTTTATTGCATTAAAATTTAAAGTTCTTACTATAAAATTTAGTAATCTTTTTTGATATTTATTATTTATTATTATTATTATAGGATAATCTTTTAAGTGCAAAATAATAAATATTAAAGTCGGAATTATTAATTATTATATTTTCATTTTTTGACACTTAAAATTGTTCATAATTATATTTTATTAAAATAATTTAATTAAAATCATAAAAATGAAATTTACTAAAAATTTTTTTTTATAATTTTCAGTACTTAACTAATTATTTATCCTTCAAATAACATAATTATTCGAAGCCCTTTTAATTACAACTTCTGCTATAAACTAGAAAACTAATTAACCAGTGGAATGTGTAAATATCCATATACTGTAGATTGAATGTAATAGGAAGCTTCCGTTAGACATATTAATTAATTGTTGACACAGCTCCGACTAGAACTCCGAGGAACGGATTTAGACATGTTAGTTCAGTGTGCATAAAATGCGAAATTTGGTTCAGATGCACTTCCACGTTTCATCAGCATCATAAAAATGGGTACCATCATATCAATAATTCAAATATATTTGCAGGCCCAGAAACTTCATTTTGCTCCTATGTGCTGTACAATTATGAGAGAGATTTTCAATCCTTGATGACGTTAAACATTGCACTTAAAAGTTTGAGTCACATGATGTGTACGTATGTAAACGCCACGGGAAACAAGGATGAGGATCGATACGCCCACGACCTCGGAGATTTAAAATAAAAGAAAGAAGATATAGGTCATAGTTTTCTTATTTCTTCTATTTCTTCAAAACTATATACCACTCGACTAGACACTCCGGGACTAGACACCGAGCGGTTTTTTTTTACTATTATTCCACTTTTGCGCCATCAAATTTATAAAATTTATCATTTGCGCTCTTCTTTGACAGGTTAATAAAAAAAAGTACTTTAAAAATCAATTTTTTTCATTAAATTGTCACTTTGGGACAATTTAATAAATGTAATTGCCCGTTTTATCCTTTGAATTATTAAAATGGTCAAAATTTAATCAATTATTACACTTGAAATTATATTTTAACGCGTCTATTTTTGTACATATAATTTTAATTTTTAGTTTTTGTAATTCGACGGTCTAATTAGCAATTTGTCTAACTTATTATTTTTTAGAGGGTGATTTTTAAAAATTTTAATATATATAGCAATAGTCCAATTATAAATTATTTGAATGATTCAAACCAAAATATTATAGCTTTATTAGATATTAATGATATTAAATTATTATTAAAAAATTGATGTGACGTTTTTCATTGTCGCTTTTGGTTACTATGATGACCACATTGACAACGGCTACATATTAATGAGTAAAATTTGTAAGCATATTGATTAATTAAATTGTCGACAATAAACATTTTGACAAAAGCGCGTTCGATTTTCTAGTTAAATTGAATTTTGTAATTATCTATTGAAAATTAATTATTGACGCGTAAAAGTTAATCCGGCTATAACGTCTTTGCGTGTAATTTCCATTAATTTTCGTGTCAGGTATCAATATTGTATCTCGTAAGATTAAAACGAGATTAATAAACGTCTCGTCCTGTTCAAAACTTGCATATGAGAGATTAATTACTCGGTTTTGCACATCAAATTCGATAAATACAAAAGTGGAACAAGTTTTGTTATTAATTTAAACGTCAAATAGCGAAGGCAATGAAAATTTTGATTATAAGAATCATTTTTATTAGTAAAGATTTATTACTCAAATATTTGATATTTATTTGAGTAATATATATCACGAATCAAATTATTGGAAAACTAATATTTGGATGATCATTAATTATATATAGTATTTAGGGAAAAATATTAGTTTACAGCTGTTTGATTTCCATCATAAGCAAAGATCAATAAACCACTCTGGATATATTTTTATTCAAGGGTTTAATATTATTATTGTATGTAAAATCTTATTTATTTTTAAATTTAATATAGATATAAATTTTTTTTTTTTAATACAATAAGACATTAAAATTCAAATTCTTTTTTTTTTTTTATTTTAAACTAATATATTTCCTTATTCATGTTTCTTAATTTTAACTTTTTGTTATACGCGCTAAAGTAATGATTTTTTAGCTCAACCTTTCCAAATTTATTTTAAACACACAATTATTTTATAAAATTAAAAATATCTATTAAACAACAAAAATAATTAAATATTTTAACTTTGAATAAATTAAAAAAATTGTTTGTCCAAAAAAAAGTGAAAATTTAGATCTGAGAATATTCATAAATTAATTAATAAATTTTAATACAATTACAGCTACAATTATTCTGATAGTTTAGGTACTATTTTAATAAATGTCAAGGAAAAACTTCGTATCTTTTAACCCTAAAGGGTTTATCTTGATGAATTAACTCTCTGGTATTCATTAATAACACATATTATGATATACTATCTAACGTAATAATTATTCTGTCTAAATAATAAAATAAAAACAGAGTTAATAAAATTTAACATTAAAAATTATAATTATGTTAAAAGTATAAAACTTGAAAAAGGTTTTTATTCTTGAAAAGTAAAAATGGAAGATTCCGCAATATTGAATGTAGATCCTTGGAAGTCTAGAGTAAAGAGAGAATACATGATGTCACGCAGAACTTTAATAGCTTGGAGATAAGACGAATAAAGGGAATAGAATGATATGAATTTAAGTGAAGAAGTTGGTTTTAATTTTAATAAAATTTATAATCCGTGAAAAATAAAACATAAATAATATTTTTTTTCTTTCATACCTACTTGTTATTATTTCATTTATTATTACCAAAACTTTTTGTGTTATCTCTTTCTTATTAATTTCCGCTACATATATAGATATTCATGAAAAGACATTGCAAACCCGAAGTTTGGCAATATAAGTTTCGAAAAAAAAAAAAAAAAAAAAATTTACAAGACAACACCACACTGTCTTTGTACTTTACAATAAGCGACTTTTGCACAATGAAAATCCGGGTCACAAATCAGAAAACAAAGTTGCTTTGACATGTTGCTAAATTTTTCATAACACTTTACTTTTTTTGGTTGATCCAAAGAAACTCCAAATAAAGAAAGTATTTTTTGTGCTTTTTCTCCTTGAGTAATCAAGCTAGGCGACATCCTTTCGAAAGAAAATTTTTTTTCTTATTCCTAACAAACATTATTTCTTCCCCTGCGTCATTTGACTGGTAACCGACGTAAGACGCAAAATGAAAAAAAAATATATTTTAAATATATATAAAATATGTATAGTAAATATATTTTTAATAACTAACTTTTGGCCGATTTTTATATATATTAAAAATATATTTTTTTTTATATTTTTAGCTATGTATTTTAATTTAAGATATATTTTGAATATATCTAAAATATATTTAAAAATCGGCCAAAAGTTAGACATATTTTTTATATATTTCGACATATATTTTTTTTATATTTTTTTTTCATGGAGGTAAACTCTAGTTGACTGAAAAAATTGTTAACTACTTTACTTTTTCCATCTAGTTGCTAATGTGAATTTCTTTAATGTATATATTTATATGCACATATCTGGAGTAATAATAAGCATCTGAGCAAAAAACATATAAAATATGTATATGATCTATATGAAAAAGTGAAGATCAGGCGCTGTCTCATCGATCATAATCTCGATACTCACCATTCACTGCTCTGACATGCGCTATAAATTATTCCTGGAGGCTCTTACCAGCCGATTCATACATTATATCACCGAGAGACTGTGAGATATTAAAAGCTCCGTTAAAGCTTCCTATAGACCTCTGTATCAAATACTTCCCCGTAATATTACAATCACCATCGACCGATCCCTCTTCCTAATACTATACTGCATATATATATATATACTACACCTTTGCCGAATATTATTATCTATATCTATCTCTTCTGACAGTTATTAATGGCCTGCGCCTGGAGATTATTATGCTATCAATTAATACGTTATTTAGTATTAAATGTTAATAATTAGAGTTATAAATTGGTTATTTACCAATTCATAACTCTAATTATAAATGTAATATTTTATCGCTAATTTAATTGTTTTAATTCTTCCTGAAAAATTCATTTACAAGAGCAATTAACGGATAAATTAAACTATCCGAAAGAAATTACGGAGATGATTAAAAGTTTTAATTTTATATTTAATACATATATAAATTAACGTTAATATCTTGGACGAGTTGGAGCGGCAATGAGAGTTTTAACCGTCAACCATCAACTTTAAAGTATCTTGATGGAAGTCTACGGGGTTGGAGTAGTAACTACGTAATAGCCAACTCATTTCAAGTAAAGTCTACTTTTTTTTTATCATCTTTCTGTTCGCGGTATTTCTCAACTAAATTTTAGATTTTTCGCCTCTAATATTATGCAATTGCAAGCTTAATTTTATTTATCAAGCGATGAATTTTTATCATCAGATAATTATGCTGAGATAAAAAATTTTATTCACTTCAAACTGGTTTAATGATCTTATTATAAAATTATTAGCTTTCTTATCAATATTCAATTGGACACCCTGATGCTTAAAGGATTTTAAAACACGAGAGTTTTAATGCTAGTAAAATCCTCGGAATACTTTCAAATCCTTTATTTTATGAGAATTTAACAATTACTGAAGATAAAATATATATTATATAGTTTTAGGTCCTTTTATATAACCAGGGTAAATTTTCTTATCTTAAAAAAAATTTTCAATGGTAAATATAAAAAAAATAACACAATTTACTCAATAAACATACCTACCGGCTCGAAATTTAACGTGTAAACATACAGACTAAACGAACAACAACAATTTTCACTGAAAAAATTTTATGATAGGAAGTATCTAATGTTGTCGCTGCAATGTCAATAAATAAGGGAAAAATATAATAAATGTTTTTCTAGTCTAACTATTCTCACGAGTTTTTTGTTAGCTTGGATTGAAGTTTATTTGATTTCTATTAGAATTAATTGAGACTGGAGTTTTGTAAAAAATTTTGGGAGACTAATAGGTCTATTAGACTGTCCAGACTGGGAGTCGAGAGTTCTAATCGCTGGAAATGCTTAATTAATTTTACCCTAAAAAAAAACACTTTTAGTTGCATTCAAAAAAAAAAAAATTTATAACTTTAAATTTATTATATTTTCATTATTGAAATATTATAAAAAGTTATTATAAAATTTTTTTAATAAAAACGAAAATGCTCTATCTCTAGTTACATAATTAAGAAATAACCGTGTATCTTGTAAACTATTGACATTTTTAAAGATATAAGCTCATCCTGATGCTACACTCGTCAAGACCTTTCATTTGAGTACCCACATTAATTTTTCATATATTTCATATATTTATATATATTATATATATGTATTTATGAAAAATATATCAAAAATGCATGTGGGTACTCAAATGAAAGCTCTTGATGAGTGTAACATCGGGATGAGCTTATATTTTTAAAATATATGTTATATATATATATATGAATATATGAAAAATATATCAAAAATGCATGTGGGTACTCAAATGAAAGCTCTTGATGAATGTAACATCAGGAAGAGCTTATATTTTTAAAAACGTCAATATTTAAGAAAATACAGTGCAATTTAACAAAAGTCATTATTTAATAAAGCAAAATTTTATTTATTTATATAATATAATAAAAAAAAAAATATTTTGGAATAAATTTATTTGATAATAATTCCTGAAATAGATATAATTTTTTTTATTGCCAATAAACTAGAACGTGATCGATTTGAATGGGTATTTCTTCGATAAACAAAGGATTTATAGTATTAGAAATAAATAGCAAAAACAAACAATTCAATCTATTGACACTTACAAACTTTATTGGCTCACCAAATATTTATCAAACTAATCCGACGTACTTTTATTATAATTTATAATAAGTTTCTTTCTAAGATCTACTTTTGAGAACATAAATAAGGAAATATGCGTATAATTAAATTAGCCGTCAAGAGAAGAATTTCCGTATTAAAAAAAAAAAAAGAAATAAAAATTCAAATAAGATTGTTAAGTATTTACTTTATCCAACGAAAAAATTTCATTAAGCGCAAGACATGTTGGCAAACGCGAAACGAGGTCATCAATCGGGTAGAGATAAAGGAGAGGAGCGGGGATATAAAATTCGTTGGAAAAGAAAAGTATACTATCCACTATTATTATTACTGTTATGATTTCATGTTGTTGTATACTTATATTTTGTAGAATAAAGTATAAAACTCGGTACTGTCACCTCTCGAGCGTGTTTGCTCGCGTCATTACCACAGATATCTTTGCACCGGGCATAAATCTTTCGCATGAAATTGACAATTTATTTTTATGTATTTTATATCGCTTTTTAAATATAAAATATCTGGTTACTTTTCTTATTTTTTAATTTCGGCCGAAATAAAAATATGAATCCCGGAGTTAAAAAAATTAACTTCCTTAATTTATGAAAATAATTTATTTAAGCTCTTAAATAAGCTCATTATTTATTCAACTCGAGTCTCGACAAATTAAAATTGAAAAAATAAATTAATAAGTTGAAAAAAAAAAACTGTTAATTTAATTAATTTGTAAAGTACAAATTTACTTATTATATATTACTAAAAAATTTTTAATAAATTTCAAACGCGCAATTTAAATTTAAAATAATTTACGCGTTTAATTAAAAACTCCAAATATTAATAAATTAATTGAATTGAATTTATTTATTTAATTATTTATAAACAAATTTTTTATTATTTAAATCATTACAAATTCAATAAATGTTATACAATAAATTAAACAATCAGTTATAAATTATAAATTACAATTTCAAAAGTACAAATATATCTTCAAACTATTTTAATAATCTACGTCACAATTTACAATAAATTCCTGTAAAAATAAAATTTTTTTAAATGTTAAAAAACAATCATAATTAATTTACACTAAATTAAAAATTTCCAAATCAAAACAAAGTGTCAAAATAAATTCAGAAAACTTCCACGCCCTCTGAAATTTTCACCAACTCAAATGTCTTTCCACACTCATAACTTTCCGGCTTGGGTAAACTAATATTAACATTGTCATTACTAAAATTGCAACCAATACTACTTGTTCTAACTCTGGAGCTATTTGAACCATTATCACTAAAAGATAATCTCCTCGTCGAGATTTCCCCGAGAGTATCACGCATCGACTTCTTTTGATCCTGCGCTTCGTGTACCAAAGACTGATCAAAACTCGCGAATAAATTCTGGTCGACAAAAATCGAAGATTCTTCTGCGGACTTTTCAGTGAACTCGTAAGCGAACCTAATGCCAACTATGCACTTGAGCAATTTTTGATTAGATTCTCTGCGCGTGGAATTGCAGGTCGCGGGAAAGCTCTGCGACAAAACGTTATAATCAGAAGTAAATTCTTCGTCCAAATCGGAGTCTTCTTTAGCTTCCATCAGCGGTAGAATTTCAGAGTCAGAATTTGCGCGAAGAAAATCAACCACCTCGGGGTTTATAATAGTAGAATTTACCTCGTCAAAATGCAAATTAATCCCCGTTTCTTGGCTGTTGATAGTCGAACAGGTCAAATCACTTTTATTTAACATTTCAATTGGCTCTAAGTCAATGCAATCGATTTTTGGAATCGCCTCGACCTCAAAACTCATTCCGTAATTAATACAAAAATTGTCAAATTGTTTTCTGGCGAACACTGGCGAAGAAGTACTAAAATTTCCGTGTGTAATTGTCATTGAAGATCGCGAAGAGCTTCTTGTCATTTCGACCCATCCTGAGTCTTGTGAATTTTTGGAATTTGCGTTTATACTTTCATAATTAACTTGCACTTCTTTCTTCTTTATCCTGTCAGTTTTTGGCGACAAGAATTTTATTATTTTATTTAGTTTATTATTCGAGTTATCACTGAGTACTCTGTTATTCTTATCACTTATGTTCAGTTTTATTTTTATAGACGCTCGTTTTGTTTTGCACTTCCTAGATTTGGACAGCAGAGAAAATGATTTATTTTTGGTGTTGCGAGCGCGAAACTTTTTAATTAATTTACTGAGCATTGTCACTTTTGTTTAAAATTAAATTCCAAAAAATAATTAATTAATTTTTTGATAATAATAATAATAATAATATAGATGGAAAGTACTGAAAAAACTAGTACGTGCTTCAGCCGGCTGTGTCCGTGCAGAAAAGTTTAAGTGGTCAAATGTAATGCTTGAAGTGGTTGAAATTTCATTTGCGTAGAGTGGGGGTGCTAAACCCCAAGAGCGAGTACTCATACTTGAGTAGGGATTTTCAATTCTCCATTTACGCTGGCCATTTGTTGTACTTGTTGACGTTCAAACTAACTATACTAGATTTAATTTTCTCCGCAGGTCATGAGTGTCGGGCCGTAAAGTGCATACGGGTAGAAGTTACTCTCAGCCAAAAACATCCGGCTTCTTTTGTCCGCTTCATTGGTAGTTTATATCTTTGTTTTGCAATCGCTATTCCAAATTTTACTTTTTCTTACAGGATTATTTTGTCAAGTTTGGACATTAAAATTCTATTAGTATGACTTTTTTTTATTTTAAAAAATGCCTTTTGTCTGTAAATAAGTGTGAAAACTTTTTAACGGCCAAAAATTAAGAGGTGTCAAATTTTTTATGTAATTAGAAAAAGTCATAAATTTAAAAAGTTAAAAATTTTTTTAGATCTAAATTTTGGATAAGATGTTTAAGATACAAAAAATATTTAAATAATTTTTTTAATTTATTAAAATTCATTTAATTAATAATTAATATTATATTATATTTAAATAAAAAAAATTTTAAGTTTAAATTTTTTAATAAAAGAATAACTAAAAAAAATTTTGTTTTAAATATAAATTTTATTTTTTTAAAATAATTTTTTTAATTGTTTATTTTTACACTTCAAAGCAAAAAAAAAACTCTAAAAATCGGTAGACTTAAGTATGTAATCATTTTTTTAACGTAAAATTTTTGATAATAATTAAAATTAAAAAAATAAAAATTTTTTCATATTAAAGTTTGAGTAAAAAAAAAAAATTATCAACAACTTTTAGATTAAATTTTTCCACTTTAATAATCTAGGGATTAAAATTTTTTTTAATTTCACTTTTAATATTATAAAAGTACTTATAAATTTAATTTAGCGCTTAAATATCACATTTGAATTACCTTGAAATTTTTTTGTTAAAAAGCAATAAATCTCTAAGAACATATATATTATATACATAAAAAAAATTTTTCCGTGGCTACGCAAACTTTCTTATGTCTTCACACTTTTGATACTTTTATCTCCTAGAAAGCGATAAGCTCGAAATAATCGCGATCTCTTTAGATTATACGTGAGTTCGGAGAATAAAATTCTGAAAGAAAGTATATAGTATAGAGTATCACATAAATAAATGCTCCGATATAATACTTGAGCTTTACTTCACTTGCGTATAATATCTATAGATACTGTACATACTACAAAGATTAAGATAAACCATACTTCTTGAAAGTTTCCGTCTAATGAGTAAAGTCGTTTGTCCTTAGTCTTTTATTCTCATCATTACAATATATATTTATTTTTACTATTATTGCCCTCATCATTAAGCGAATATTAATTTCTTAAGACCGTCATAAAAACTTTAAGATTTTGTAATTAAAAAAATTTAAGTAATTTAAAATAAAGCCCATTTGTGCGAACGCTTCTAAATTAGTTTTCAACTCCCTTTAATTATCATTGCATTATATAATCATAAATAAATCTTAGTTATTGAAGCTGATTGTCCTCTTGTATTTTATTAAGAGTCCTTGAAATTTGAGAAGCGGATCTATACGCTATATACTACTTGAGTAGAGCAAATCGATGTTCTCAGGCGCCGGAATGACTGGATTCATTCCTACTGCTATGCAGCATCTCGCCCTTTTAGCTTTTAGCTTTCTGACGTCACTCTTTCGCCTTCTTCTTTCATTTATTAATTTCATTAAATTGGTACTCATGAATAAATCATTCCATAAGGGTAATTACGATGAATATTTACTTCTAGTAAAACTTTATACAAACATCATTTTATTCATTCAACTTTTACATTATGCAGCTCTTTTTACTAATTGGAGTTAATTAAATACTTTTAAAGAAATGTTGACACTGCAGGAATTAATTTATTAGAATCTTTTAAGAATAATTTCAATTTTTTCTACAAAAAGATATAATTATATTTTTAAATAAATATTATTTAAATAAAAAAAAAAAAAAAAAACTTCTATAGCTTCTTAAGAGGATTAGAAGTACAAATTCATTTGACAGTTAATATCTCATTAGAAAAAAAAATTTAGGAAGCTTCAAAGTAATAATACTGTCTTTTGAAAATAAAGATAAGATACTAATTAAAATTAGTTTTTTACAATAAAATATTTGGCTATTTACTTTATATTTAAAATAGAAACTTTTCATAATTATAGTAATTTTTTTTCTTATTTAGTGATTATAGTTTATATAATTTGAGTAAAAAAATCAAAATTTAACAATATCTAAAAAATAAAGCTTAAAATTAAATATTTTCACATAAGTCAAATATCAAAAAACAATTACTCATTTATGTATAAAATTACAAAGACTTTTTTTCTAATTTTTTTATTAATTAATTTTTCTTTTAAATTAATAACACGGTAAAAAAAATTAATTGAAATACACTTAAAGCAAAAGCCGTAAAAAATTACAATAATATTTTTATAATTATATTGCCGATAAGCATAAGATGATAAATAAATAAATAAAAATATCATAAAATTTCAAGAATTGATTTTTGAAGTTTTCAATGTAATTTTACAATTTAAAAATCTATTTCTTACAAAATTAAATTTTCTAATTGTTCTTTTTTCGAAAATTGCAAAACTTCAGTAAATATTAATCTTGTATCATAATAATTACAATGATAATGTATTATAATAGATTTTAACTTTCAGTTTAAAATGTTTAGATGACAACACAATTGTCAAATTTCCAGCCCACTTTTGTCACCTACAAACTACTAGTACCTAATATAGTCTCAAAAAGCAGCAACAAATACACCACCAAACGTTTCATCCCAGTTATAGTAACAATTTAAAATAATAAAACAATTATTTGGACAATTACTGTGAAATGAAATCCACTTGGTTTTAAATTAACTTTGTTATATCCAAATAGAGAATTTAGAAATGATACACGTGTATATTAACTGCACACGTACATTTATTAACACGTAGAATGAAACGTTTGATCATTATGAAGTGAATAGCAGGAGAACAGCATCCACAGAGTAAATTCTAGTATTAATATCGTCAAACGCAGAGTAATATATATTACTAACCCAGTGGAAAATAACTGAAACTCAAAATAAATTTACAGTACAATCTTTATAGAGAACAATTATTACAATAGGTAGTTTCGCCAGCAAGCTATGGAGTTAAAAATTTTATTACTGCTAAATTTATTACCTGTGGTAACAAGATACGACTTAATAGATCCACCGTACGGTTCGTTTGGTTACGGATTAACGAAGGGAATACAGATATTCACAGGTACACCCCTCATCCTCACCCTCTGCTCTCTGTTCTCTGTTCTCTGTTCTCTGCCGCTTGTTTCCGAACACATAACACTACCGGGAAATAACTGAAAATTCCAATCAGTATTTACATATTTGAATTTTATCAATCTAATTGGTCGCATGCATGAAACTCGATGTTCTACTCACTATAAATACATTTGTATACATCCCATTTATTTAAACTACTATTACTTACAAATACATCATATCATATACAATTTATATTTTTATATTTTATTAAATAAAAGGTAAGCTGATAAAAAACGTAACATAAAACATTTTATTGAAAAAATAAATCCCACGCCTGAACAACCGGCGATATGTATCACTTTTAAATATTTACGAGTCAATAAAATTCGTATGATTTATTCCGAAGGAAAAAAATGACAAAGTTAGAAGCCTTGACTATTTTTTAATAAAAAAATTATTTTTAAAAAATTGCATTTTTTATTTATAATATTTTTTTTACCATAATTTATTTGTTAAAAAAACTATTAAATATCTGCTAAATTAATTTTCATTGGAAAAAAATATTTTAATTATTTTTATAAAAATTAACTTATAAAGATATTTAATAATTTTAAAAGTTTTTTTAAAAAATAAATTTAAAAAAATAAAATTGACATTTAAAAATTTAGATAATAAAAAAATGCAATTTTTTAAAAATAATTTTTTTGTTAAATAAAATTAAAAAATAGTCAAGTGACTGATAACTTTAATGTCATATTATTTATGACAGTAAAGTTAGCAGTCATTAGAGAATTTTTTAATTTTTTTTAACAAACAAATTTGTTCCAAAAAATAATTTTAAAGAAATTGCATTTTTCATTTTTTAAAATTTTTACATGCCAATTTTTTTTCTTATTTTTTTTTTTTGCCATAATTTATAAATAAATAAATAAATTCTAAAGTTATTTAATATCTACTAAATATATTTTTTTTATAACGTAAAATTTGTAGTAAAAATTTTAATTTTTCTTTAAAAATATCCAAGAAAAGTAATGTACATGCATTACACTTCAGTCCACTTAGAAGTTCACTATAAATGCATAAATATTAAAATTTGTTACCTGAGAGTTTAAAAGTGCTCACTGTATTAACGATTTATGATTATCATTGTGAATGTCCAGAAACAGACGAGCATTTACTTAAAATTATTTTATTGCCGACGATACTGCGACAGTCGGAGATTAGTTTGACGCCTATACCCCAGCATGAGGCCCTTGTCTAGCCCCCATGTATTTGCAAAAGGACAAAGCTATCAGGTATGTTCTTCATTAAGAAGAGAACTCAACTTTTGGTAGTTGAATTTTACACTCAAGAAACTATAGTTCAGTCGCTAGATACTCATTGAGCGCAAAAATACCCAGGTGAAATATTTTAAATAGTATGTACAGAAAAAAATTTTAAAGTTACCTTACAGTTCAGTCCCTTTCTTCCCCTTTCTTCATACCCCTCCACTCCACTTACATTACCTGAGTACTTTCGGGCCTTAAGTGGGAGCTTCTACCGCTCATTCGTACAACATCGGCCAAAATTTTGCGACGTTCGGTCAACCGGATGCGCCCCTCTCATTCCCAAAAAAGGTGAGGGGAAATTACGGACACGGAAACTCAGGTATATAAAATGTGTCTTCTGTCCTCACATTTTGTTTGATCTTGCTGGAGTATAGTTGAACAAATCAACGCTCCATTCTAAGTGAATAAAGTAATTAAAAATATTGCAGTGCAACAAAGCAAAAGTCTTTTATTTAATTAATTTTTTATTATTGTTAATTGCTCTCTTTGAAATTTATTTCACACCGATCTGTGTTGGGTTTAATTGAATTTGTTTCATTGGATTTAAAATGATTTCATCCCCACGGATCCCCAATAGTTACACGCACCACAATACTTATCAAAATAAAGAGGTATTTATTTGATATTTAATTGTTTTTTTTATTTATTATTAACTTTTGGTGTTTAATTAATATTAATTAATTGTGGTTGTGGTTTATTTATAATAATTATTCATTATTTTTAATAATTAATTGCGGTGGATAAAAACACGTGGTTTTTTTACTTCTTGAATTTTTGCTCATTTTTATAAAATAAAATGCTTAACTTTTTATTATTTTTTAATTTATAAATAAAATTTTTTATTGTTTTCAATTTTTAAAACGGAGAATTTTATTAGTCCGTTTATATTCTGCTTCATATATTAATATATATTCCTATCAAAATCAAATGAAGCTATTTCTCTAATGTAATTTTATTCTAATATTTTGTAAATTTTATTTTAATATTACTTGTAAATAAAATCAAAATTTGAATTATTCTTAGTTATTAGTTATTTTTTTTTAATTTATAAATTATTTAAATATTCTATTAAATTTATTTTTCGTATATAATATAATACTGAAGTTAGCAAATACTTAAAAACTTTTGGGTTTTTTTTCTTCAGTATACACCCAGCCGAAAAACTACTATCCTCAACGAAAAATTTTGACCCAGGTCATTAGGATACACACTGTCATTATCTTGAATGAAAAAAAATTTTCTTAAGCTACAAAGTTTTATTTACTTCACTTAAAAATCCATTCACTTAGGCTTAAACCATTAGACACGGTCTGGCTCAAAAGTTTTCTATGAAGGAATTAAACGTTTGTGAAATTAAAAATGCATTTTTAAATATTCTCTTTTGTTTTGTGAATTACTGTTTAAAAAAACTTGAGATTTTAAATGTCAGATAACTTGAGTATCATTTTCTAAGATCAAATTATTTATCGGAGTATAAAAATAATTTTTTGGGCCTGACATAAAAAAATTAAATAAATTATCGTCTATCAATTTCAGTTTCTTTACAAATTTTTCTATTAATAATTTTCAATGTCTTATTTTAATTATTTATTTAAATCTTCTTATGTAAAACTATTAATTGAAAGGCTCAATTTATATGAAATTATCCATTCAATTTTTTCAATATTTAATAATTGATTAAACTTCATAAATTATAATGATAATTTAAAAAATTTTCTAACAAATAAATTATAACAAGAAAAATTTATTTAAAAAATTCCATCTTTAGAAGCTCTAAAAAATTATAAATGCAATTTTTTAAAAATAATTTTATAGACCTAGTGTATTTTTAAAGAAAAATAAAAAATTTTTAAGTATTTGCTAATTTCAGTGTCATAGATTTTTACAAGTCAATTTTTTTGCAATAATTAATCACCAAAGTTCTTAAAATTATTAATTATAAATTAATTAATGAAAATCAAGTTAGCCGACATCTAAAAATTTTTAGAAATTTTTCTTATTGAAAAAATTATTACAAAAAAATTTTGTAAAAAATTTGAAAAACTTTGAGTGAAATTTTTTAAAAATATTTTTTTGTAATAATTTTTTTAATAAGAAAAAATTCTGAAAATTTGCAGATGTCGGCTAACTTTAGTGTTATATTAATTAATTAATTATTAAAAATTAATTCTTAAAATTAAATCTCCAAAACTAATTTTCATTATTTAATTATAAATTTTCTCTTTCATCAGATGCCATACGATGAGTCAAAATATTTTACCCCAACAAAACCACGAGCAGAGTGGATAAGAACATTATACTTAACGCCGCCATTACCTGCAACACCGCCTCCAAGCCCAGCATGTTGGCAGTCGCCAAAATGTCAGACTCAGCTCCAATACTCGCCAGTAGCGTCGCCAAGTATGAGTTACTGTCACTCTCAGTGCCTGCAGCGTCAAAACACGCCAGTGATGCCATCGAGCCCAGGTTATCATGCGGGACAGTATAATCAGGCCCAAAAAATTAAAATGTCTCCGTCAAGTGCAGGTTATTATGCCGGAGAATATAATACCTTAGCGTCATTGAATTCCAATTATCAGCATTACGGATTATGCTGGGATCAGTACCAAAATTCTATGGTCCAATCGCCAAGTCCAGCCTACGAGCATAATTTACCGTGTCTTCAACAGCAAAGTGCTCTGAGATCGTCACCAAATCTAAATTATCAAAACACTTTGCACTCTTCTTACGATCACCAGTATGCAGGTACTCAAAGTCCTGGAATGACTTCGAGTTATTGGAGCGCTCACCAGAATCTTTACCAGTGGCCAAATCCCGCGCCACCAGCAACTACAGGTTGCGAGTACGCTCATCAATACCCTCTTCAATGTAAAAGTAGTCCAAAAATACCTGTTGATTCACCTGCACAGCATGAACCTCAAGTTAATACGCTAATTACTCCAGTAAGCTCCATTCAAGACTTGGATAAAATAATCCAAGATTTTGAAATGGGTTATTCGTCTCCTCGGAAGAAGGATAATGTCTCACCTGTTGGGGCTGGAAAATTTGTCAAGAAAATGGTTGCTGCATTAGAGCAAAAGTATTCTACACAAACATCTAAGGTACGTTTTTTCTTTTATCGCATAATCATTTTTATTTTGAAACTTTTTCTTTATGTTGTTATGAAACTCAAAATAGTAAACAGCAATTACTTTATTTTAATAATTTAATTTCATAAATATCAAAAATTTTATTAGACTGTTTTTGAAAATTATTATTGATCAAAATTACTGTTTTGTTTTATTTTTATTTATTTAATAAAAATTTTCAAAATTATTAAAACGGAAGATTTTTATAGTCCGTTTTTATTTCAATATATCTTATAACTTTTCTTTATTTGTTTTAAATAATTTTTATTATTTACTTTCAAAAGTTAACTTGAAAAAAAAAAAAATATTTAAACTTTTAAGAGAGTTTTTTTTTTTTTAAGTAGCCATTGAATGTTACAAAATGCCAAAAAACATTTATTCTACAACTTTTTGATTTTGCCAATAGATAATTCAAAATTTATATATATATAATTTATGAAAAATTTTGTAAGTTTCATTTAAAAGTCATGAAAATTAACTTAGCCGAAATTTAAAAATTTTTAGAATTTTTTTTATTGACAAACTTATTACAAAATATGCAAGTGCAATTTTAAAAAAATATTTTTTAGTTAATATTAAAAAAATGTCAAAAAATTAACTTTAATATTATGTAAAAATCACTTAAGCTTCATTTTTGAATTAATTTTTTTCTAAACTTCAATAACCATAAAAACATGATAATTTTTATTTTTAATTTTTCTAATTAAATAACCAATTATATCTAAATCAATTTCTTTAATTTTTCAGAGTTTTCCTGAATTCAAAAGCCGCCATAACAGTTCCAAGGATTCAAAGAACTCTTCAACTCAAAAATCGTTCAACGAAATATTTACCTCCAGAAAAAGTGGTGAAAAAACAATTTCTTCCATCAACAACCACCAGCAGAAGCCAATAAACCGCTGTCTGAACGATACTTTTATTCTCGACGACAATGACAATCTCGACATGGAAGTAGAAACCGAAGTACAGCCTCAATTCGAGCCTGACCCTGATCCAGATCCTGAACCTCAACCTCAACCTCAACCTCAACCTCAATATAAAATCCAAGTTCAGGACAGCATACCAATTTACATGGACACCGAAGTAGTTCTGCGAAGAAAAAGAGCCTCAGAGCCTCCAGCAAGATCAGATTCATTCCAAATGCCCAGCGCTCCGAAAATAGTTGCCGCTAAATTAAAAACTCCAATTGAATTTGACGACGACACTGAGATAGAGTGGATCCCAGTAACAAATCAGAAGCTACCGCGTAAGAATTCATTCAAGAAGCTTCTTACATTGTTGACTGGAAAGAAGAATCCAATGAAGGGAAGCAAATTTTTCTGCAACCTGAACAAGAGCAACACCGAGACTAAATCACCACAACGGGACTCGGGATACGTTGAAAAATCATCATCATCTTCTTCTTCACTTTCTTCTCAAGGCTCGACTAAAGCTCCAAAGCAACACTCAAATTTATCGAGCTTCCATCAACCCTCGGAAAATCATATCCAGAATTGGCTCGGGCTTCCTTCAGAGAAAAATAACAATAACAATAACATGATTGCGGATGATAAATTGATTAATAAAAACCAAATAGTATTTGAAGAACTAGGTAGAGGTGACGTTAGAGTATCACTGGGTCCATTGTACCCAGCCCGGTCCAAGAATATTTTCACAGACATCAAGAGAAAATTGAAGGAAAACAGCATGAGATCTGGCACATCAAACCCACCAAAAGTCTCCAAAAAATCAAAGGACTTAATTAACAGCTCGATTTTTTCCAATACTTTCAAAATTCCACTCACCTCTTCAAAGTATTTAAAATCATCGTCAAGCTCTCTAAAGTCAAAGTCTTCACGCAACAGCCTGGTAGAACAGGACCTGGACGATTCTTATAAATCATTTGACGAAGCTATCTCTCCCCCAGAACTTCCATCGCCAATCTGGGAGTTTCCGTCCAGCAACAACAGCAACTCTACCTACAATCTAAAGAATGATTGGTCTCAATCCGAGCCACAACTTTTCTCTGTTATGCTGAGTGAGACTCACCGATATACGATGCCTGATTGTGGTTATGATGATATGATCTATGACGTTCCAAGGTCTAACGGGCCAGGAAGACCCAAGTCCAGTATTTACGAAGAAGCTTTGTCTGTAAAGAGACGCACCGAGAGCTTTGATTCAAGTTCAATCACAGCGACTGATAACTATTTTGTGCAACAAATTGAAGAACCGAGTATTGATTTGAGACCTAAAGTTTTATCGAGTCAACAGATTCTCACGTCGATGGCACTAGACGAAACGAATCAACTCCGCGCGCCTTATTTGGTTAATAGTCTTAAAATTAGTCGATAGGATAATTTTTTTTTTTTTTATTTTAATTAAGGATTTTTTTTAGATTTATATCAAGCTTTGTAATATATTTATTTATTTTTATCTTTTAATTTATTTTAGAGGATAAAAGTATTTTAAGCAGTCGAAGTTTACTCTTGGAGCTATCAATAAGATGATAGGCACTCTTAAGAGGCAATTATTAATTTGAGTATTAATTAAACAGTATTTTTGTGATTGTATTAAAATTGAATTATGTTTAGAAAATTTATATATATATATCTGATCGACTGTTTAGAAATTAAGGAACAAGTTTTTGGTATGAAGAATAATCTTCTCTGAGCTATCAATAAAATGATAGAAGTTTCTTTTGAGATTAAATTATTCTTTAGTGTAAATATAAATGAATAATTTCAAGTCTGTTGTATTTTTGAATGTTTAAATATTTAAATGAGATCTTGAACTATTTTAGACCGGTAAACTTGTGCCTTAATTATTAGCAAAAAGTATTAATCATTGTAAGTAATTTAAGATTTTTTATTTAAGAAACAGGTGATAAAAAAAAAATTATTTTCGTTAAATTATTTCAGAGAAATAATTTTTTTTGTAATTTAAAAGAATGTTGAAATAAAAAATCTAAATGAATTTTAATACTTGATTTTTGTTTTTTTTACTTATAAATTTAAGCTCCAATTTTCACCCCTTCGGTAATTTTTTACAACTCTATAATTTATGTTTACTTTGTCGCAAATATTAAGAGCATATGTATCATGATTTAATATCTAGCGGCTTAGATATTTCATATCTTTACATACATGCTTCTATACATTAATATATCAGGAATAAAATTGCTTATTACCGCATCGTATATCACAGAATTTAATTAAATAAAATTAGCAACCTATGTGACTGTCGTGTGAATAATAAAAAATTAAAATTTTGCTTTATTAAATAATGAATTTTGTTAAATTGCACTGTAATTTCTTAAATATTGACGTTTTATAAGATATAAGCTCATCCTGATGTTACACTCATCAAGAGCTTTCATTTGAGTACCCACATGCATTTTTGATATATTTTTCATATATATAATATATATATATATATGTCGAAGATAATATCGAGCTGGGTTTTCCCAGAGATAGGAAATTCCCAATATTTTAGTTTGTCTGTTAGTTTTAAGCAAAATTGTAAAGCATAGAATATTTAATAATTATTTATAACTTAAGCCGATTATAATTTTTATGGTTATGGCGATGGGCTTGAGTCCGGAGTGACAATGGTCACCAAACGTAGCCGAGGTCACAGGATAGAAGTAAAAAGTATACAGTTAAAGATATCGACAGACAATGAGGGCTGTCGAAATATTTAAGTGAAGAAGTACTTAGGATACTTTGAGGGGTAGTTTTCGTTGAGCATTGATCAAGTAAAGATCGCATACATCCTGCTGACCCCGGATATTCGTTCTCGGTCTTATTCCTCAGCGCTTTTACCTTGTATATTAATTATATTTGGATAATTAATCGTAGTATTGTTTATACAAGTTAGCGTACATTATATTTCAAAATTTAGATCAGTGTTATAGTTTAATTATTCTAAATTAATAAATAATTGAATAAACGAATCCAATGGACTGTACTAACGCCCCTAATAATGCTTTTCCGACATATAAATATATAAAATATATGAAAAATTGATGTGGGTACTCAAATGAAAGGTCTCGATTATTGTAACATCAGGATGAGCTTATATCTAGGGGTGTGCGAATAATTTGAACTTACGAATTATTCGTTTCGAATCGAATATTAATATTTGATTCAAAATTCGAATCGAATAATTTGAATTTTCAAATTATTCGAAATTCGACGAACAATTCAAAAAGTTTCGAATTATTCGGTTCGAATTTCGAATCGAATATCAATATTCGATTCGATTCGATTCGAACGATATTCGCACACCCCTACTTATATCTTTAAAAATTTCAATATTTCACTAGATGCAAGGTCATTTTTTAATTATGTATCTAAAGATAGAGAATTTTTGGATATAGCCTAAATACTTATCATAATAAAGATAATATAGATAATGAATAATATAGATTAGACTGTATAAATTCAATTAATAGATTATTTTAATAACAAAAAAAGTAGAGGGTGAATTTTTTTACAGAGATCGCGATAAAAAAGGGCAAAGTAGAGACAAATAAAATAAATTTTGATGATTTAAGAAAGTTTCAAGAAGAAATAATGAGCGGGCTTTGGGAAAAACCCATAAAGACTAATCACATCGATGTAGAAGTGTCAATTAATTAAATAAAACCTAGTGTAGTGGTTAGACCTATCATTAAAGCGTATCGTTAGTGCTATTCAACTTATTACTCTTTTATTAACTTCCAATTCGTTCTAGTTGTTTCTTCTGAAAAATAAAAATAAAATTTAGCCAACTCGATTATTGATTTATAGGAGAGTCGTTAAATAAAATAACATACCTTTAGTTTTTATTTTCTTTTTACAGATAAATTCAAATAGGAGAAAAAAAATATGTTGCGAATTCACGACACATAAGAAACAAAGTATTCTGTTGATTTGTATGCAGTTCAGAGTCACGTATTAGCCTCGATAGTAAATATACGAGGTATGTTTTAATACATAAAGGCGATATAGAGAAAAAAGACAATTTTCCAGGGTGATGGCGTGGAAAATAGACGCACCATTGCTCGATCATGCTGCCCTGCTACTTTCACCTTTAACCGTATACACTTTTATACCCTTTTCATTCCTTATTTTATTTTTCAGATAACTGAAAACAAGCATCTCATCTCTCGGCTCTACAGGTGCCAGTTCTCACGATTGTCGTGACAGACCTCTTATTATATGTATAAAAGCTTTTACACCCTTATTTTATGCTTCGTGCTTTTGGATATATTTATGTTCAGAAAAATATCCAATCTCGATTTACATCTGGAATTTTTTTTTTTTTTCCTCCAGACCAACTTGTTATTTATTTTTCTTCTTAGAAAATTTTTTTAATTACAAATAAGAGTTTTTTTAAGTTACAATTAATTTTTGTTCCAAACAAAAATTAAGTTTTAAATATCAAAAAAATTTACAAAATTTAAGAGAAGAAAAATAATAAATTAGTGAAAATTAAATAAAACTTTTTATAAAAATATAATTTTATAATTAGAGTGTAATAAAGTTTTATAATTTGATACGGAGAAAATTAAAAAAACTATGAGGGCAATTAAAAAAAAAATTGTTTTTTAGTTTTAAATTAATTAATGAAGAAAAAAAAAACTTCAAACGTTTTAACAGACTTTAGGTATAATTAAACTGAATTCAACCAACATGTGCACTTGTTAATTTTTTTAAGAGTTTTTTTGCTAAATTTTTTTCATTACGATTTAATAGTTATAAAATTTTTAAAAATTGATAGATGTCTGTTAAATTTAGTGTCATTTTTTTTAACTACTAATCTAATTATTGAAAAAATATTCTAAAAAATTTCTTTAATTTTTTTTTAATAAAAACTAATTTTTTTTTTGGCTTTTCTTTTTTAAACATATAAAAAACTACGATACTGAATTTTTTTAAGTTACACATTTAATTTTTGTTCTTAATAAAAATTAAGTTGTAAATATGAAAAAAATTTAGTACTACTTTATTAAGTTATTAATAATAAGCTAATGAAAATTAAATAGAACTTTTTACAAAAATATAATTTTATACTAAGCGTGCCTCCTTCGTGTTAATTAGTCAAACTATGAGCAAAAAGGCCATGGGGGAAAAATGAGATAAAATGAAAAATTAACTTTTTTTAAAATAAACCCTCAAGAATTTTTATTTTCAACAGAAACGACAAGAAATATTCTTTCTCATTTTACCCTACTGTCTTTTTGCTCTAATAATTCTCTATTGCATGGCAAAAATGTTATTATCATCATTTAAGAAGAAGAAAAAAAATTGTCTTCATAACATCAACTATTTTTTCCTTGTTTTAAAAAAACTCGCTTCTTTATTATTTGCTTAATCAAATTGAAGAAGAATAAATAAGTAGGTCGCTAACACAGCCGTTATCTGCAAAATTAGAATACATTATTAATAATAATTATAAAAAAAATGAAGTTATTTTTTGTTTCTTAACTTAATACCAAGTATTTAACTAACAGATCGTGTTTATTTACTTTTATTTTCCCCGAGAAAACTCTTCTCGACTCCCAAGTACTTTAATCCGCGTGCCGTGATTCGAATACAAACAAAGCCCAAAGAAAATTTCAGTGAATCTACCAATTATTTTCCTACAAAACATGCTTTTTTATTGCATTACAATTCGGTTTATAAAAAGCTGTGCATCGCAGATAATTTAATATTCAACATTCCCAGCGATACTAATTTATTTTAAGCGTATTAAAATTTCAAAATTTAATTATACTGTTTTGAATTACAGCGAAATAACTTACCGAATGAAACAGAGGTAGATTAACATAAAAGAATCCATCTGCAGAGAAATGTAGTTGACGATTCACCAGATGAAGAGAAGTTTCCACTTCCTATGTGTGCAATTTACCCAGAAAATAGAGAATTATTAAATTAAATATAACTCTTATAAATTATATCACATAACACTTTGAAAAAATGCAGATAAAAATTTTTTTTTAATTCAATTTAATTAAAATAAGTATAAGTTATGTATTTATAAGATACCATCGATGCTTACCATCTTGCTATCGTGGGTGTAGAGCCAACGTTTCCATCCTAGCATTATGTAGCTCATGCAGTTTGCCTGGGTAAGAAAATTGCATAGTTAAATATCCCGCTGAGAACAATCCTGAGCCAGATTAATCAGCATACCATTTGCTGGGGAAGTAATAAAAGTTTAAGCAAATAATAAAATTTTCCTGGCAGTAAATTTTCATTTTTTTTAATAGATTGGTATATTTTCTATTTTATTAAAAAAAAAAAAAAAAAATAAAGTTAATTTTGTAACATCTCCAAGAGATAAAAAAATTTTACTAATTTTATTTGACAAAAAATTAAGCTATGTAAATTTATAAAACTTTAAATAATTATTAATTTTTTTTTTTATTTCAGTATTTATTAATTATTAAAATTTTTTTAAATATTTATTAATTTTTAGAATTTTTTTAACAAATAAATTATAGCAAAAATAAATGAGAAAAAAAAATTGACATGTAGAAATTTTAAAAAATTATAAATGCAATTTTTTAAAAATAGTTTTTAAGTAAAGATTTATTTGTAAAATAAAATTAAAAAATTATCAAGTGACTGCTAACTTTAATGTCATAAAACTATTTGAAATTTTTATATTTATATTCATTGTTATTAATTACTTAAAAAACTTTTACTATTATCAATTTTCTTTTCTTCCCTTTATATCAATAATTACATAAACTTTTTATATTTTAACATTTATATAAAATATATATGTACTAAGTTACGGGTCCATTATGCGGGAGACTAAGCAAGGACAGCAATCAAAGCCGATTACTTTTTATTTATCTTTTACTTCGACCCTTGATGATGAGAAAATTCAAGTTTATCGTTTAAAGACGGAATAAAATAAAATAACGGAAGAAAAAAAATTTTAAAGCTCCTGACATTGGGAAAAAAGTACTGCAAAAATGAGGATAATTTTATAACTCAATTTTTTATCACGGAGTAATTTAAGCGGTAAAAATTTTAGTGATGCTCAATTTTTAAAACACTCGGAAATTATTATTATTTTTTTTTTTTTTTTTTTTTTTTTAGATGAAAGATAAATTACTTACCTCGCTAGACGCGTAGTGGCAAGAGTAATTTAGTAAAAAAAGTTGAGAAAACACAGCTACGAACCAACCAAGAAGACAATTAATAAAATCTATATGAAATTTCCCATCCATGACCCAATCAAAAACGAAATAAGAAGAAGAAACACTGTGAAAGCTCAAATTCCCCAACCAAAGTATCAACGACCATCTGTAGACGTTGTTGAGCTTTATTCCAACAGCAGTAAGCTCGCTGTGAAGACAATCCACGAGTTCGTCATCGATTATGGGATCAACGTGTATCCATCGCGATTTGGAAACATGACTCTTAGCGATTTCATTCAACTGTTTGAATCGCTGGCCCAGTATCAATACAAGTCCCGAAAATTTAGTGACTGTAACAGCAGCTCCAACGTACACTGTTAAATATGACACGTTATGTAAAAAAGTCTCGTGAAATGCAGCCATTCCTAGATTGTTTATTATTCCCCAAATTACGATGTTGAATCCGATTATAAACCAAACCACTACACGAGTTTCTTTTTCCTTTCTCGCGTATCCTAGATCTCGCATTGCTTGGTCGAAGTCTTCGATTTTATTCCAAATCCAACTTATTTCTTTTCGTGTACTTATGCAGATTATAAAGTCAGTTATTACTACGAAGTAATTGCCCGTAGTCTAAAAATAAAGAAAAAATAAGTTGTATTAGTAAAAAATAACTTGAATTATTAACTATACTAAGTTACTTTTATATAATACTAAAATTAGCCGATGTTTTTAATTTTTTGATTTTTCTTCAATAATTAAATAAGAACAAAAAAATATTTTTTAACAATTGCACTTTCAGTTTTTCAAGTTTTTTACAAGTGAAATTTTTTTTTTTATTTTCTTATAATAATTTTTTCGATAAAAAAAAATTTTAAAAATTTTTAGATGTCGGCTAACTTTTATTATAAAAATTAAATTATCCGACATCTTAAAAATTTTTATAATTTGTTTTATTGGAAAATTATTTTTAAAAAAATTAAAAGAATAAATTTCACATACAGAAAGTTTGAAAAATTACACTTGCAATTTTTTAAAAATATTATTTTAGTCTTAATTTAATGAATAAAAAAAATCAAAAATTGTTTAATGTCGGCTAACTTTAATATCATACTTTTATTTCATACTTTAGCGAATTCCGTATGATAAAGAGTTGTCTTCATATCAGTGCTGGGATCCAAAACGCCTACTAGGTAACGCCAAATTACGTAGGTGTAGACACAGAACCAAAAAAATGTAAAACTCAAGTAAGAATTTGATGGGACGAGTTTATTGTCCTCAAATTCATAAGGCGCTAATCCAAACACGCGAATCGCGTAAATTAATGGACATATTGACTTGTAGAGAGGCGAATTTGAACCACGATATTCGTTTTCTTTTGCACGACGTATATGGGACAATATGCGCTGCGTTAATGGTCGTTCTGTTTGTCTGCAATCAACGAATTTATAAATGTATAAATGATAAGTAAATATATAACATAACTCTAAAGTTACCCGGCGTTTTTAATTTTTTGATTTTTTTTTTATTATCAAATTAGAACTAAAAAACATTTTTTAAAAATTGCACTTAGTTTATCAAATTTTTTACAAATAAATTTTTTTTATTATTTTGTAATCATTTTTTCAATAAAAAAAAATTCTAAAAATTTTTAGATGTCAGCTAACTTAATTTTCATATGTATAACTGTTTTTTACCTGTGAACTTGACTCAACATTCTGTTCCCGTGTTTGATTTTGTGAGCGATAGCCATATTATTTGATCAATAATTTATTTGCGGATCGTAAGCATTCTGCTGCACAGAAATATAGTATAATCTGGTTCAGATATCTAAAAAGTGAGCAAACAAGTTTATTATTACGTTATGTATGCACTTGAATTAATTAAATTTTGCCTATAGACAAAAAAGAGCGAAGAAATGGATTCCTGTAAAGTCGTTAGTTATTAAAGCACTTCGCTGATGCTTGATATTGATTGGAGAGGAAAAAAAACACTAGATAAATATACTGTAAGCAAACAAATAAAGGTGATTACGACAAGTAGTTCAAGTGTAATCGCAAATTATGATGTTATACTTTGTCAAGTGCATGCAATTATTGGATTACTTATTCATCTAAATTATAGATGATGATACCATTCAGTAAAACGAATTAATTATTCACAATAATAATAATAATAATAATAATAGTAATGCAATATTACTGATACTTTATTTTATACTTTGATATAGTAAATCAAAAATTTAATTAATTTTACCATAATGTAACTCGTACTGATTAAAACTCCTTCAAAAATTTCCAACTATGAAAAAAGAAATTATTTATGTTTAAAATATGAAAACTATTTTCTTACTCTATATTTGAGATTATAAATAAGTAATAATTTAATGAAAATATAATGAATAATCAATCGCTAAATTGATATTTTATGAACTGAAGATAAAATTAAAAAGCTAATGAGGTTTTCTTTTTCTCAAATAAAATTCGCTCTTAAAGATCTAATCGAAGAAGCTAAAACAAAAATTTATTGATAAAAAAAAACTAATAATAATAATGATAATAAGAAAATAAGCAAGATAGTACATACAAAAGAATCTGCCATTGAATAAACGGCATCATATTTAATAAGAACCAGAGATTCAATCGAATATAGATTTTCTTTTATGCTTGTGACCATAAATATCCCCTCAAAAGATTGAGAAGCTATAAAATTTCTAATAATATCCCAGGATCACTAAAAAAGTAAACAAGAAAAAAATGATATTTTTACTAACAATATTAACTTTACAACTTTTATAAAAGCTCCACATACGCAGTATTGAATTTTAAAATTCAATTTTATTTACAATAAAAATTACTTACCAAAGAAAGCGTAACAGCGACAAAATGGCTTCTGGTATTTGTTTATTTTTATTTTTTCTTCTTTCATTAACTGACTTTTATTTACCTTCATTTCTTCAAGCTTTCATTCTCTTAGTTATATTTTTTAGAACAACATGTGGGTGTCTTCTGATGAGATAAAAGAGAATTGCAAGTAAAGCACACAAAGGTTTGCGTGTCGTTCGCGGTTGCACTTGCTACTAAATATTACTCTACGTCGCAAGCTGATGAATTATTAAACAAGAGTAGACTGTGATAATAGTTGACACGTGAATGGAAAAAGTAAACTGAGAAAATCCATCGACACGGCCCTTTCAACTATAATTCCGATGGTATGTGAATACTCTAAAAGTTAAATTTAATAAGAAATAAATATGAAAATTAAGTTAGCCGATATTCAAAAATTTTTAGAATTTTTTTTTATTGAAAAAATAATTACAAAAAAAAATTCATTTGTAAAAAATTTAAAAAACTACACGTGAAATTTTTTAAAAACATTTTTTTGTTCTAATTTAATTATTAAAAAAAAAATTTTAAACGTCGGCTAACTTTAGTAATTTTGAAAATGAAGTTAACTGACATTTCAAAACTTTTAGAAATTTTTTATTGAAAAAATTTCAATTAAACAATTGAAAAAAAAAAATTTCACATGTAAAAAACTTGAAAAACTATATCTGCAATTTTTTAAAAATATTTTTTTGTTCTAATTTAATTATTAAAAAAAAATCAAAAAATTAAAAACGTCGGCTAACTTAATTTTCATAATAAATTAGTATAATTAAAGAAGTATAAATAATGAATAAATGAAATAAAGTATGATATATATGAATAAACTGTTATTGAAAAGCTAGATCAATAAAAATAATAAAATTAACAACGCTCGTTGGTTTCATATTTTGCCTCTTGGTTATTTATTAATTATTAATTATAAATAAATTGGACTTTTTGTTTGTTCAGCTCTATTTACTTCGAGATACTTTAATTTTGTTTTAATATATTGATAATTTATTTTATGCAAATAGTTAAATATGAACGGTAAATATATATTATCAAAGCTTTACCCTAGGGTAAAATAAATTCGTTGTAATTAAAAACTCCGGATATTATTAAAATGTAAATATACATGATTTTTAAATTTATAACATAATAAATATTAATTAATATGTTATGTACCACTGATGAAGTTTGAATTTTATTTAAAAAATACGTAAAAAAGTTATTCAATCTTTTGAAAATGTAGATGAGAATATATATTGAGTCTATGTTGGGAAATTTAATGCATGCAAATGTCCTTTATCCTGGCACTTTGCTCTTTCCATTTTGGCCTATACTTATGTACTAGGGAAGAATAAGAATGTAAAAAAAATAGTTGCTCCTTCAACATCTTCAGAAATGAACAAATATTCCCTCGCTTATAAATAAATTATTTAAACCATTTTTGATAATAAACTTTTTTTCCCTTTAAAAGTCATATGGCTGTTGGAGTTTATGAAAACATAACTTTAGTTTATTTGAAAAAGGTAATCTAATTTTTAATCGAAAAAATGTTTCAACCGAAACTTTTAAGCTACGTTTTTCTATTTAAACGAATGGAACGCGAATGACAACTGATACGCTGTATATGCAATTGCAGAAGTATGCAAGCGAAAAATGAGATTTTTATTGCGCTTCGAACTTTTGCTGGAAAAATATGTTACCAAAAGGTATTTTAGTTTATGTTTAAGTTATTTTGCAAAAAAAAATTTCAACCAATTGGCAATTAGAGCAGTTGGTAGAAAATTTAACTTTGAAAAAAAAGTTTTGAAAAATTATTCCAGTTTTATACTGAAAAAATGTTTAATTTTAATTTTCTGAGCAATAATTTATTAAATATTAATTTAAATAATTAGTAAAATTACAATTAAAATTAAACAATAGTTTGTATACTGAAAAAAAATTTTAATTTTAATTTTCTAAGCAATAATTTATTAAATATTAATTTAAATAATTAGTAAAACTACAATGAAAATTAAGCAATAGTTGAAATTATTGCATAATTGTATGACAACTTCTTTGTTTTGTTCAATCTTAATATTACATAATAAGATAATCATCATATTGAGAATTTTATTATATACAATTATCAGAGATGAATTGAATGTTAATTTGTCGTATTAAATGAACTGGCGATGACATTTAATTATTGAGAGAGATTTAAAAGTACAAAGTATGAGCAAGTAATTTGTTTCTATCGACTGAACCATTTTTTTCTCTAGAAAAGGGAAAAATCAGTAGACTTTTGCAGCAGTAACTTGCTCAGGCATAAAATAATTTAAGCTTGTCTTTATCCTTGATAATAAAACACTCGAGGTAATTTAAAAATCGGTGAAACTTTAAATATTTATTTATTCAAATAGGCAGTTACTTTGGCGATAAATTATTCTCCATAGAAAATTGGTTTATATGTGGTTCCGAGCAAGGAAGACAGTACACATAGTAGGTACTGATGTGCACCAGTTTTCTAGCTCATTAATCCTCGTCGTGGGACTTGTATTGCAAGTGGTGAAACATTTATGCGGTCACAAGTTTAAGAAAAATACAAAATAATAAATAAGAAAATAAAACTGAAAAATATACACTACTCGACGGAGTATTTTGTCTCTGTTGGCCCCCATTTCTCACCAACAATTTTTCCTATTCCAGATATAAAATTTATACCATTTTTCCATAAATTTTTTTCTTCGGTAAAAAGCATTATATAATATGAGCCTGATAATTTTTTGTATCCTTTTTTCGAGCACCGGATAAACAGCTTTAGGTGAGATTTTGATAGCCTGCGGAGTTGCCAGTTCTGGAGCTATTAAGTTTAGGTGATTTTTTACATGTACCTTTCTCTCTTTTGACCTCTAAATGTATAAGCTGGATATATACCTAGAGTAATGACCTTTGGGGACGTCGGTTGACTGAATAGTCACTGTAACTTACTGGCTGACAACAAATAAACTTTTATCACGTTCCACTAGTAAATTGACAATTGAGAGAAGTTCCATCGGATTCATAGTTTCATTCCTACTGTGTGAGAGTACATTTAAATTTCTATAATTATTTCATTAGTCTCTTAAAACTTATATTTATATTTATTTTCAGCCTTTTATTTGTTAAAAATTATTAATTGCTAAAAAAAATATTCTATAAAATTGCTTCAATAAAGGTCAGTTTTTCAAACAGTGTTTTTTTTTTTTGACCTTTCTTTTTAAAATTTTAAATATATAAAAAAACGACAATGCTGAAGTTAGCTGACAATAACTTATGATTTTTAGGATTTTTTTTAACAAATAAATTATTATAAAAAAAAAAAAAAAGTATGTATTTGTTGTAAAAGTGTCTATAAAAATAACAGATGTCTGCTAATAATTTCAGTTTCATAAAAAATTCTGGTTTGAAAAACTGGTTCTAATTTTGTGAAATTAAAGTATGATATTAAAGTTAGCAGTCACTTCACCATTTTTTAATTTTATTTAACAAACAAATTTGTTCTAAAAAATTATTTTTTTAAAAAGCTGTATTTTTAATTTTTTTAATAAATTTCCACATGTCAATTTTTTTTGCACCAATTTATTTCTTAAAAAAATTATTAAGTATCTGCTACCTACTTTAATTTTCATTCTAATTTTTTTTTTTTACAACTGGAATACTTTTGTAAATTATTTTTAATTTTCTTTACCATGGTGGTGGTCCAATCTTAACAATCCTTAACGTAACGACTCAGCTGGTAACTAACATAATCCGCGGTTTCTTTGTTCTTTGTTCTCTTTCTTTTTTTTTAACCCGCACAAAAACCGAGCGAGCAACGACAAACGACAACTTCACTGTTTATCACATCTAGCCGCCGTCGAGTTATATTATTCAACTGTCTCATGTTTAGTTTCGGTTAATAATTTCAGTAATAATAATAACTGTCATTATTATTACTACCATTACCGCGCACAATTAAAAATAAAATAATAATCACCATGTCAAGATTAATGTCAAAAAGTAAAGCAGCCCAGACAATGAAGGAATCACTTCTCCAGTGGCTTTGTATAAGACATGCGACAAATAAATCTCTAACCAGAGAGATGTTAAAAAAAACAGCACTTGAATTTGTCGAGTATTATAATGTTGAAGGTTTGTTAATAATTTTAATTTTAATTAATGAAAATAAAGTTAGCTGACATTTCATAATTTTTATTGGAAAAATTTCAATTGAACATTAAAAAAAAAAAAATTGTCACATGTAAAAAAGCTTGTATCTTTTTAGTTGTAATTTAATTAATAAAAAAAAAAAAATAAAAAATTTTTAGATGTCTGCTAACTTCAGTGTTATTTTAATTAATATTATTATTCAATAATAATAATAATAATAATAAAATTACTTACGCAGGATACAAATGCGGGGGATCTTGGTTAACCCAATTTTTGAAGCGCTACAAATTTTCCCCATCACTAACTGAGTGTTGCGGTCCAGAGTTTGACAACTTTATTGAATGGATAGAAATAATGCGCCCTTATCTTTCTAATTATCAGTATGAGGATCAATTTTTCCTAGACGAGCTTGTTATGTACACAGATTTCAAGCCCAGCGACCAGTATCAGAATCATTCAACCCGCGATATGAATGAAACAGGTTCATCAGTTGACTTCGACGAAGAAAATCTAAACACTAAAGCCGTACGGCCACCCGCGATGAACATAGTAACAATTTTACTAGCCGTAAATGCTTCGGGAACTGAAAAAATGCCCCCAATAATTTCCGGCCGCTACAAAATCGAAACCCCGAGTCAAGATTGCGTTTACCAATGCGACAATTACAGCCGCATAAACAACGGGACACTCGCAGGCTGGCTGATGGCAATGAACACCAAAATGGCCGAGTTAAACCGAAAAATAATTATGGTACTAAACAGAAGTCACATCAATGCCGTAAATTTCGCCCAGTTGACACACATTCAGCCCGTTTACTTACCAATCAAATTTCCGAGCCACCTTCGACCTCTCAGACGAGACGTTAGTCATTTTATTAAAATGCACTACAGGTCTAATTACGTCCAAGGGCTGTGCCAAGAGCCTACTAAGGATTTTTGGGAGCCTGAAGAAATTATCAACTGCCTAGTCGAAGCCTGGAAAAAAATCCCTGCAGAATTGATAGTAGTTAATTTCCAACGTACTAAATTCCGCAATGATGATTGGTATTTAAATATACAGTGTCCACAGTGGCACACTTTAAAAATAGGCGTGAGCTTCGAGAAGTTTGTCACCTTTGACGACTGTCTCAGCGAAGCAAGAGACGGTATTTACAACGGAGAATTATTAGAGAGGATTAATGTCGACAGCGAGCTTCGCAAGTCTTTCAGTCAAGATGGAAGTCTAATAAATAAGTCTAATTTTATTGAGGACTCTATGAGCTCGCAAGATTGCGATGGGAGTCTTAAAAGACCTAGTGATGATTCTGTTGATGGAAATTCTTGCGAGCCGATGGATTTTTCTAATGCTAACCGCAGCAGCTTTTCTGTTAAAGTTGAAGATATTCAGGAAAATATCCAACCTATGGCTAAAGAAGATGACTACGCGGAAGAAACTCAACAATCTACTGATTGGAAGTCAGTTGGTTCCGATAAGCCGATAATAAACTTAATTTCTGATAGATCAGCGGGTTCTGATCAAGTCCACAGAGATAATTCCGTGGAAAATACTGCTAGGAATTTTCCTATTGATGATTTTAATGCTAACGTTGATAAAAGGTCCACAAATGTTACGAATGAATGCAATGAATACAAGAATTCATATTCTTCTTGTCCTAATTATCAAGATAAATTTTTTTACCCGTACAATCAAAGTAATTCGTACACAAATCTGGACCAAAAGTACGATCGCTATGGATATGACTCAGAAAGATTTGGACAAATGGTTTATCCCAGCTCGCCGGTGCCAAGCACCAGCAAGCAGGGCCTTGAAGAGTCTTACGCGCTCCAGCGGCTCTATTCAGGTGGTGAAGACTTTAATGGCAGGATTCATCAGTTAACGCCAATCGTGATCAAGAGCCCGAGGGTTGATATATTTATGGACAGAGATAATGACGGAGCTGGTGATGGAAATGATAACTCTAAGAGACTTCGTTCTAATGAAGATTGTATTCATAATCCTGCTATTGCTACAGTTACTGAAAACTGCACTTGTATTAATGAACCGTCTGAGAAAAAAATTAAATATGAAGCTCATTGGTCCGATTGCTATCAGCACCAACCGGTGTTTGGGCATAACCATTGCTATGATTCGTATGATTACCCGGTGAATCTTCAGACCGGTGCTATGGAACCGACTGATGCTACAGATAATATTGAAGTGGAGAAAAGATCTATCTTTACGGTGACTGATAGTCAAGGTCAGTTTGGGGTTAAAAAGTAGTTTATTTTTATTTATTTTTTATTATTTAAAAAATTTAAGATTTTGATAATTATTATTGAAAAATTTTATTTAATAATACGTTTTTTTCTTAATTAAACAAAATTATAAGTTTCAATGTCTTCTCTAGTCTGTAGAGACAAAAAAATTTAAAGAGTACATTTATTATTTATTTAATAATTAAACAATAGATTTAAAAAATACTTTGTTTATTTTTAAGATCCAAATATTAACATAAAATTAATGGAATAAACAGTATTTTTTGTAAAAAAAATTACGTGTTTGATTTTTAATAATTAAGATTCATATAAAAATTTAACAGGATTATTTTTAATAAAAAGTAAAATTATTTTTATTTATATTTTATTATTTCAAAAAAGTTTTTGATAATTATTATTGAAACATTTTATTTAATAATCTGTTTTCTTCTTCTTAATTAAACAAAATTAAAAGTTTTGATGTAATCTCTATCTTGTAGACAAAAAATTTAAAAATTACATTTATTATTTATTTAATAATTAAACAATAGATTTAAAAAATACTTTGTTTATTTTTAAGATCCAAATATTAACATAAAATTGATGGAATAAACAGTATTTTTTGTTAAAAAAAAAAAAAATTACGTTTAATTTTTTATAATTAAAATTCATATAAAAGTTTAATAGGACTATTTTTAACTTGATTAATAATTTTCAAAGCTTCTTTTAACAATTCCGAGTGAATTTCATCAATACTTTGATTTCCTGAGACAATTTTCCAGGTTTCGTCTTTGAGTTTAAAAAAATTATCCGCGACTTTTCGCTGAAACTCCTGACGCTCGAACCGTTCATTCGCCCAGCCTTCACGAGACATGATAGTTTCCTCATCAGCGGTGATAAGAGCTACAAGATCCGGCGCTGGAAGACCACGATCTGGTTCTTTGCACCAGGAGAGACCTTTGTTGGTTGATGTCGCCGAGTAAGCCGCTCCAGATGCTGCATATCTAAAAGATTAATCATTGAAATAGCTTTTATTTATTTATCCAGATGATTTATCATTAACTATCAACGATACCTGTCCACGACAAGCGTTACTCCAGAATTAAGTGTATTAATTAAATCATTGCTGCATTCCCATCTATTCGCTGAAAATAACAAATGCACTGCTTCAGGTGCTAACTCTTTTTTTGATGTCAAAAATTCATCTATCAATTTTCCAATGGTTGTTTTGCGATCTGCAAATAATAAAAATAATAAGTAAGAGTGATGTTTATTTTTATACTTTTAATTATAAAAAAAAAAACTTACTGGGAAAACCACGTGCTTCTGCTTTTATTCCACTGTCATTAAGTACTTTAACGAGACGCTTTACTTGAGTTGATTTTCCAACACGGTCACAGCCTTCTAGTACTAATAAAGCGCCTCTTTCCATTTTTTTTATTTTTATTTTTATTTAAATTATTTAATTAAGTCCTGATAAATTAAGTAAAAAAATTACAAACAAGCAGTGTTTTTTTTATTTTTTTAAATATAACCTTATTTTTTTATAAAAAAGAATTATTTTATCAACTGTTGATAAATGGAAGGCATTTAAATAAAATATATTTTATAAATAAATAAATTGATCAATTATTTTCTAATTAATAAAAAAAAAAAATTGACATTTAAAAATTTTAATAAATTAAAAGTGCAATTTTTTAAAAATAATTTTTCAGTACAAATTTTTTTATTTTTTTTTATTAAATGTTCAAGTGATAGCTAACTTTAATATCATAATTTTAACTTCTTTATAAATTTTATTTAATTAAAGATTTAGTAATAATTCAATTTAACTTTTTAATTATACTTTATTATAATAATTATACAGATAAATCGCAATTATAATATACAATAGATAGTATGTATATATATATATATATATATATTTATTCCCATTAAATGAACATTGAAATTATTTATATATTTATATATGCTTATTATTTATATTACATTAATTATTTTTCGGAAATATATAACATAAATTTTAATTACACTTTATTAATTTTTAATAATATAATTAAAATGTTTGATTGCACAACCATGAAACTATTGCTGTGATTGTTATATTAACTGTATTGAGACAGATCATTTATAAACATTGAAGTTTTTTTTTTTTTTTAAGGAAATAATTCAAACAAAAATGAAGTAATTATAATAATGTAGTATAGTAGCAATAGACAATTAAACACAAATAAATTTATATACACATAATTAACTGTCAAATAGTAGGTCAATCGTTAAAATGCAAAACAAAAATAAACAATCCCATATTTACATCAACTATCCGTAATAAGTAATGGAATGTAATTAATTACTTATTTTAATTAATAAAGAAAAAAAAAATTTTAATTTACTCAAGTATAAACTTCAATATTTTTTTAATGAAAAAACATTGAGCATCTTCCAAAAATAAACAAACAAAAAATGCATACAATTTAATTAGTTGCACATTAATTCGATGACAATGACATGCAATAAAATGAATCTACTATTAAGTAGAATGAGTTGCTCAAAAAGACTTGAATAATTAATTAACAAACATCAATATTTTCTACAACAAACACGATGACGATTCTGCGCAAGATTATAAAATCAGACTTTAAATTATTTATCAACTCTCAATTACACTGGATAATATATAAATTCTTTGCGTTGTTACAAAAAAAAATCTATACTGTATGTGCGATACAAAAAATTATAAATATTCTGTAGTTATATAAATATATCAATAATTTTTTGTATGCTTATTAAACTCCAATTACCAATTGAAGAAATAACTTTTAAAAATTCAACGACACTAACATATTTCTTCTTCCTCTTCTTTGCCATTGTAATTTAAATTCAACTACTCAATAATTATCTATTATAATATAATATATACCATTAACAAAAACCTTGTATTAAAATTTTATTTATTCTCCTATTTTTTATCGTCTTGGGTATCTATTTTTCGGGACACTCATCGCCGAGTTATCTGTTACGTTTGCCGGATTGTACATCATTGGTCCCTGTAAGTAAAATATTAAATATTAACTTCATTGATTAGTAAAAAAATATAATTATAAATATTTAAATAATACTAATGTTAGCCGACGTTTTTAATTTTTTAATTTATTTTCAATAATTAAATTAGAATAAAAAAATATTTTTAAAAAATTGCACTTACAGTTTTTCAAGTTTTTTACAAATGCAATTTTTTTTTTAATAATTTTTTCAATAAAAAAATATTCTAAAAATTTTTAAGTCTTAGCTAACATAATATTTAATTAATTTATCGAAGTACAAGACATAAATTAATAAGAAGCAGAAAATTAAAAGCTTTTAGCAAGTTTTGAATTAATTGTAGATGAAATAGAGAAGAAGAAAGATTAATAAATAAAATGAAAAACAATCCAATGGAAGATGAACGGGTTGATGATTATTTGTTGATTCAAACAGTTGGAAGATCTAGAAAAAAAAAAAAATTTTACCTTGATCCGTTGCTGAAGACGCGGATCCCTCATTGTGTAGCTCTGTACCTCGCGAGATAATGAGCTAGTCGAGCTCCACCGAGAGAGCTAAATCCCATACAAAAATATAATAAAGCCATCTCAAAGACTATTTTACCATTTGTTCTTAAGCTTGTGTTAGATAATTACTGTGCTTCGTTTGTTTCTTAATCTTATAATTTTTTAACAACTAATTTATAATTTTCGAGAAATAAAAATTAATAAATAAGTTTATTTAAAAAATTACAAGTTTAATGTGTTTTATAAAAGCTTTATGTAAGTAATTAAAAAGATTAGAAGCACAATAGATTGTAGACAGGATCATGCGAAAGGAAACTGAGGAGCCAAGAGCGAACTAAAAAAATTCTAATGCCACTATACTACAATGCGTTACTGTGCATAAAATAATAATGAATAAAAAAAAAATATTATTTAAATATACACAATAATTTATGTAAAAAATCTTACTATTTATAACAATTGTTATTTGGCTAGGTCATTCTGGTTCCCCGACTGCTTGCAAATGAAAACACAAATAAATTTATTAAGTAAAAATTAATTTTTTAATATTAATTAAAATCATTCAAACTCTGGCGTTTAATGAGTGTGAATAAATTCTACGTGAGATAATAAATGAATAAATAAACGAAAATAGCTGGCTTGAAGGTAAAACTAATTTGCGAACAATAAATTATTCAGTAAGTTAAGATTTAGTAATAAACGATAAAAGGATTGAGGAATAATTCTATTATAAAATATAAATTTAACAGTAAGTATATATCATACATTAAACAAATCAATCACACACAACATCCATAACAATACTCTAAAAAATAATTAAAAATTAAAAGCATACTGCAGCCAGAGTACAGAGCTTGAAATCTACTTTAGAGTGTGTGTTATGCAAGTTATGTTTTTGAATTATTTATAATTGTTCTCGTATTGTGTAATGTATGATATTACTGTTAATTTTTAATACTTACACCTTGGCTCGCTGATTCATTTTGAGGAATTGGGGCCGGGGCTGGCGTTAAAAAATCTACTGGTGCATTTGGATCATTTACTAAAAAAAGAAAAAAAATATAATTATTAATAACTAGTAACCTTGCAGTTACTATTTGAACTATAAATTGTACTGTACTTTTTTAACTATTGACATTTTTAAAGATATAAGCTCATCCCGATGTTACACTCATCGAGAGCTTTAATTTGAGTACTCACATGCATTTTCATATATTTTTCATATATACATATATATAATATATATAAATATATGAAAAATTGATGTGGGTATTCAAATGAAAGGTCTCGATGAGTGTAACATCGGGAAGAGCTTATATCATCCACAATTTCAATATTTCACAAAATACAAGGTCATTTCTCAATTATTGACATTTTTAAAGATATAAGCTCATCCCGGTGTTATACTCATCAAGAGCTTTCATTTGAGTACCCACATGCATTTTTGATATATTTTTCATATATACATATATATATAATATATATATAAATATATAAAATATATGAAAAATTGATGTGGGTATTCAAATAAAAGGTCTGATAAGTATAACATCAGGATGAGCTTATATCTTAAAAAATGTCAATAGTTCACGAGATACAAGGTCATTTTTTAATTATGTATCTAGATATAGAGCATTATCATCATAAACTAAACATTTCTATTAGTACCTGGTGCGGGGACAAAAAGTTGAGGCGACGAAGCAGCCATAGGCATCATAGGTGAATTCACAGGTGTCGGAAGATTGGACGGCGGTCCATTGCTCTTAACTCCTCCAGGATTCATAACATCAATATAATTAGCACGCATGCTTCTAGACTTTTGTAACTTGAACATATTGTTGCTTCCGGTGATCATTTTCGATGAATTGGGGGTCGAATTATCTAAGCTACGCTGACTTTGATGAGAAGAGATAGTTTGTTCAGGAATCGGTGGTGGTTTTTGACTTTGTTCGACAGCTGGCGTAGATAAATTCATCTCTGTCATTTTTGGCGGTGGAGCCAACCGCGAGGAGCCGCTGTCTCCATTCTCGTCTTTGTTACTCCACTTTTTGGCAACTGGGTCCCAGACAATCTACAGCAAGAGTAAATTAAATTAATGTTAGTTACATTATTTCAATTCTTTAAAAAATTTTTATTTAATTTTCGAACAAAAAATTTATTAAAGAAAAATTTATTGATGAATTATTATTAGTCTTTATGTTACTTAAAAAATGGGTATTAAAATAATTTCACACTTTAAATTAATATACTGGCCTGTGATCGTCATTCATAAGAAGTTGATCATAATATTTTACCACAAGTACCCGCGCCGAGCCTTAAGTAACATAAAAAAAATCTATCCATCCTGAGATCACTTCCATCTTAAATAACTAATCCTAAAACTTACAAAGCCGAAAACTTACCGTCGGATTGTTATCATCCGGCAAAATCATCTGATTTTTGGGCTTAGGCGTAAGTTTACTGAAGAGTCCTCCGAACCAGGACCCTCCAGAATTCCCATTCTTTTTCTCCGCCTGCTTGTCTTGCTTCTTATTGTCACCAGTGGATTTTCCGTGGTCACTCGGGTCCAGGGTGTCCAGTTCCTCCAAAGGATCGTACTGCTTAGTCGACGGACTCATAGAAATCTGCGGCTGGGGCTGCGACTGTAATAAAAAATACGAATCATCATCGCAAATTGGCCTCAGCAAAGTTTGTCTATGCATACTGTTAAGGCTAAGTCTTAAAATTTTCAATTTAATTATTAATTACCAATTGTCAATCATCAATCATAATTTAATATCAATAAGTGCCATAACAGAAAGCAACGACAGACTTTGCACACCACCGATATTTCAATTACGATAACTAATAAAAAAAAAAATATAATTTAATTATACAATTTAAAGACATTATTAAACACAACAAAGTCATTTATTTAAACACTTCTTATACACGTCAATTAATCATCCAAGATTAAAATAAAACATTTATAAATATCAATAAATAATCAATAAAATAATATTTTTAATTCACACTAATTAAAATTAATAAAAGCAATTGTAATTGTAAATACCCTTTCGATCAATTGATCTACTAGGCTGCACAAATTTAAAATACAGTAACTGCAAAAATATTATACCTAATTTTTTTTCAATATTGCTGCATTTTTTATAACTTTTAAACTTTAATTTCAAGTGTTTTTTTTCTTAAAAATATTTATTAAGGTGGCGCAAAAAAATCGACTATTTTTTTTTTGGTCTATAAAATTGTGACGTAACGAGAAAAAAAAATCGATTTTTGAAATTTAAAAAAATAAGCTGTCCTTTGGAGAGAGCTCTTAAAACATCAAAAACTAATATTTTTTCACTCGAGACTAAAAAAAAAAAAAAATAGTCGGTTTTTTTTTGCGCCACCCTAATATTTATATTCAAGTATTTTCTATTTATAAATCAAATTTTTCATTAATTAATAAGAAAAATATTTAAATGTTAGTTACTGTATTTTGAAATTGAGCTGCCGTACTAAACATAAAATAATATTGTATTATTGTGTTAAAAACATTTTTCACACATATAATATTTGATTTACATTTAATGAATTGGTTCATTCAATTATTCATCATATATCACTGGAGCATCTATGTCAAAGGTTTTGGATATACGTTTACCAGGAAGCACACGTGTTTTATTAACTTGATTATTTAGTTTATTATCAACATAATTAGCAGCTGGAACGTCGATGTTAAACGTTCCACCAAAAATAATAGGCTTATACCCCGAATTTGCCGCGTTTGATTCATTGTATGACCAAGCATCTACAGTATCGCAAATGACATCTTTCCTCCTTATATGCGGTGCTACTCTGACGATTTTTTTCTCATCAAAATTACAGTACTGCTCGAGTGTCTGCCCGCGATTGTTCAACCGCCCAAGGTTTTTATCAACTTCAAAAGAAGAAGAACTGGATGTGGTAGTTGTCAAGTCAAAGGACTCAAGTTTCATTTTACTGAGCTGAATATCCAAGTCCGTTGGGTTTTTGTAATTATTCAGAACATTTTCGTCTTGCTCTTCTTCATCATCGTCTTCACCGATTTCACCCTCCTCGTCGTCTTCTTTAGGCTCCTCATCAGTCTCTTCACTGGACGTTGGCTTCATCTGAGGCTTGCATTTAAGAAAAACTGGAGGCTGGGCTGACGGAGGCTTCAGATACTTGGGATCTATCTTTTTTTGTTTGCTAACAGTTGGCAATTTTTTGGCATCCATAATATTTGGAAATGGTGTAGTTACTTTTGGATACTTAACTAATCTTCGTGGTTTTTCGGTGTTAAAAATAGTTGTATCATTAGGTCGTGAATCATCTTCAGTGCTTGATCGAAAATCATTGCTTATTAATTGATTTTTAGCCCGAATTTTACGACGGCGAATTGTATTTAGTGTATTTGCATAGGAAGAAGCATCCATCAGTATTTTATTATCATTAATATTATTATAATTTGATGGTGCAGTGGTGAATGTACTTACTTCAGGTGTTGGTGGTTTTTCCTCCTTATCAGACTGATGAAAGCATGAATATAATAAAAATTTATAAATACTCTAGTTTTTTTATCATGTCATCCAATGTAGTCATGATAAATCACACAACCAACATGCATTATTATTATTATTATTATTATTATTAGTCTAGGCTTAATTCTTTTATAAATTTATTGTCAGAGTTGTGATTGACCATATTAAAGTTTATAAATTAAAACTTTGGTAAATTTTTACCTCAAAAATTAAAACTTTTTTATAAAAGTTATTTCAAATTATAACTTACACCGAAAGAACAAGATGATACTGGATATCATCCCAGATTATACTCAATGATATTTGTGATGAAAAAAAATTTCAGATAGTAGCTAAAAAAAATCTGGATTGTACTAACTGCTATCTGAAATTTTTTTCATTCAGTATAATCTGGGATGATATCCAGTGTCATCTTGTTTTTTCCGTATATATTTACCAAAGTTGAAATTTACAAATTTTAATTATTAAAATATTTTAATAATTTAAGTCAATATTTGCTTAAATGTTATCTAGTATAAAATCAAACAAATAATTAAATAATTATCTCACCTCGTAATTCCATCCAGGAGCTTGAGCAGAATCAACATCATTTTGTTCACCGTGATACTGCATTTGATTGGACGGTTGTTGCCAATCAGAGTTATAATCCCTCGAATAATTTTGATTGTAAGTCTGTTGATTCCAATATTCTTGCGGTTGTTCCTGCTGCTGCTGCTGCTGCTGCTGCTGTTGCTGCTGCTGCTGATGATGATACTGATTGCCATCGACATTCTGTCCATACTGAATATTTTGCTCGGCGACATAAGGCTCTTGCAAGGTATTAGGGAGAGACATAGGTTGCCATGTGTCTTGATTAGTATCGACAGAAGGAACCTCCATCATAGAAACCGGAGCGTTGGAATAATCCTGCTGATAATTCCATTGCTGAGTGTCACGCTGCTCGTGGTCCTGCATGACACTTGGTGCATCTGTGCGAGCGCTAAAAGTTGATTCTTGAACAATTTCGCCTGTCTGGCAACGACCCACAATATCACTCAAATTATTGAGCCAAGCTAATGTAGCGACGTCTTCAATGCAGTCTTTAAAAACTGGATCATGGAACTTTATCCTCTCGCTCAATGTGTAAACATTTTGGATGAACGATGCCTTGTATTTGGATGGCTCTTGCACAATGTTAATTGCTATTTGTTCTAGATAGAGCAATGCTTTTTCAATCAGCCCATGGTCAACCATTTTTTGAGCAATTTCAAATTTAAATGTTTGCAGTCCAATGATTGTAAAACCTGGCTCGCTTAAATTCCGTGCATACTCGTAAATTTCCGTGAGCATTACCGCTTCGAGAGTGGCAAATTCAGCGTAAGATTTGTGGTGATTTGACCCAATTAGCACGAGCTTAACACCAGGTGTTGCATAAATTCCAAAATCAATTTGCGCTAGTATGTAACAGAAATGCGCGCCATGAATATCACCACGCGCTGTAAGTGTATCACCGAGAGTTGATATCGCGCGGCGATTTATTTCCGGATTAGCTGATGTGTTTGATATAATCATGGCCAAGTGTGGGCGCCAGTCGTCCCACTTACTGTCAGCGACACAAGTTACGCTCGCTGGTACTCGACCCGAGTGAAGTTGGTACAAAGTCTGAAGAGGATCTTGAGCCGGCAAACTATTGGCGAAGCGGGTCATGACAGATGCATGTGTACGTTTGTCTAGTTTACTTGCGAGGAACAGTGCATGACCCCACAGACCTTCAGTCATCGCGTACTCTAAAGCTTCTTGAACTAGACCACACAGCAAAGTGTTTCTAAACTCATTTGTTATCTGCTCGACAGTCTTCATTGGTTTTACTTCTTCTATTTCTTGTGCCACTTTTTCATGCACTGATCCTTCTTGTCCTGCGCCACCAGACCGCTGTGAAATTGTTGATTCACGGCGTATTGGCTTGTGGTTTGTTTTATGCGCGTCGTAAGGATAAATTTCTTTGTTTTTCAACAAGAGCGTAGCAATATCCACACCAACAACGTTCTAAATTAAAATATTTGTTAGTTACAATCAAATTTATTTGAATAATATTTTTAAATAATTTTAACTTACGCCGTTCTGCTGAATAAGCATAATCATCAGCTGGTACAGCAAAATATAAGAGGCATGGTCAATAAGTTCATCGTTTACAGCTGCTTTTTTTATTTTGGCTTCGCAGTACTCTATAATCGTCTTCTTGTGTGTAACACCCCTGTAATAAATAAGTAAATTAATAATAATAATAATAATAATAATATTTATTTTCATAAATTTATAAAAGTTTCTATTTACTTGACCAATGGTCCCGGATAAGCACGAATTTCCCGAGTAATTGGATCATGCACCAACAAACTGTCTACTTGAACAATATCAACTCTAGCACGCTCTCCATCTGCAGGATAACTTGCATGAACTTGTACCAATGAACCAATTGAAAATGATCCTATAAAAAATTAATTTCGTCAAAAAATATTCTTTAATTTTAAATGATGAAAAATTTTTATTTTTTCTTTATTTTACCTTGAACGTGAGATGTTGAAAATTTAGTTGGAGTAAGTCGTGATACAATTCTTGAATCCTCTAATAAAGAAATATCTCCAATGGTATGTTTTCCACTGTTTGTCCTGTGAATCAAGTAATTTTTTTATTAATAAAAAAAAAACAAAAATGAAATTACCAAAGCAAAAATTATTAAATTTGTAGCATAAAATGAGGGCGTTCTAGCATGTTTACTTCTGGCCTACGATAAATTTTCGTAATATCAGGGATTAATTCGTAGCGCGTTAAACCGTCTCACCTAATCAATTTACGACAACAATTAGGGCGTTTCCTGTGTACAGGACTGCTAGTCCAAATGGGGTATCCAAAATAGGGCACATATAAAGACTTGTTTGGTGTATGGAAGCAAACGGTTGACTTTCTCAATCTGGTATTAATATATGTGTGTAATAATAAAATATTAGTGTTTTATAAGGGACATTTTAGACAATTATTAATTAAGTAAATAAATTTTAAAAATCATCAAAATAAATTACCTGTCATCACAGGAACTCCTTCCCGAATGAACACTAGCTCGGTCCTCAGGATAACTTGGACCCCGACTGACAGTACTGATATTATGCTGTTGGTTCCCATAATATTTATTGTACCATTCCATATAAGCAGTAGGATTAGTCCTCCGTAAGTTTTCTAAGTACGCGTAGTAATTATTATTGTAATTAGTTCCAAAGTCATAAGTGTTGTAGCCATTGTATCCATAGTAGGGGTCTCTCCGTCCGTAGAAATCGCGTTCTCGGTCATTGTAAGAAGACCTGCTGGAAGGTCTGGAGCTGCGAGTGTACGGATCATCATAGAACTCGCGCCTAGGGTCTCTGGGGTCTCTCTGATCATAATCACCATAATATCTACGACGCTCATCTCTCCTGCGGTCGTAATCCCTATCTTTCGGATACCTGGATGGTTCATAGTCTCTAGTATCGCGACGTCTGGGATCAACCTCGCTCCTATGACCCCTTCTATCATCATCTTTAAGCCTCCTGCGATCGTCCAGGTCATCGCGACTCAAATGACGGCGATCACCTTCTCTAAATGACGCATCACGTCGGTCCAAGTCTTCCCTTGAATTGTAAGGCCGTTCAAAATCATGCCCACGCCTTCTTTCGTAATAATAATCATCATCATACTCCCTATCGCGGTCGTAGTAACTCCTGTCGCCTTTAGGATCGTAATCATAACGACGCCTGTCAGTAGGACTGGGCTCCCGACGTCTCTCGCGGTTATCATCGCGACTGTTTCCAGACTCTTCATCATCTCCGTCTTGATAAGAATCTCGACGCTTTGGAGAAGCAGTAACACCAGGAGGATTTTCAATTGAAGCACCAACGGCTTCTTCGCGTTTATTCCTAGTCTCGTTAGACGGCAGGTCTTGCATTAAATTGGCTGCTGGTAGAACTTGCTGGGATCCCGTTACAATTCTGGCATTGCTGTCTTCTGGAATAACCGGCTCATTACGGGACACACCGCCAGTTATTTGACGTACTACCTCAGCTGACGGCGGAGGCTCTACGGAATTAGTTCCGCTACCAGGTACTTGACGCACTTCAGCAGGCTCCAGATTAATTTGACTTTGAGACTGGATTCTCTCCTCGCCTGAGGGGTCATTGCGTGACTGCGAAGGCGGAAATGACCTTTCTCTTCCCGAAGGATCGTTTCTACGCTCGGGTGTCTCTGTATCGCGAGACAGGAGTCTGCTTTCTCGTCTCTCTTGACCAGAAGGAACGTCACGGCGTTCTGTACGATCGGATGGTGCTATGGCGATAGACCGAGGCTGAGTGTTTAGAACCGGCTCTGGAGGGTTTCTTCTGGAATCTAAATTACGGTTAGACTGTACGTATTGCTCTTGACCAGTAGGGTCGTTACGTCGCGGATCACCGTAGCTTGATTGACCCGGTACCTCTCTCAAAAATGGAATATCACCAGGAACTTCATCGTTTTCTTCATCGTGATTAGATGATGGTACACCTTGATCGTGATGCAAATCAGTCAGCTCACCAGTTTCGAGGAATGTGTTTCTGTCGTTAGATGCAAATTCATAATTTTCTGGCGCTTGCTCATGCTGAGATTGAATTAGCTGATTAATTTGTTGATTTACTGGTTGGATTTTTTGAACAGGATTAACTTGCTGATTTGCAGGATGACCAGTTTGCTCCATTGAATTTCTAATAGTAGGCTCGGTAACAATTAAACTTTTATCATCTTCCCTAGATTCTTTAACGGAACTCAGTCGCTCGTGAAACTTAGGTTCAGTCACCGAAGACTTGACATCATTAATAAATTCACTTGATTTAGAAACTTCATAATTATCCACTGGCTCTGTAGGCATCCAAGTTTTTAGCTGTTGCATAGAAGCACTTCTTTCAGCGACTGGATACCTGACATTCTGTGGTGGACTTGTCTTCTGATTGTACCATTGATCATAGCCAGCTTTAGTCGTTGGTACACCTCTAACTTCACCAGCAGGAGGAAGATTCATTTGTTTAGGTACTTCACTAGGCACTTGTACACTCTCAGTGTTTATTGGATAAGGCATGGTACTGTCTAAAGGATTGTACGGAGGTTTTTGAACAATCTGATGCAGTGGCAAACTTGGTGATCCAGAAGCTTCAGGAGTGTTCATTACAGGAGTCGTTTGGTGGCTAGTAAACGACTCTTGGTAGTAATAAGACGACTGAGCAGAAGTTAGAGGCACTGCATACTCATGCGACTGAATGGTTGGCTGTTGGGGAGAGAATTCGTGAGATTTAATACTTGGGGGGCTAGTTGGATCATAAGTTTGATGTCTGCTTTCAGAAGATGCAAATGAAACAGGTGTATAGTGGTCTGCTGTTTGAGCAATATGCTGACTAGACAAAGTTAAAGATTCCGGAGGTTTGGTTATTGATTGGATCGACTGATTAGGCCACTGTTCTACTGGCTGAGCCATTGAATGAACAGGAAACAGCGGTGGGTGGCTTTCAAATTGGTGCTGAGAGTGTGGATCTTTATCTTCAATATTTAATTGCTTAACACTGGTTGTAATGTCGATCATATTGTCAGTTTTAACCAAGTCGATATTCCGACGATCTACTTTGTCATTAATTTTAGCCTCCATTCCAGTACTCTGCACTGTGAATAAATTACTTGTAGTATCAAGAACTGAAGTTTGGCTTGAAGTGAAGACAGGAACATTTTGTTCTTCTATTGCTGTGTCTTGTAAGCTTGCTGGAGTAGAATAATTACCCAAATTAACATCCAATTTTTTATCCACTTCGGGTTTCAAGTTAGTATTTGGCTGAAGACTAACTGGCGACCACGATTGGTTAAAATTATCCGGTTGCCTTGGATGGTTTGGGATAAATTGAGCTTGAGCTTCAACTCCTCTTCTATCATGAGCATCTTCACGCCACTGATTAGGCGCAACTGGTTCCTGGCTATGCGCTTTCAGTTGATTATTGTCATGATTATCAGCCTGCCACTGACCAGGAATTTCTTTTATCGGGTTTTGAGGTGGTGATTTATTAAATTGCTCTTGCACCTGCACTTGCTGCCTACTCTTATCAACTTCAGCATGATAATCCTCTCTTTTATTGGAGTTTTGATCATGCCAGAACGGCTCAGTAGTTTGACTCGGCCAACTCTGACCTCCAGACTGCTCAACGCCATTCCAGTTGTAAGCATTTGGATTAAACTGCTGAGTCTGCTGCTGATTGGTCGCTTCAAATGATGATCTGGGAGGAGCGTAAGGATTAAAAATCCCTTGTTGCTGCTGATTAGCTTGCCACTGAGCCTGATTTTGAGTGTCACTAACACTAGAATTAGTCGAGCTAGTTCTCGGTGGCGTTGGTTGGCTCTGATTTGCTGGAAAATTTGGAAACTGAGGCGTTGGTTCTCTAGTTGGTGGTAAATTTCCAGCTTGTGTTGGCTGCAATTGATGTTGGCCTGCTAAAACTTGTCTGTTTCCATTAATGTTGGTGTAATAATTTGAATTGTCTTGAGGCAAATTCTGATGAGTTGGTCTCATAGTTGTGTAATTAGACCCGTGGGCAGGTGGTGGCTGCTGCTGCTGCTGCTGCTGTTGTTGCTGCTGTTGAGGGTGCAACTGAGTCTGCTCTGCAGATTGATCGATATTCCAGTTCCAAGAATCATTGTTATTGTCAGCGTTGTCTGTGTTCCAGTCCCAAGAGTCGTTATCGACGTTATTTGATTGATTAGCTCCCCCAATAACTGGCTGAGTCTGGTTGCCAGTCATTCCAGGCCATGAATTCTGGTTTCTGGCTCCATAACTTGGGACTGCTGCTGTTGCAGAGTGATCTACTCGCTGTCTACCTATTCTTGCTCGATACGGATTCTAAAATTGTGAAATATTTAAATTTAATTATCTACTTTAAATAAATAAATTGATTAATAATAAAAATTAACTGGACTTACATTCATGCTAGCACCCAGACAACTCTTCACAATGAATATTCAATTTTTTAACCTGAAATATGTAAAATAATTTAATTTTATAGAGTAAAAATATAAACATTATTATTAACTCACTTTCATTTAAAAATTGTGTAAAATAAAAAATATATTATTACAATAATGATAAAAACAAAAAAGTTAATGTACTTTATAATTACTTATTACTTATATAACAAAAATAGTGAGAAAGCATAATGTCAAGTAATTTTTTTACAATAAATTTAACAACAAAAAGAATTATTAACAGTAAATAAAAAACAAATTACTACTAGCAGCTGGTTAAAATTTAACAGTACATGACAAGAAATTAAAAAAGTCGATATTTGATTCACTGATTACATTTGTATATGTGCACTTATTCACTTACTGAAATAATTGTGTCCGGTGTATATTCAGATAACTTTAAATGCGCTTAAACGCATTATTTTAAAATATTTAATTTGTTTACCAATTACGTAACACTGTTATTAATATTTAAAACTAATAAAAATGATTGTGGAACAATAGTAAGTGATTTAATGGTTTTTTGATAATACAATCTGGGTGGAATTAAATAGCTGAACAAAGTTTACGAGAAAGTAGACATATTTCCATTTATTGGGGTGAGGGAACTGAAGGGTATCACGGTGTCAAGAGGTGGTGAAGCGGGTTACAGAAGCACGTCACTATTTTATTTTCCTCTCACTAAAATTCATTCGCTTTTTTTTTAGTATTTTATTTTATTTTATTTTATTGTCTGGATCACGAGCACGATCCTGAGAGAGATAGACTTATATGTATGTGTAATTATTATCTACATACATTGACTTTTTAACTATCATCATGTCCACGCGGACGTTTGACGTGTCCTTCTTTCTCCTTTTTCTTAAAGGTGGCGTCTCTTTACACATTATTTTTTTATTTTTTTTTTTCAATTCAGTTGGTAACTTATCGTTTAAATAAGACGACTATATAGAGACCTGAATTATTTATTCTAGATAAGTGTTACATTACAAACGTCATTTTAAAAATATTAATTTTATAAAAAATATAAAATATAATATATTTTAATAATTTTTTTAACCATTTAAAAGCATTAAATGATTAATAAAAAATTATAAGTAATTAATTTGTCAATAAAAATCAAAACGTTATTTTAAAAATATTAATTTTATAAAAAATACTAAATAAAATATTTTATTAATTTTTTTAAACATTAAATAATTAATAAAAAATTATAAACAATTAATTTGTGAATAAAAATAAAAATTTTAAGTTAAAAATAAAAAAAAAAACTATTAATTTTACAATCGCTAAATTTAGACGTCAAAAAATGTAAATAATTTATAAAATAAATTTGATAAAAGAATTATAGTTTGATTTTAATGATTACTTTAAAATTACACAATTATTTAATGAAGAAATAAAATAATTAACTTAAGTGGGGGCAATAAATATGTATATATGTATGCGTATGTACTAATACAATAAGAAAATGTAAGTGATGATGAGTTGGAAGTTAGAAAAGGAATAACACAAATGGTGGACTTGAATTGACTGACGTGGTTAGCCGTGAATGGTGATAGCGCGAACCAGTTGATGTTATATTCAGTACAGAGTACAGAATAACTAAATGACTGTTGTTATTTCTTAGCCAGTATTAAATAAAAGACAGTAACTATTAATAGAGAACGTATTTTTTAAACAAAGTGTCTATTGGTATTTTATGCACAGTAAGCCAAACAAAAATATTTTAAAATGGTGTTACTTACAATGATTGCCAGGATAGCAGATGGACTACCGCTTGCTGCGACAATGCAAGAGGATGAGCAGGTTAGTTATTATTTATTTATTTAATATTAATTTTTTTTATTATTATTTACATCGTAACTCAATTGTTTATTTTTGTAGAGTGGGAAAAGCATACTGGAGTATCAGAACCAAGCCAAAATGTTGTTTAGAAAATTAGGACCTCAGTCTCCGGCTAGGTGTACTATAGAAACTGGTCCTTATCTCTTTCAGTAGGTTTAAAATAGTATTTTTATTTTTTTATTTAATTAGATCCTTGTAATTATGACTATAAAAGTAATTTCATTATTTTAGTTATTTGATCGAGAATGACGTGTGTTATTTGGTACTTTGTGAAAGAAATTGGAGCAAACGTCTGGCTTACAGTTATTTAGAAGATATTGCACAAGAATTTTATGCACAGTATGGAAAGCGTGTCAATACAGTGACCAGACCGTATACATTTATTGAATTTGATACGTATATTCAGAAAGCTAAAAAGTCTTTCTCCGATGGAAGGTCAAGGAGAAATATGAACACACTCAATAGTCAACTCCAAGATGTACAGAGGATTATGGTTCAAAATATTGACGATGTTTTACAACGAGGAACTGTTTTATCAGGTTTATATTTAATATTTTAATTACATTTAAATTAGCTGGCACTTGAACATTTTTTTTATTTCAATTAACAAACAAATTTATTTTTAAAAAATTGCATTTTTTATTTTTTAATATTTCAATTTTTTTTTTCTCAATTTTTTTGGCATTCATTTGTTAAAAAAATTCATAAAATTATCAAATATCTGCTAAATTAAATATAACACTAAAGTTAACCGACGTTTTTAATTTTTTTTTTTTTTTTATTTATTAAATTAGAACAAAAAAATATTTTTTAAAAATTGCACTTGAAGTTTTTCAAGTTTTTTACAAATGAATTTTTTTTTTTATTTTTTTTTAATAAAAAAAATTATGAAAATTTTTAAATGTCGGCTAACTTAATTTTCATAATTAATTAACATAATATTTTAATTTTTATTTACAGAGTTGGACTCGAAAACTCAAAACCTTTCCATGCTATCACAAAAGTACAAAAAAAATGCGACAAATTTAAACAGTAAGTCAATGTATGTTAAAGCTGTCGCTGGTTTAGTTGCATTCCTTGTATTTTTATTATACTTTTTCATTTTGTAAGATCAATAATTAATTACTATTTAATTTTTTTTTATAATTGGTGTTGCTGTGGCTTTATAAACGTCAGTTGTCCATTTATTGGAATTTAACTTCTTTTAATATTGTTACTACCAATATAATTTAGTGTGATTATTTAATTCGTATATGGGTAAAAAAGTATTTCAATAAGTTATAAAACTATTTATTTAAAATTAAGGGTTACATATAATAAAATACTAGTTGGAATGTTCAACTGATTTGTAATACTTTTCCTTTGATAATATAATGAGAACACCAGTCTATCGATTTTATTGACTGATAAATAAAGTTTTCAAATACTAGATGAAATTGTATATTTTCTTGATCATATAAATTTGTATTGAAGTTTTAAACGTAATATAAGTATATTAAATATTTGTATGAAATAATAATAAATAATTATCATAATTATTATAAAAAATTTATTTATAATTATTACGTTTGTACAAAGTCATAGTAATTAGGAATACTAGATAGACTAAAATTTCCGTCGTTATTTTTATTAGTCTCTTCTTCTGAGTCTGATGAATCGTGATGAAATAAATAATTTACAGGCCGCTTATCACTGTTTTTGTTATTTTGCTGATGTCTCTTACGTTTATTACCATAACTTTGTGGCTGGTCAATTGAATCCTTGGCATCTTCGTCATCTATTAAAAGAATATTAATTAAAATACATAAGAAATATTATTTACAATTTTAAGGAAGTGTGTATTACCTGAGTCAACTATTTCATACATATCAACATGATCTTTAAAAACTATATGCAGAGTTGGGAACTCTATAATTATTTTATTTGATAAATTTTTCTGTAAGCTAGACGTTGGATCTAATTTATAAAATCTTGAGCTTGATTTTTCAACTTTTTCGGCTTTTAATAAAATTTCTAAGCCAGATAATCCTGCACCGCGATAAAATTGTAATTTATCACTGAGTATTCGTTTATTTGCCTCATCATCGTCTTTCTCTGAAGAATTCAATGGGTCCAGGACATTTTCCACAAGTTCAGAAAGCCTAGTTGTTTCTAAAACCCTGAAGAAAATTAATTTTATTATTTTTAATTCAATGACATTAAATGAGTATATAAAGACATACTTTTTAGAAATCCACTTAATATTTTCAGCTTGAGGAAAAATCCACTCTATTGTCCAGAACAATTCTTTTGACTTCCAATTAAAATATGAAGTATTTTCTCGGTGTCTGCTGAAATTTTTCGGTAAAAATTCTAATTTTACTCCACTCTGTGAGGCTCTTTGTTTCAATTTACATTCACGCTGAAAAATAATTAACAGTAAGAATAATCTCTTATTAAAAAATCAATAAATCAAAATAAAAATTTAATTACTGCTGAAAAGTTATTGGAAGATTTGAATGACTTAGATCCATCTCTTTGTAATTGATCTACAGTCCTGCCGAGTTCTTCAAGTACTCTATAATCTAGAAGAATAAAAATAATATAAAATTAATCAATACGTAAATAAAAATGAAATATTTGTCAGTCACTTAATTAAGTTTCAATAATATAAAATAAAATAATTACCACTAATTAAATCCAAATCTGTAAATTTATGTAAAGGAATAAATTTAGTTTTATCACGAATCCCATTGCATTCCAAATCTCTCTTGTGTATTTGACAACATGCCAGACTGCATGTTCTAACCTCACACTTAGGACACGTGTATTTTGCTAGAATCTTATCACACACCTCACATTTTTCCAATCTAAAATTATAAAAATACAATTATTATTCCACTGTAAAAAATAATCTCCACCACTTGAATTATTTCAATAATCAAAAACAATTGAACATACTTGGTGAATGTTTCCATTGTGAATTTAATTCTGTATAAATTAAAAATTAAAAATTGTCAACAACTTCACAATTGAATCTGATAGATAGAGGGTAAATAAACCCTCTAAATAAAAATACAAGAAAGTTTTGAAGTTAGTCATTAGTCGAAAGTCGCAAAAAAAATCGAGACAATATTCGTCATTGGTTAAAATTGAAGCACGTGCGTAGCGCGCTATTTAAATTTCTAGAATGACTAATACTCATTGACTATACAATGAGTGACATGAATTCATAACAGGTAAAGACAAAAAAAAAGATTGTAGTACAGATATAAGGGTTGTAATATATATTTGTAATTAATATTTATTATTAATAAGTGCACGTAAGCAATATATATACAGGGTGAATGCGTTATCAAGATAGACAATCAATAAATACAATTACAATGTTTACACATCAAAATATAATTAGTTTATCCTTTCTGTCATTCTGTTCAGCCGTTATATTTTTCTGTTTAGAACGTAAATGCGTCAGTTTATTTTGTTTATCATTATATTGTACAACGAGATTGTTATACGGAATGCTTCCTTTGGGATGTTTCCCCAAAGAGTTCATCAGTTTGGATGATTCACGTTCGAGTTTCGTGATATCTTCGCTGATTCGGAAGCTCGCGACATTTAAATCGCGAGTTGATTCTGTTTTTAAACTTTTTCTGCTATTTGAACTGCTAGGCTTGCTATTATCTTTTGCTGTAAAAAATAAAATTTTATTAGTACACTCTAAATAAATAAATTAAGTCCTTAAAAAATCATGATATAATATTTATTTATTTATTTATTATCTAATAAATAAATATTAAAACTTACGTTTATCACCAAGGGTATTGTTAATAAAATTAAAAACATTTTTATCACGGGTTTTTTCTCTCTGATACTGCTTTTCCTGCTGTTTTTCCAGCTTACGTGTCTGTTTCATCATCCTCTTCTCAACGGTAAATAAATTTTCATCGCCTCCAGCATTTTCGCGGAGTTTCATACAGTGATCTAGAGATTTGCCAGCAGGCAAAACGGTTGCTTCAACTGGTACTACCCGACCGTCAGACTTTTTGCCTAATCCAGTACCTAGTATATAGCCCATTTGTGCCATCAATTTGCTTCCCATTCCACGAGTATGTTGCTCCCACTTGCCGAGCGGCTCCGTTGAGTTCAATTGAAACAGTGATTTATTGATTAGTTCCTCTTTATTATTTTTATCTTTGTCAATATCTTGTTGATTATTATAATTTACGTCGGATTCATCGCTGTCTGACGTGTCAGACATAGCTAATATTTCATCGTCATAAAGTGGTAAAAGGTCATGGATATCTAATTCTAAAATGTTACCACTAGATTCAAATTTTATTCGGTAATAATCGCCTTCTTTCTCGGGTGCTTTTATTACAACAGATCTGTGCCATATTCCATTTTTATCTTTACCTAATACACGGCTACCCATTTTTATCGTTGAGTAATCAGGCTCTCTGTCAATATATTTTAAATTGTCCATCAATTTATAATTACACTATCATGCATAAATTATGAAAATTAATTTAGCAGATATTTGATCATTTTAAAAATTTTTGTATCTAACAAATTATTACAAGAAAAAAATTGACATGCAAAAATTAAAAAAAAAATTAAATTTTTTAAAAGTAATTTTTCGGAACAAATTTTTTTATTAAAGAAAATTAAAAAATTGTCTAGTGACGGCTAATTTAAATACGATGCATAAATCTAACAAAACATTACCTGTATTCCTGTAAACTAGAAAACGGGACTATTTCTCCATGTGAGTAATGACATTTATCATCAGAAAATTTACATGATCCATTAAGAAAGTATGAACATGGTAACATTTCTTTATGAATTGGGTTAATGAATAATACTTTGACCTGAAAAAATGTAAATTAATTATTTCACTATATTTATAAATAAATAAATAAATAAATAAATATGATACTGAAATGAGCAGACATCTAATAATTTTTTTATTTTAATTAAAAATAAATTATAGAATAGAAAAAAAAATATTTTTTAAAAATTGCACTTACAGTTTTTCAAGTTTTTTACAAATGAAAATTTTGCTTTATTTTTTTGTAATAATTTCATTAAAAAAAAATTCTAAAAATTTTTAGATGTCTGCTAACTTAATTTTCATTGTTAATTTCAGTATCATTAATTACTTAATATATAAAACAAAAAAATGTTTACCATAATATCATTAATACTGGTAATATTATCTTGATTATGTCTAAGGATAGAAGAAACCATGGCATTGTGAAAACCAGTGCCACCCCAGCTGCTACCATGTGGAGCACGACATTTCATACCTTCTAATGTCTTAAGATCATCCTACAATATTAACTTGCATCGTATAAATAATAATCTTCCCCCTTTTAAGCATTACCAGATATTTTTTTACTGACTTCTATTGAATTACTATTAGATGATGACTCCTGTTGCTCATTCTCGTCTTTAGTTTTTGACTCTTCTTCTTCTTCTTCTAATTCAGCCTATAAATTTCCAAAAAAAAAATAATAATTTTGACAATTAACTTCTGTGAAAACTAAAAACAAATAAATACCTTAAACATTGCATATTCTTTAGCCATGGGATCGTCTTCTTCATCTTGACTGTCAGACAAACCATCATCTTCATTATCACTAGTGTCCTTTCCTTCAGCACTTCGTAAACTTTCTTTAGTTAACGCAATAAGCTCTTGAATATCCGATTGAAGACTAAGTAAATTATCTTTATCGTGTCCTTCAGTAGCAGTGGTAAGTGCCAATTGAACTTGAGACAGCTACCCACCGATTCATTGATTGAGTACATCATAAAAGTAAGAATAAAAAGTTTTAAAAAAAGATAATATTAACCAAAAAAAAATTCGTTCAATACAACATTGTATTTATTGATTGGTATTGGAGCTCTGGTTATTAATATTGATTTGTAAATACGTACCTGAGCCTCGTATTGTTCAATAGCTTCTCGTAAACTATCTACATCTGTCATTATTATATCAGTAAACAAAAAATTAGCTAACAATAATATAAAATAAACGAATTTTGACAAACACTCTCCGGAAATAAGTATCAGAAAATTTCGCCACCTAGATGACCAAGCTAGAACTATTTTAATATTTTCTTTTTTTGGCGAATGTGCTGACCTCTACCCAGCCAATCAATAAAATTTAATTAATCTGCTAAATCAAATATTTCCATTGCTATAAATACTTTCAATATATTAATACATATATAATCATCATTGTCACACTTTTTATTTTTTAATTACAAATAAATATTTATAAAAATTTTAATTTATTTTTCCATAAATAATATCAAGAAAATAATTGTAATTGAATTTTATTTTTTGATCAGGTAAAAATTATTATTGAAAACAATCATAAATATACATTTTTTTTTCACCTAATTATATTTATTTATTTATTTATTTATTTATTTTTTTTTTTTTTTTTTTTTTTTTTTTTTCAAGAATTGCACATTATAGCAAATAGCCAAAGCAATTGAAAAAAATCAAAATTATTTTCTGAACAATAATAACAATTAAATTTTATGACATTGAAATTAATTATATTGAAGTAAGCCGTCACTTGACAATTTTTTAATTTTATTTATTAAAAAAATTTTTTTCCAAAAAATTATTTAAAAAAAATTGCATTTTTCATTTTTTTTTAATTTCTACATGTCAATTTTTTTAATAATTTTTTTCTTTGTCATAATTTATTTGTTACATAAATTTTTTTAATTATCAAATGTCTATACTAAATTAAATTACATAAATTAATTTCTGCTAATTAGCATTTGATAATTTATTAAATTTTCTTGAAAAATAAATTATGTCTAAAAAATTTTATTAATAATTTTTAAGAGCTTCTAAAGATGAAATTTTTTAAATAAATCTTTCTTGATATAATTTATTAGTTAAAAATTATAATTAAATTTTCATTTAAATTGATTGATTTTATCAGATAACATGAATACATTTGATATATACAATTAAAAAAAGATATTTAACATAATTTAATTTCAGATCTTTTATTTCATGCATTTAAATGTGAAACCAACTATTATGTATCACATAATAAGTATTACAGTATACATAATAGAAGAAAGCATGAAGAACCGGTGAAAAAGAAAAAAAGACCCGTATAAAGAAGTAGTGGTATCAGTAATAGTCAGACTCTGGTTCGCTGAAAAACTGTTATACAGAATACAGATATAAAAGTGTATAAGTATAAAAAGTAAGGATGGTATGCGATATTCAGGCAGCATTCACAGCATCAAGTCTCCGATGAAAAGGCGTTCCGGTATCTGAATATATTCCAATTAAAAAGTCGGAGCTTCGTTACACTCGACCCTTTGCTTCGGTTTCTACCTTTCCTTATTCCTTTATTCCTCGTTCAAAATAGAACGATGTGCATACGTATCTCTGTTGCAGTACATACCTATATATATATACATATATAATACGTACAAGTATAAATATGAATATATAAAAATATATAAAATAACCTAAGCTCTGGATTTCCTGCAGCTTCCCCTTAACTTCTGGCTCTTTACATTTTTTCATCTCCTTTCTTTCGCCTCCGGCGAGATGGTATAACGTTAATATACCACCGTGATGTCGTCAACCGGCAATTAGTTGAATTTTTTTTATAAAAAATTAACAACGAGCTTTTTGTCTGATATCCTTTGAATGATTTAAAACTTCTAAATTTATATCAATATTTTACTTTAGATTCATACTTAAAAATATTCTAAAGATTTACTATCAACATATTTTTAATTTTTAGGATAAAAGAAGAATATTGAACACAGAGAAAAAAAATTTTTGTCCAGAAAAAAATTTATTGACTCAAGAATCTTTTAAAATGAATTTTGGTATTTTGACAAAAAAAAAAATATCAATATCTATCATGATAATAGAAATCATTATATTAATATTAAGAATTGATATTAAGAAATCATTTCTTAAACACTAAGAAATATTTTTTAAATACTAAAAAATGATGTTTAAGAAATGAATTCTTAAATACAAAGAAATCTTCTTAAATGCAATGAAATTTTTCTATCAGTGAAGAGTTTCACTGTCTTGAATCAAGTAAAATTTACTTAAGCCAAGAAAAATTTCTTAGTTTAAGAATTTTTCTATTCAAATCAAGAAGATAAATTTCTTCAAAAATATTTACTTGATTCAGCAAATTTTTTTTCTGTGTAGCGCTTTTTTTCTCAGTGAATATAAAATTAATTTTTTAAAAAATGTTTTATACGAAAGTTAAAAGTAAGAACCAACGCACAGCCAAAAAATTTTAGCGTATAAAGGAAAAAAGATGGTAGCGCGTGCCCAAGTACCTCCAGAAAATCCCAAGCTCTTATCTCACAACATATAGAGCTCTAAAACTCATGCAACAATGCACAATATACGTACACAGATACAGGCACGTGTTAGATATTACAAAAACCTCTCTTGACACTCGTTGCCTCACTGTAAGACCCCCCTGGGTGCAAATATCGTCGCGTTTATTTATTTAAAGTTGTTTTATATGCATATCCTGATGATAGGACACTACACACTGCAATTATTATCATTATTTCCGTACATATAGTGCAGTATAAAGGACGACATACTAACCATGAGACAAGGGAATTTTGCGCTCGAGAGTGAAGAAAAATAAAAAATCAGCGTGAGATCGTGCACTTATACGTAAATTATTAAAGGCGCAGACAAATTAGTAACTCAAGTATGTACATACGGTGAAAATATTCAAATTAATTAACAGTTTTTGTTTTTAGTTTAGCATAAGAATTAATTAACGATACAGAATAATTCTCATCAACAGGATTCTGAAAGCTCGCTCGAGAACCTGTATCATTAAATCAAGAGGTATAATTTTTCGCTTTGTCTGTTTTTTTTTCAGCTTACTCTTCGCTGGGAAGAATATGGAGAATATCTGCATGACCGTAATTGAATTAACACAATACTAATACAATATGTGTGTTTAAATAATACTGTTAGCCGCGTGGCTGTCAAGAGGACACTTAACTTGTATCGGTTTCGCCCAATTACCTTCTTCAATTAGCTCCATGACGCGTGCGGCTACGCTCTATTTTGTTACAATACACTTACGCTTAATATCTACACTCGTTACAATTAACAAGACCGTAAGTTTGAATAAATAAAAATAATAACATTGTTAATTATTAATTATTTAATTCTTTTAGTTTTTATCTACAATTATAATTATTTTATTATAGAATAAATTGCAGCTAAGTAAAAGAAGCTTTTAGTTTAAATTATTTTAAGATTTTGCAATTTACAATTTAAGTTTATAATTACACTAATTAGATTGTTACTTAGATTAAATTGCACAATAAAAATTACTTAGTGCATCACAATATAACACTGATAATGATTTTATGACAAGAATAATTTATTATTTAGTCATATTAGATTTTTAAAAAATAAAAGTAAAATTGCACAGATAATAATTGTAATGATGATGACAAATAATATTGTATAAGAGATCTAATAGTTGATAATTACATATTTACAGAAGGTGATAGTTAGTTCCATGATTGATAGTCAATGGAAGTAGATGGATGTTAAAGCGGGCATCCGTGAACATATGTAACGTTGCGAAAAAGTGCCGCCGCGGTGGATAAAAAGGCTGCGGTGGACGCTGAAGAAGGTGCTGGTGGTGGAGGAGGTGGCGGAGGATGTGGTGAGTTTCCAGTTTGGGAATACGGCGGACAATAAGCGTCGATGCTGCCGTGATGAAGACCAACACCACGGACAAGGAGTTCTTTTTCTACCGTCGCTTGGTGCCGTAGTTGCTCGAGTCTTAGCTGGTTTTGACGCTTCCACTTTGTTCTGTAACATTTTTTTTTGTTAGAATTTTTAATTATTCATTCATAAAGTAAAAAATAGGCTCAGGGTAGACCTTGATTATCTATACAATGAATTTGAACTGAATGAGAAGTATTATGAAACTAGGAACAACTCCAAATTTAAAATAAGAATGTCCAATTTCAAAACACAGTACCTAACTGATAATTTTAAGATTTTTAAAAATTTTTCTTATTAAAAAAAAGTTTACGCGCCTAATTGATAAAAAATTTGATTTACGAATAGAAAATACTTAAATATAAATATTTTTAAGAAAAAATACTTAAAATTATGGTCTAAAAGTTAGGTATAAGAAATGCAGCAATACTAAAAAAAATCAGGTGTAAAAATTTTGCAGTTACTGTGTTTTAAAATTGGGCAGCCGTATAAATAAAGAGCGATTAAACATATTTAAAATAGAGCTAAAAAATCATATTATAAATAATTTTGATGATTTTAAAAATATACATAATTATTAAGAATGTATATCGACGGTCTAATTAGCAATAGGTCTAACTCTTTATTTTTTAGAGAGTTATTTTTAACATTTTGATGTAGCAATAGTCCATGGAGAGTTGCAACTATAAATTATTTGAATGATCCAAACAAAAATATTATATCTCTATTAGATATTAAATTATTTTTTAAAGTGATAATAAATTTTAAACTAATTGTTTTTTCGTACAAATGGAAGACTTCTAAAATGGAGTTAGACAATTTGCTAATTAGACCGTCGATATATGCATTTAGTTTATTTATTTGAAAAAAATTATCTATGTTTATGTATGTTGTAAATAGCAAAGCTATTATTAAATTTATTGAATTATTATATTATCAAATAATATAAATATAAATATAAATTAAATTATTTAATTTTTTGTTTTAGCTTTTAAAAGAAAATAAAACAAACCTTCTATTTTGATACCATGTTTTAACCTGAGTCTCAGACAGCGACAAAGCATCAGCAACATCACTCCGATCAGCAACACTGAGATACTTCTGACAACGAAATTTCCGTTCAAGATAAGCCAACTGAGCGTGGGTAAAAGCTGTTCGTCTTCTTCGAGGCTTACGTCCTGATTGAGTAGCTCCCGAAGTGGATCCGCCGCAAGATTTTATTGAATTAACCTGCGGATCGGGTGATGGTGACAACAAAGGATTCGGGCTGCTCAATCTCGTGCATGGACTACTTCCAGGATCTATCGTGTCTTCAGAGTCTGAATGAAGCGCCGAGTCGTCTTCTGAATCATCTAATTATTTAATTGAATTTATCATTTCTTATCAAACCGAAAACTTGTTAAATAATATCAAAAAATGGTAAGGATAATAATAATTATAATAAAAAAATAATTAACAACTTCTACTTTTCAAGTTACGGATTCCAATAATAAGATTTAAGCCAATAAGAATAGATCCCAGCGGGGCGTAAATTGTCGTGTATTTGAATCAGTCCAGAGAAATCGAGTGGCTAACAAGTCCTAACGAATCTGTCCACACCTCAGGCCATCTGTGTATACAATTTGTATTCCTACCAAATTATTCTTATTCTGGCGTTCGATGGGTCTTATAACCCCCGTAAATTTGTAAATCCCCTATCCTATTCACATACATATCCTCTATTCTTTTTACGGCAATTAAATAATGCCTGCGCTCCAGGAGCTCTGCTGTAACGAGCTTCCCCGTTAAGAGACACGCGGCATTTATTATTTTTTTATTTATCTCTATCCCTATGAATAATAACAAATACTTAATTTATTGACTTGTCACCGCGTGTTCATTGACTTACACCGCTTATTTATAAACTCAACTCCTATTATTTTATTTTTAAAAACTTACCCTGGACACGTTCTGCTAGTACATCACCCAAAAGATCTCTTATAAGGAATGATTTATGTTCTTGCATCATTTTTAATTCACCACACAATTAAACAATTCTTTTTTATCAAATATTAATTTTATAATTAATCACAAGTTGTTTTTTTTTTTTTTTTTAATAAAACAATTTATATTTAATTTTTTATCTTAATTTTCACAAAAAAATTACATCTTAATTGTCTTCTGAAGTAAATTTACTAAACAAATTAATTATTGTTATTATTTATTTATAGATCGTGGAAGCTAAAGATTAAAACATGTTTAACCGTGAACGCACGACGTACTTCTGCGTGGTTGGTGTCTGCAACCCCTTGTGACCAACAGACTATTCTCCAGCCTCCTATCCAGATATGTACCTTGAAGAGAAAAAAACCCCAAGGTGAGGGAGTAGTAAAACTGCGGGCGTAGTGGTAGTAAACTTATACACTATTATTATTTTTTTCACTTTAGTTTTCCTCAAATTTACCCCTCAAATTAATCCGCCCGTTTATTTTGATCGCCGGTTATAATGCCCGCGCGATTTCGCAGCCATTTTGGGGGTGGAAGCACAGTACACCCGCGGTATGCGATTCGCGCGTTTTCTCTAAGCGGTGGGGTTAAAATAGGGGATGAAAGTGGTGAGGATTGGTCGAGTGTTTGGTAGGTGGCTGGTGATTGGTCTCCTGCCTTTCTCGAGGTCATCTACACATACATAAAAAAGTGCATATGAATAAGTTCCCGAGTTACCGAGACCTTACACAAGTTTGCGGTTAATTTTTATCCCCGATAGGGAAATAAAGCTCTTGTTGAGGTGTGCTATGAGATTTATATCTCCGCGATTAATCACGAGTTAGAAAAGACTTTTTTTTTTGCTTTTATTCTCTGACTTTTTATAATCTCTTGCTTTTTATTTCTAGTAATCCATGCAATTTTTTCTTTACTCGATGTAAAAATTATTTTTACCTCGGTCAATATTTTTAACAGGAAAAAAATTGTTATCAAAAATTTAATTTTAATGTTAACTTTTAATTTATTTTTTTTATTATAGCTTATATCTTTAAAAATGTCAATAGTTTATAAGATATCTGTTAAATTCCACTGTATTTTCTTAACTATTGACGTTTTTGAAGATATAAGCTCATTCCGATGTTACACTTACCAAGACCTTTCATTTGAGTACCCACATCAATTTTTGATATATTTTATATATTTATATATATTATAATATATAAATATATGAAAAATATATCAAAAATGCATGTGAGTACTCAAATGAAAGCTCTCGATGAGTGTAACATCAGGTTGAGCTTATATCTTTAAAAATGTCAATATTTAAGAAATGACCTTGTATCTCGTGAACTATTGACATTTTTAAAGATATAAGTTCATCCTGATGTTATACTCATCAAGACTTTTCATTTGAGTACCTACATCAATTTTTCATATATTTATATATATTATATATATGTATATATGAAAAATATATGAAAAATTGATGTGGGTACTCAAATGAAAGGTCTCGATGAGTATAACCTCGGAATGAGCTTATATCTTTAAAAATTTCAATAGTTAAATAAGTACAATGCAATTTAACAAAAATCATTAATTTAATAAAGCAAAATTTTATTTATTTATAGTTCACATAAAGACTGCAAAGTTGCTACAGTGAAAAATTAAACGATAAAATAAATAATTAAAATAATTATTTTTAATGACAAATAATTATACTGTTATTTATAGTATATATTGTCGGTGCGAAAACACTTGTCATTAGCTTTCGGTTAACGAGGGTTGGTTTATAATCGTAAATATAGATGATATGATTTTCTATTTTACCCTCAGTATTCACATTTAATCCCTGTATTCACCTCGTTTCTCTTCACATACATTTTCCATTTATACAAGTCCAACTGTACATCATAAGCGAGTAAATGTATGTATAATTTTAGTTTATTCATCGCATACTTATCTTTTATGCGCAAGCCCACAGGTATTCTGAACTGACTCTGTAGACTCTGTATCTGCATCAAGCGCGCATTCAACTTTATATAATACTTGTTAAATAAAAACTATATAAATATATACCCACTACTTGCTAAAATTTCAAATGAATCCAAAAAATGTACATCGTCATTTTTAACGATTCAAAATAAGTCTCCCCTTTATGAATAAATGTTCAGTTACTTCCAATACTTGTCAATTGTGATATGACTATTATGCATAATTAAAATTATAAATATAAATATAAATGATTGTCCATATTTTTAGTCAGTATACGTACAATAAAAGTTAGCATGTAGATATAAAAACGTGTCGTTGCATTAAAAAGGAGTGTAGTGGCGACGTAATATCATCACGTAATTACAGTTCACATCACAGCTTGGTGTTCATCCTCTCCTCGCATCATATTTATATCATACATATATCTCTTATGAAGCATTTATGCAGCGAGTAAGCAACACAGCAGTGGTGAAGATCAACTTGGGCATCAGACGTGCCTTTATGAATTCATTAAAAATTAACGTATACAGCAAATTAATTCAAGTGTACGGCAAAGCGGCCCTAGCTGTTTCTTTAAAACAAAAAACTCACAACTCACTGAGAATGAGTAGCTACATAACTATATAAAAAATTCTTATTTACATATTTAAATATTCTATTTTTAATCCCCATGCTTTTGTTTACTTCTGTTACGTGTGAACAAGTCGATGTCTTTTTTTTATTTCGCTGAATTCATGAATCTGCTATCGAAGGACCACTTGTAGAGCTTATGACATTTTTTATTTGCAATTTAATTCTTGACCTGTCATAAAAAAAATATTATTATTAATTTTTATTTAAAAAAATTATTAAATTTGGAATTTATTTTGCCATTTTTTTTTTTTTTTTTTTTTTTTATTTATCAAAGGATAAATTAAATGTTATCAACAAATAATATTTATAAATGTTTAGACTAGTTAAAAAATTTGTAAAATAATTAATAATTATTTTAAAATCTATATCTATCTAATATTTATATAAAAAAAAAACTTGTAAAAACTTTTAAAAATTTCAAAATGTAAATATTTTGTAAAAATTTTCTTACAATAAATTATTTTATTAATTTATTAATAAAATTATCTTATTAATTTTAGAATAGTAAAAAATTAAATTTTTTTAAACAGATCCACAATAAAAAATAAATTATTAAGCTATTGCATGGCTAAAGTAGACTTTTTAATAAATTTTATAAGACAAATGTGAATATTATTGTAAAAAATTTTTTTTGAAATGTTTAAAAGATAAATTATATTTTTTAAAATTATTTATAGCCAGATAAATTTTATAAATCAGTTTCTGTAATTTTTAGAAGCTTTATTTATATAAATAAAAAATAATTAGCTTAAGGGCATATTATTTACTGTGATAAAGATGATAATGATGATGATGATGATGATGTGTAGATTTACTGAAGAAGAGATAAAATAATGCCAATAAGCGGTATATAATAGAAAGTAAGTGTGTATGTAACAGTAAAGTAACACGAGGGGAGAAATTTGATGTGACATGGCAATATGGCTCTTTACTCGGTGAAAGATATATCACAAATTGCCGATAATGATCTCCCGGGCAATTCCAACAAGCTCTCACCACTCGTTGTCACCCCACATCACATATCAGCCTTATTTCCATTGATTTACCTTTACTTTAACTTGGGGGATTTATTTCAAGTTTATGTATGTCGATATTTTCATCACAAGCTGCGCTAATTTTTATTCAATCCTCTGCTCGCATAATAATTACACTATTTGTCTTGTTAAATTGTACATAAATTATCGGATCTATAAAGGCCCCTTGTAGTTTAATCTGACAAAAAAATATATGATAAAATAATATACAACAGATCTTTTAATCTCATAAAAGAGATGAAAAGAAATTAAATGAATTTTATATGTAATTATAGTTAATAAGGTCTCATTGTATTTGTTCGGTGATCTTACGGCGGAGAAATATTAAAAAATAGTGCAATGCGCATCAAAAGTATTGTGTAGCACTAGAGTGTGAGGTGTGTATATATATATATATATATGTGTGTGTGTGTATATATATATATATGTGCCATTGAAGTTCTTGGCTTTACTTGTTCAGAGACACCCTCGAAGAAAGATGATGATGGTTATGTGAAAAGAGTGCTTGAACACGGACGTTGGTCAGGCTCCCGCGGTTCCAATTACGGGCAAAAGTCATTCGCTTGTTTGTCCGTTTCTTTTTTACCTAACTCCTCTTCAAAAATAAATAATGATAAATAAAAATATATAGAAATCAGAAAAGGATTTCTTTTCATACTTCTTGCCGCTCACTTTTTACTACCTTTTGTATCAATCCACCGAATAAGTCTTTGATTGGTCTATAATAAAAATTTTATACTTTAATTCCAACAATTTAAATATGAAATGTCTAATAAGTATCTTTACATAACAAACTTCCCTTAAAAAACAAATTTAAAAGGAAGAAATTACATTTTTTTTCATACATCTGCATCCTTTCAATAATTTCCATTTTTTTTAAGAAAAACAATATGTTTTATTTAGATCTATTGTAATTTGAATTTAATTATTGTTTAATAGAATGATGTACTTCAAGATTATCACTTTAGAAGGTAAATATGATTGAATCAAGGCATTTTAGTATTGAAAGAAGAAATAAAATATTTTTCTTATTTTTAAAAAGACATTAAATATTATTTAATGATATATTTTTTTGGACCGACATGATAGTATATATGAATTAGAATTTTATTGGGCTATTTTCGGACGAAGACTAGTGTTTTTCTAATTTAAGTCTAAAGATGGATTTTTCATCTTCCCTTTTGATCGAGAGCTTTATTCTCTCTTCAGGTTACCAAGCCAGGTTCGATTCCTGGCTTGGTAATCAACCCCATTTATTTTTTCAAAGTCTGTCTTTGCTCTCATTCAATTTTCTTTCACTATCTTTCACTTAATTAACATCCTCATAACTCGAACAGATACTACAAGCTTCCAGCTTTACTAGTATTTAAGTTTGATGGATACCCATCGAACTACTGTGAAGAGAGAATATAGCTCTCGATCAAAAGGGAAGATGAAAAATCCATCTTTAGACTTAAATTAGAAAAACACTAGTCTTCGTCCGAAAATAGCCCAATAAAATTCTAATTCATATATTAAATATTATGTAATAACTCGTATAAAGTCACAATATTTAGTTAAAATAAAACTAATTTTCATTTATAATCACTTTTGAGTATTATAAAGAATTTACATTAACAATTTTTAATTATTTCATTTGATAAATAATTAAAAATACTTCTGTTGCATGAAAAAAAACTTGATTTAAAAGATTAACTTTGAACCGAGAAAACTATTTTGAAGAATTTTAAACAAAAAAATTCTTCAAGAAGTATATAATAAATTTTTCTTTGCTCAATTAAATTTTACTTGAATTGAGAATTTTTTGTCTTTACTAGTTAAAGAGTAAGTTTTTATCTGAAATTAAATTTTTTTTTGTAATAATTTAAAAAAAATAAATATTATAATTAACAGATTGTGAATATTAAAATAAACATCCTTTTTTTATTTTTTAGAGCATAAAAAATAAACAAGTAATATTTTGTAAAATATATTTTGTAAAACACTAAATCTAAAAATTAATTCAATTAAAACCTATATTATTTTTATTATTATTAAATATTAATTATTATTATTATTATTATTATTAAATATTAATAAGTTTCTAAAGTTTCTTTGAAAAATAAGTCAGCCCGAAAAAAATATTTATGCGAATTTTTATAAAAATAAAATATTTAAAATATTGAATTAATTTAACAATTGAACTAGTTTAATGTATATTAATAATTATTTCTTTTGTATTTAGGATAATATTTGGTCAATAGACGTTAATATAATCTATAGACTATAAAGAAGAGAATAAAGCAGTGTTATAGTTGTTTACCACAAGCGACAGTTGATTTGACAAAGCCGCGAGTCCATTTATGCGAGTGAATATTACAGAGCAAAGTCGAGGGGTAGCTTGTTATCTGCTCATTGAAGTTAACCACGGGGCTAAGTGCGCTCTGCGATGATGGGCGACGTGGCAAAGGACGGAGGATAGTAAAGGATGGTTAAAGCACAAGGATATAATATAAGTCTCCGAGTGCTGGCATCAACAAGACAGAGAGAGAGAGAGAGATCGAAGAGCGGCGTCGGAGGAAGACGCAAAACAGAGGGTAGAGAGTAGAGGGTAGAGGGTTATTATAGAGAGCTCGAAGGCGGTCTACGGAGCCAGCCAATGACGGGCCGGATCGTTGCCGGGGAAACCGCGGGGCTTTCCGACGATCATTCGACCGAGATTGAAAAGTTAGCGCGTCGAGTGGCGGGTCGAGCTTTCTCACTACCTCTCTTTCTCTTCACCAGGAGCTTTCCGCTCACTCGGCACTCGCTTACTCTTATTATCAGTTATCATATATATTACACCGTATCATCACAAGCTGTGGTGTGTGGTGAGCTCCGAGTAGAGCCTCGGGGCAAAAGGAGGACATAGGTTTCATTTACATCTCCGATATGCTCCAGAAAAACATCCTCAGGTTCTTCCAACGATCATTTATCCTTTATTTCTTTTATTTACATTTTTCTTCCCATTATTTCTGGTTTTTTTCCTTAAATTTTATTTATTTTATAATTTTAGAAGTTTTATGGCTAAATCTTTGATGACTGGAAAATTTTATGAAATAATAAATGTATTATTTATATCATTAAATTTCTTTTGTACTACAAGAAGTTTTAAAGAAAAATTTAAGAAGAAATACTTAGAAAAATTCAATTAAACTAGAAAGATTATCGAGGAAGATGAAAACAGTCTTGGAAATTGTTTTTTTTAATTTTTTCTAGACCAAGAAAATTTTATTTCTTCTCAAAAAATTATTTTTTTAATAAACACTAAAAATCAAATTTAAAAAAATAATTTTGATAATTATACAATAAAAATAGAGTAATATATTATTTTTATCAATAGTTAAAATTCCAATTTGACGAATTTTCAAATTAAATAATCTGAAATCTTAAAAAATTGAACAAATTTTTATTTTTAATAATGTTAAGAAAAAAAATTATGAATATCTATGATATTAAAGTGCGCTGACAACTGTAAATTTTTTTAACTTTTATAAAAAATCAATTACAATAAAAAAGATACTTCCAAAAATTTTCACTAAGGATTTTTTTCAATTTTCACATGTGGAATTTTTTAATTAATTTTTTTTTGCTAATAATTTAATTGATATAAAATTTTTAAAAAATTTCTTTTGTCAACTTCAGTGTCATAAATATCTTCATTTTTTTGATTTTTTATGGCTAAAATTAGGCGAAGCTTTACTTCTATGTAATTACTCAGTTTTATAAAAATATTTTACATGAAATTATTATTGACATTACTTTAAATATCCTTGACTAATACGCCTTTTATTTAAAAATAACTTTTCTTCTTTTATCCAAACAATTTTTTATAAATAAACTGAAATTAGAAGAGTTGATACAGTAAAATAATTATTTTTTTTTTTTTTTATTAAATTTTCTTCGTGTAAAATTATAAAAAAATGCAAAAGTATGTTCTAGTTTATAATAAAATATACTATTGTTATAAAATAAGTGAAAATTTATAAGTAAAAAAGTGAATGATATGATGTAGTATCATTTATTTAAAGAAGAAATCATATAAATTATTAATTATAATAAATGAATTTATTTATAAATATATACCATGTTTTATAAATTGAAAATAAAATAAAGAGCAGATAAACAAATTTTGATAACTTTGCAGACTAAAATAAATAAAAGTTTAATTATTATTTAAAAAAAAATTTTTTTCAAGTGTTGTAGAGCAAATTAATATTAAAATAAACGTCACAAAAAAAAAACTTGCTTATATAGGAAGCGAATCAGAGGTTGGTTGTGTAGTTATACGCTGAGTAGTACCACTCTGATGTTTTTTGACACGTATCTAATTAATTTGCTGGATGGTGCATCTGAGAATGCGAGTATAAATTCGCGCGAATTCACAGTGCCTAACAATATTTATAAATACACACAAACATCTATATGAATTTACTTTTTAGAGGTATCTCGAAAAAAAAAAAAAAAAGTTGATAAAACTGTAAATATGCAGAATTAATTTTATCGTGCACTCAGACGTTAGACGAAAAATAATTTTCTTTAAAATTTAATTTATTTATTCGCAGTATGTATACCTTAATTACGCAGTAATTGGAGTGTTTATATACACGAGAATATTTAGAATAATTTACCTCATGCTTCGTAATTACGTTTTCAAGTTTATTTTAATAATTATTTATTAAAGTAATTATTATTTGCGGAGGTAAATTTATTGTGATGTTTTTATTTTGATAGTAATTAAAAAGGTAACACGAGCGACTGAATTCTTAAATTAAATTTTTATATAAAAAAGTAAAATAATAAAAAGTAAAACAATGAAGAACACTCTTGGTTCCTTCTATTCCTTTGTTTCGGTTGCTGATGTGATATACGATTGTTAGCTGATTGTTTCGTCTATTGTTCGTGGTAACTCTTTCGCGGATAACAAGACTTGGCCTCAATTAAGACGAGCTTAAGGGTTTAAATGCCTGAAGCGGCAAAAGTTTAAGGACGTCGTCGCTGATACAAAACTCTAAATTTAAATTAAATTTTTATCTTATTGTTTACTTTAACAAGATATTTTTATGTATTTCGGCTTTTTGTTTAATTCAGATGCGATAAAACAAGTCTTTTGATTGATTTATACGGCTGCCCAATTTCAAAACACAGTAACTAACATTTAAAAATTTTTTTTAACTTTTCTTATTAAAAAAAAAGTTTGTCCACCATCAAATTGATGAAAAATTTAATTTTTAATAGAAAATACTTGAATATAAATATATTTATTATGAAAAATACTTGAAATTGAGGTCTAAAAGTTATAAAAAATGCAGCAATACTAGAAAGAATCAGGTATAAAAATTTTGCAATTAAAATTACTGTTTGAACTGAACTGTATCAGTTATTGTGTGTAACTTTAAAAAACGCAAAATCTTTATTGTATTTTTTTTTAAATAACATAAAAAGTCCAAAAATTTATAATTTAAAAGACAATTATACAGTTAAAATTACAAAGAACCTTTTTTTTATTAATAAAAAATTTATTCAACTTAAAAGAAACAATCTTAAAATGAGAAACATCAATTTTCAAGAATTAAATTATTTTAAATCAAGAAGAAAAATTTTTGAACTCAAAAATTGCTCTAAATTCAAGTAAATTTTACTTGATTCAATAATTTTTTTATTAATTAAAAATGATATCTAATTCTTCAAAATGATTTTCTCTTGAATTAACTTAATTTTTCATTAATATTTTAACTCTCTTTAGTCTTATTATTTATTTAAACTTCTCTGAAACAATCATAAAAAATATTAATAAAATAATTGTAAATGATACACTAATAGAAAAATTTATTTATATAGTTAAAAATATTTGTTAATATTTAAAAAATCATTTATTAGAAAATTTATTAAAAAAATTAATATTTAATAAATGACTATTAGATTTATTAAATACAAACAAATCATTTTAAATACTAAGATCTATAATAAATGATTTATTAACTATTAACAAATATTTTTTATAGAAATAAATCCTTATATCAGTGTAAAAATTAAACGAAAGCAAATATCGCGCAAGCGTTCTACGAATTCGTTGATTTTGTTTCCCATGTGCAGGATCCAAAGGAAATAATGAAACCAAGCATGCGTCCTTCGTCCTTTAACAAGCACATATAGATCCATAAAACTATACATATACCACACCGAGGAACTTTCTGTGAATTCATAGTATCCTGTTGAGAAAATAAGGTCGTGCTTTGAAGCTCGAATTGAAATTAATTCAACTTTTTTTCTCCTCCATTACTAATAAGTAAATAATTTGTTTCCCAAAAGCTACCCAATTTCCTACACTCACTGTTATATACCTCCATACATCCATACTTATAAAGCCGCAGGCTACAGCAATAAAGGTATATTGATCCACGGTAATTAATGTTTTGTTCCATCTTCTATTTATAAAAATATCGATTGGATAAACTATTCATTAAGATGTTAAATAAACTTTTTTCGATCTATCTAAGCTCTATTAATTCCTGGGCAGCGAGCTTTTTAGATTTATGGCACCCTGGTGTAGGGAATACTTCTGGCGCCATGCGTTTGATGAGTGACATGACACTGATGAGTCAGGATATCCAAAAGGACCTTTCATTCTTCTCTATTATATTTGTTTTTGATCTTTTTAACAATTATCAATTGAAATTTTCTAGCATTCCATGAAATCCTGGTTCTGAAAATACTTTTCCAGAGACGATGATAAAATGAATAAAGAATATCAACTGGGCTAAAAAAGGTATCCACTGATCCTGGAGTCCTGGTAAGAGGAATATTATTAAAAGTAAATATTTTCTAAGATAATCTTCTTTGCGTAAAAAAATTCTAAGATACTTTTTAAATTCCTTAGCTCATTGATAAAAGGAGAGACAAATTTAACAGCCAACGAGATCGCTTGCCGGGTCTTGCTCGACCAATCGGAGCGCTTAGTTGATGCAGGTCAGTTTTCCGACTAAGGAACCTCGAGGTAAAGTGGTTCTCCTCGAAACGCATACTTATCGCCCTCGAGTGGAACAGGCGGTTAGACAATCCAACGGTTAGAGAATCTTCTCATAGTCAGGATCATGACAGTGACTTGCGCACTGAATTAATTTAAGGACACCCGTGATAACTTAGTAGTACTCCTTGCTCCCTGGTACGACGACGTAACCAATGGTTTCAAGTTTGAATGAATCCCATTTGAAATTCCCGATTCATTCGCTGGTGAAAGAACCTCAATAGAAAATGAAAAATTAATATATAATATTTTAGACTATTTGAATGATGTTACACCCTTAGCGATCAGGTAATTATGATCTTCGAACAGTCTAAAGTCTTCTACGAGTCTCTGAAGTCCTGGGATCACTCAAAGATTTTCCACGTGTTGGTACGAATCATCTATGACTGCTCGCTTGTCTAATGATGACTTGGAAGCTATGTAAATTTCTTTTTCCTATACTCTTTTGTAGAAACCCATCTTATAAAATATGTAATTTAAATTTTTATTGATTTTTTTTTATAAATTATAATTTTATATAAATATAGATTTTTGTTTAAGAAAAAATCAGGATGGTTATTAATTAATGCTTAGAAAAAGAAATTTTTTGGTTTAAAAATATATTATAAACAAATACTTGAATACTTTTATCATTTCCTGTTTACAAAGACGATCAGAAAGCTGTCGATGAAATTATCCTTTACATTTCCTGCTCTCCGGAGGGTTAGTACGCCAACTTTCTCTAAGATAAAAACTACCCTCGTGACATCCTGCGCAGGACTAGATCTCAGCTTTTGACAACCTCCCTGAGCACATGTGACCTTGATTAGGAAATATGCTTCACGTTTGAGGCAATTAAGTACATTACCAAGCGACTATTCCCATGACTTTTTTAATTAATCCGTTTACGCTTGTGTTTCAAAGTTTAACCAAGCGTTTTGCTGGTTTGGATGAAGGATTAAAATTTTTGGTAAAATAAATTTCAAGAAGAAATTTAAATAAATATAAAGTTTTTTTTTTTTTTTTTATAATAATCAAATCATTTATTTAGTTTAAATTATCAACAGAAAATTTATAAAAATTAATGTTTTTTTTTTTAATAATTTCAACTTTTATTTTTTAAATTATAAAAAAAAAATACGATACTAAAATTAGCAGACATTTGACAATTTTGGATTTTTTTTTTTAAATTATAAGCAACCAAATATTAAAAAAAAAATTATACTTAGAATTTTTCAAGTTTTTTACATGTCAAATTTTTTTTGACAAAAAAATTTAATTTTTATAAAAAATTACTATCATAAATTGTAGTTTATATCTAAGCTTTTAAAAAAATGATGATTATTTTGTTAGAATCAAAAAATTTGAAATCAGAAGACTGTTTAAAATAAAATATGATTAATTAAATTATAAAAAAAAAAAAAGAATTCTATGAATGATGACGTGTGAGCAGTTCTTCACTTACGTCACTCGATCTAAACTACGGAATTTGTAGTAATGTGACGTCGGGACAATGAGATGTTTCGTGTGTTAGGCAACCAGAAGTTATCAAGAGGAAGCCTGTGGTTATCAAAACTGCCTATCTATATATTTAACCAAATATATAACACCTCGTTCTATCGATTAGCAGGTTTAATTTAATTCAAAAATAATAACCAAGTTTCTAGGTAAATATTAACGATTTATTTAAACATAATATACACGTACAGTGAGTACGATAAAAAAAATTCTAATTGAATTCAATCTATGTTAAAAATAAACAGGCGTCGAAAATTTATTACTTAAATTAAATAGATATAAATTTTTTTACAATCAATTAAACGTAAAGTAATACGATAATGTATTTATTGGTTGGCTAAAAAGGAAAAATCCAATTGAATATGTCGTTGAACTATCAACGGAAGATTGACAGTCTGTTCATTATTCCGGACATTTGACCATGAGTATCCAGCAGGCCAGCTTGGATTTCTGAGAGTGATAAAGTGTTCTTGATTTCTCCGCGAGCTGCTACGCTCGGTGGAGACTTGAGTAAGCGACGAGCTACTCTGTGAATATCGTCCTTTGAGATTTTATCTAATGGCAAAAAGAAATTTTTAGATAAAAATGACTTTTTTAGATAATAAAAACTATGGGCTTACCGATTTCTTGAATAAAGTATTCCGGACGTTTTCTTGTTCCTGTGGCGAGTACTTGGCGACCAATATCTTCAAAAACTACTGGCCTTTGCTCCAAGTTCATTAATAACATTGACTGTAATTGTTTCTTCGCTCTCTATGGTTTAAAATTTTTGTATATAAATCATTAATTATTTTATTACTAATTAATTGAATAATTTTAAGTAATTTTTTACGTACTGCTAATTCATTATCAGTCATATCTCCAGCCATTGCAACTAGTTCTTTGACGATAACTTGAACCATTTCTTTAACATGTGAAGGTGTTGATGATGCATGGATGCAAAAAAGACCCGAGTCAATGTATGCGTGGTTATACGCTGTAGCACTGTACAACCAGTGATTCCTAGAATTGAGTAAAATTTGTTTTATTAAATAATGACTTTTGTTAAATTGCACTTTACTTTTTTAACTATTGACGCATCGGGATGAGCTTATATCTTTAAAAATGTCAATAGTTCACGAGATACAAGGTCATTTCTTAATGAAGTATCTAGAGATAGAGCATTTTCGAATGCAGCCTAAATACTTATCATCATAAATTGACTATTGGTGAAAATGATATGATAGATATGATGAGATGATATGATAGATTACCTGTTGAGTACATTTGTATACAAACGAGTGTACATTCCTTTACCAGGACCACCAGCACTAAAACTACCACCTCCTCCCATCATCATATTAAGGACACACATCGAAATGAAATCTGGGTCTTGGTGAGAGCATCCTTCGAGCCCTATTACGACGTGTGACAACTCTGGAAGACCACTGGGCCCAGCATATACTGGTACATTACAATCTTCCTAAAATTAAATAAAAATAATTACCAACTTGTAAATCATATTTCATCACTAAATCTAAAATAATTAATTACCACGACTAATCCTCCAGTATACTGAGCTATCGAGTTATCCACGGTGTTAATTTTATCCAAAGCTAGACTGCTATCTTGCTCCCAGATAGGTTTTTCATTCACGAAATACCTGAAGTAAATTGCAAAAATAAAATATGAAATTGCTAAACATAATTTTTGAGGTAATAAATAAATGTTTACTTTTTAACTGCATTGACTAGATCATTATGTTCAATACCAACTCCAGCGACGACCATTCGTTTGGGTGTATAATAATTTTTCAGATACGTGAATAGAATATTCCGATTTATTTTTCCAATATTTTCTGATGGACATAATTTGGGAAGTCCTAGAGTATTATCACTATATGCTGCCTGTAACAATTTTTGAAAGTGTTGATTTTTATTTTTAATAAAATAATTAAAGGAGAGTTCGAAGGACTTACAGCATGGATCATATCTATGAGCAAAGGCTCTTGTTCAGGTCGAGTATGCAGTGTCTCTAATTCAAACTGTACAGTTTGACGAGCGAAATTTAATTCATCCTCGGTTATGGTTGGCCTCAAGACTATGTCACCGAGGATTTTGGTCACTGTATCTAAACCTTGACTCTCAGCAGATGCTGCGTAGATAAATGTATCTCGAGATGCTTGACAGTCACATATACCACCGTGCTTTTCCAATGTTAGCATTATTTCATCTCTGCTTTCATAATTTTTTGTAGACTAAAAAAAGTAATTAATTGTCATTTTTAATTTATTGAAATTTCTACATGTCAATTTTTTTTTTTTCTAATTATTTTTAACATGATTTATTTAGAAAAAAAAAAAAATTCCTATAAAGTTATTAACTATCTGCTAAATTAATTTTCATAGTAATTCATTGACATTAGTAATGAAAATTAATTTCTTGATGAGTATTAAATAATTTTAAAAATATATATTTAATATAAAATTAATTTTATTATTGTACTCACATTAAAAGCTAGTTTTTCTAGAAAATGAGAAATACCACTTGGATATGCAACTTCAAATCTAGGTCCTGAGTCAATTAGCACTGAAAATATTAATTATTCATTATTTTAAGTGATTAGATAAATAAATTAAAATTAAAATTAATTTATTAGTGTTATAAATTTACCTCCCACAGTGCAAAACTTCCCAAACCTATTCTCTGACGCAACTCTCAGCCCATTTGACAAGACACTTATCTGCGTTGTCTGATCTTCCTCCTTAGCTGTTGAATAAATCGGCTTGGGCAGATTTAATATTGGCTCTGACAGTGGAGGGAATCCAGTTATACTCTGCGAAATTTTTTGCAAATTTTCCGGTGATCCTTGAGATGAAAACCCGCATTTTTGTAACAAGTTAGAGTATTTAACGTGAGCAGAACTGTAACAGCTTTTTAGAAGCAAAATAAATTATTGTAATTATTATAAATAAATAAATAAATAGAAACCTTGCAAAATACTTGTCCCAATAAATTAATTTTTGAAAGTTGATGATTTACTTTAAAAAATTATTTATAAGAGAGGTTAAGTAATTGAATTTTCAATAAATAAATTACCTGTTTTTCAGAGCAGTCGTCAGCGAAGCTTGAGGTATTCTTACCAACATTTTTTAATTATGTTTTATAATTCTAATGATTTTAACAAATAACATCAATATTTATAACTTTTTATAATTTCAAGAGTAGAGTTAGAATTTTGCTTATTTTTCTGAGCAACGAATGGATGAAGTAGAAATTTACTGTATCAAAAAAGATGTTGCACGTGGTGCTGTGGTGGTGTCTACCGGATTTTTTAGTAATTAAATTTGTTAAAAGGTTATGTTAATTTTGTGTTAACTGTTGACATTTAGACAAAATTTATCTTTATAGTTTTATAAATGTGTAAAAATTTTGAACAATAATCATTGCTAATAATCAAATTATAAATAATATAATGTAATTAATGTCTATTAAAATTTTAATAAGTATCTATAATGGCAGCTTTAATGAAAAAAAGAGTCCTCGCAGAATTCAATCAAAGCCAGGTAAGTATACAACTTATTTTTTTTTTTTAATTTTCCAAATTAAACATTTTCATGAAAATTAAAGTAGCAGATATTTAATAAATTTTAGAATTTTTTAAAGAAATAATGCAAAAAAATTGACACGTGGAAATTTAAAAAAATTAAAAATACAGTTTTTTTAAATTAATTTTTTGGAAGAAATTTTTTTGTTAAATAAAATTAAAAAATTGTGACTGCTAAATTAAATGTAACATTTTATGAAAATTAATTTAGCAGATATTCAATAATTCTAAAAATTTTTGTAACAAATAAATTATATAAAAAAAAATATTGACAAGTATAAATTTTAAAAATTAAAAAATAACTTTTTAGAACAAATTTATTTCTTTAAAAAAAATGGTCAAGTAGCTAACTTCATAATGTCATAAAATTTTCCTTCTAACTTTATGTTAATTATAATGTGAATTAAGTTAGCCGACATCTAAAAATTTTTAGAATTTTTTTTTTTATTGAAAAAATTATAAAAAAAAAAAATTTCATTTGTAAAAAATTTGAAAAACTAAAAATGCAATTTTTTAAAAATATTTTTTTGCTCTAATTTAATTATTAAAAAAAATCAAAAAATTAAAAACGTCGGATAATTAGTATTATTACTAAAGTTAGCTCAAAAATTTTTCTATTCTTTTCAACAATTAAATTGCAATTAAAAAAATTTCACGTATAATTTTTGAAATTCTCTACATGTGAAATTTTTTCTTTTAATTTTATTGTAACAATTTTTTCAATAAAAATTTTCAGATCTCGGCTAATTTAATTTTCATACTTGATGTTAATTATAATAAATAACATAAAATAATAATCTATAATTAATTAACCCTAGGTAGTAACCGGAGAGCCTCCAATAAAACGTCTTCGAACACTTCGATTACAATCAACAAGCAGCACAAAAAATGGCTCTGACGGTTGTTCAGCTCTAGCATACGTAGAGTGTCTGGAAAAATGCAAAGGAGGAAATGACGCGTTGCAATTACTCGTCCGAATATCCGACACATTATCCCGGATGTCATCGGAAGACGTACCTCTAACAGTCACTAAATTAATAGAGCGCTTCGGAATAGAAACAGAAGCGGCAGTGAGAGCAAAAATTCTCTGGGTGCTAGCAGAGCTAGGAGAAGTGACAACTCAGTCCTCGGAAAAAGTTCGAATAATCGAAGAAACTTCTCGCCTGCTAAAGAACGAAGAATCCCATCGCGTGATAAGTCAAGGCTTGTCCACATTACTAAAGCTTGGAGACTATCACCGGCTAGGAGTGTTAAAAATCGCCCGAGAACATTTATCAGACACCTGGCACGGAGTACAGACCCGGTGCTTGTCAATAATCGGACGTTACCTATCACTAAACTCAAATGACGACACCTTGGTTCTAGTAAGTCACTACGCAAGGTCCCAGGATCCAAGAGTTCGAGCAGCAGCGTTTGAAACAATGGCTGAGCTTCATTCCGAGCGTGGGTGTCGTTTAACTCCTAATTTTTTTACAGAAGCTTGCAATGCGCTGCGTGATGATTATGAGATAGTAAGAAGAGCTGTTCTGAAGCTGATCTGGATGCTGGGTGTGGAGTATCCAGAAGAAATAATCGTTGGGACTGACGGTGAAGACACGCGAATGATAGACAGCGCGTTTTCCAAACTCTGTGGTCTGATTGGTGATTTATCACCGCGAGTCCGTGCCACGGCGATGAGCCTGATGGGAGCAATGAAGAACGTGTCCAGCAGATACATCGAGCAAGCTCTCGATAAAAAGCAGATGCGGGTTGAAGACGAGGGCTCTGAAATAGAAGAGCGCAGCGCTTCTTGCGGAGCTTTTATCCACGGACTTGAAGATGAATTTTTAGAAGTTCGCACAGCAGCTGTAGAGTCACTCTGTACGTTGTCTCTAGAGCGGCCAGCTATCGCGCGAATCGCTTTGGACTTCATGGTTGACATGTTCAACGACGAGATCCAGGATGTTAGGATAAAAGCGATTGAGTCGCTGAGAAAAATGTCTACGAGTGTCACGCTTCAAGAAGACCAATTAGAAACTATTTTATGCGCGCTGGAGGACTTTTCTGATGAAGTCAGAGAAGGTTTGCATGCAACTTTAGCTGCCAGTCGACTTGCTACTAGGAACTGCCTTCATATGTGCGTCAATAGGTTGATTGATAACTTGACCAGGTACCCCCAGGACAAGGACAGCATCAGAAGTTGTCTTGCAGCCTTGGGAGCTTCTCATCCGTATTTAACTTTGCCATTAGTACCGCAATTATTAGGAAGACACCCATTTTTTGACACGCCGGAGCCGGATGTGGATGACCCCTCGTATGCAAGTGTCCTGGTGCTGATTTTTAATGCGGCTTTGCACTGTCCGAGCATGCACGCGCTTTTTTCAGAGCACGCTGCGAAGCATTATCACTACTTGAGAGACACTATGCCGCATTTGGTGCCTCGTTTGAGACCAGCGTTGGCTAGAGCGCCTGGTATTGATGTAAGTGATGAGAAAGACGATAAAAGAGGCCAGGAGTTCTTGGAAAGAATGGTCGCTGGAGTTGAAAACGCGAGACCTGGTGGGAAAGTTTATGTACAACTACTGGAAGCTGCGGCGGTTGATCTTGATAGACTTGCGGAAATGGATAGGAAGATGGAAGGTGCGGCTCATTTTACTGCGCTGTATGTCAGGTGTCTTTTATTACTGCGGTCTGTGGTTAAAGAGATAACTGAATCACAAACTGAGGCGACACCAATAAGCACATTGCCTTCGACTAATAGTAATATTTTGTTGTTGCTGAAAAATGTTCAACAGTAAGTATTGATAATATTTTATTTGAGTAAATTTAATCTATATTGTTAAGAGGATAGGCAAAAATCATTAATTAAGAAATTACCTTTTATCTTGTGAAGTATTGACATTTTTAAAGATATAAGCTCATCCTGATGATACACTCATCAAGACCTTTCATTTGAGTACCCACATCAATTTTTTATATATTTATATGTATATATGAAAAATATATCAAAAATGCATGTGGGTACTCAAATGAAAGCTCTTGATGAGTATAACCTCGGGATGAGCTTATATCTTTAAAAATGTCAATAGTTAAAAAAGTACAGTGCAATTTAACAAGTCATTATTTAGTTGTTTATTAATTTTAATTATTTTTTTTTTTTTTAGACTTCAACATTTGTTTGTAGGACTAGAAGAAAATGAAATAACTCTCGCTACCGACGTTTGGTTGAAAGCTTTGGCTGTCGAGTTGATAAGAATTACAAAGAGCGCAACAGGTAGCGCATTGCCTCTGGCAAGACAATTTTTATCTGAAGCTGATTCGCTGCCACAAGATACGTCAAAGCTGCCTCCATTTTCACGAGCGTTAGTAATGGAAATTCCCTCTATGGCAGACGCTAAACCTGGATCTCTATCAAGATTACTATTACCTCTTTTGACAACATTGCCAGCTCGTGGGGAAGAAAGATTGCCCAGGCCGTCAGTATCTACTAAATTATGTCGAGCAATTATTGAGGAACCAAGAGGAGACGCCGATGCTGCTTTAAAATTTACTGGAGGACTTATCCTAGGTATTCCGCTTACGGCTAAAATATTAAACCTACGAGACCCAAGTACTATTAGAATAAAACTGCGACATCCGGATCAACAAGTACAATTATTGCTGCCAAAAAAAGCGGATCTGAGACCACAAAATAGCGAAGGTACGGATTACAGACTGAAAACAACTGTTTTATTGTCTCACCAGGTCTGGATGGAAGCTTGCAATGTTGAAGTATCTATAGCTCTTCTTGTCTCATCTTCAAATACTTCAACATACTCACCGAATGATGATCCATATATTTTGGAACTGTGTAAACCAACTAAGGTGTCAATTGCACCTAAACCTATCAAAAGAGCTATATAAAATAATTCTGTATTCTTTTAATTTGTAACAATTCAAACTTATATAATAAAATATATTGTAATTAATTTTAATGTTGTAATTAATATTTTTATAACAACAATAAATAAAAAAGAAATACAAATAATTTTATTTTTTATTTACATGAGCAGAACCTTTTCAAACAATCTTAAAACTTGTAACTTAAATTGAAATAAAAAATTATTTGATAATAATGACAGAAAAATGAATAAAAAAAAAAAAAAATGTTTTAACTATCGCCAACTAGTAAATGAACTTCCACCGGAAAATGCTGGTTTGTCTTGTGTAGGACTTTTCTGTGCCAAGCTGTTGAAAGAAAGTCCTCCATTCTGAGCACCTAATGCTTCAAAAGTGGTATTTCCCATAGACATGGACCCATCTTGTGGACCAGCGGGCATTCCAGATCCAAAAACACTTCCAGGGTTACTCCCAAAAGTCGGCGCAGCACCAAAAGGACTCGAACTTCCAAAAACAGATGGCTGGGAACCAAAAACAGGCTTTGAGCCAAAAGTCGGTGACCCTCCAAAGGCTGAAGAAGTAGGCATAGCTGGAGGTGATCCGAATGTTGGAGCATTACCAAACGCCGAAGCTGCGGGTTTCGCAGCAGCTCCTCCGAATATTGAACCACCTCCAGGTGAAACTGACCCGAACAATGAAGGTGTATTTGACGCAGCTCCGCCAAAAATAGAACCAGTCGTCCCGATTCCTGTTCCAGGTGTCGTTGATTCGGAGCTGACGCTCGTGGATCCAAACATTGAAGTCAAAGATGAAGTTCCACCGAAGGGAGAACTAGTTGGTTGGCTTTGCGCGCCTCCAAATAAACTAGGTGCTGCTGGTGCAGTAGTTGGTGGTAATTTAGTGTTTGCTGGAGGTGACAATACCGATTGACCGAAGATCGATGGAGTTGCTCCAGTCGTAGCATTCACATTGGATTGTCCGAATAGTGATGTTCCAGATGAAGCTGGAGCAGCAGGACTAAATGGAGGTGATGCTCCAGAAGTAGCTGGAGCAGCAGGTTGACCAAATGGTGAAGAAGTTATTCCAGTAGGCGCTGCAGCAGTGGATTGTCCGAATAATGAAGGTGATCCTGCTGCAGCAGGAGTTGCTGGAGACTGAGCAAAAGGTGATGCAGCTGCTGATTGTCCAAATGACAATGTTGAAGCTCCAGTCGCTCCAGTAGCTGCTGATAAACCGAAGGAGTGTGTAGTTGTCGCTGTTGTTACAGCTGGTAAAGATTGTCTGAATAATGATCCAGTTGAAGTTGTTGTAGGAGGTTTACCGAAATTAATTTCTGCTGATGAACTAGTTGGTGTAGTAGTAGTAGTAGTAGTAGTAGTAGTAGCAGCAAATCCTGGAAAGCTGGACCCCGTAGATTGATTTTGTCCGAAGGATAATTGGGATAGACCACCAAAAATTGAAGCAGCTGGTTTTTCTGTTGAAGTTGGAATTGAAGTTACTTTGTTACTATCCTGCAAAGTGGGCTGTGCCTGCGAGACTGATATGGCTGCCGCACCACCGAATATAGAAGTTGGAGTGGATGGAGTTGATCCTCCAAAAAGACTTGAAGATAACAGTGGTGAAGACTTGAATATTGAAGAGGCTTGAGTAGACACTGGAGTAGTTGTCGGTTGTTTTTCAATAGTCGTTCCAGTTGGCAGACTGACGGTAACGTTTACGGGAACAATTGAAGCTACAGTTATAGCCGGTTTTCCTGAATTTAATACAGTTGAAGTAGCAGGCGGCTGACTGAAAGAGAACGTCGTACTTGGCACTGAACTAGGTTTTTCAGCCATCAAATTAGAAAGTGAAAAGCTGCTGGATAGCTTGGACAAGTCGAGAGATTGAGTGGTTGTTGTTGTTGTTGTTGTTGTTGTTGTTGTAAACTGCTCAGAAATTGTCGAGGATAAAGCTGGTGTGTCTATCAGTTTAGAAGCGAAAGAAAACTCCGGCATGGATTCAGAAAGCGCTGTTGTTAGAGTAGTCTTAGGAGTTGCGGTAGTCAAAGTCGGGCTGGCGAAGCTGAAGAGTGGTTGCTGACTGGTGCTGGTCACTGGAGCTGGAAGAGAACTTTTTAATGATAAGCTTATATTAGATCCAAGATTTGTTGGCTGGTTTTGCGGAATTGTTACGAGTTGGTTAACTTTAGTTGAAGAATTATTATCAAGGATGTTTGATCCGAACAAAGACAATGGTTGGCTTTGAGTCACCGGAGTGTCCTTGGCTTTAAAAGTAATCACTGGCTTTGTACTTTCTTTAGGAGCTGAGTTTTCAGATTTTGGTTCAGGCGAGCCGAATGAAATTGGTATTGGTTTTGAAAAACTGGCTGCTGTTGTTGGTGGTGTTTGCACGGGAGTTATACTGGGTACAGTAGTCACTTTCTTGATAACAAATGTTGGCCCACCAATTAAGTTCAATTTATCGTTACTTGTCTTGGGAGTCGTGAGATTGTTTGCGAAAACAGAGGAAAAAGTGTTGGTTGGAAAAGAAAAAGGTTGGCTTTTATTTTGACTGGAAGTTTCTTGAGAAGATCCGAGATTCGCTACAATACGATTGAGTGAAGCAAGAGGATTTTGAACAGCAGGTTTGGCAGCTGGTTTAGACACTGGAGTCTCTGGAGGAGCTACTGATGAAAATATTATCTTAGTTGGCGCACTAGTAGAAGCAGTAGAGGTACTTTTTTCTTCTTTCCTTGGAGGAGTACTCGAATATGTAGATGTGCTTTTTTCTTCTTTCTTTGGAGGCACAGTATTTTGCAACACCAAAGCCGAAAGAGTTGCTTCCAATCTGCTGTGAATGTTCGACGGGTTAACATTCTTTATAATACGTGGCTCTGTTTGCAGCAAGACGTCGCGTAACTTGGATTGTTTCAACGCAGTAAAGTTCCGGGTGTTGTTAGCGATGGTCCTGCAACGCATCTCGATCATGTCTCCGTCGGTGTTTCCGGGAGAATTAGAGCTGATATTTAGTTTTGAAAGCGACTGGTTTAACTGAGAAATATGATTTCCCCGAGACAGAGCCTTCCATTTCTTCGTTTGCTCATCCAGGCGTTTCTTGTTGGCCTGAATAAGTTGATCGTACCTCGTGAGACACTGATAAATCTGTTCCAAACCAGGAACCTTGAACTTCGCCATTTCCAGCTTTTCGTTGTCAGCCCATCGTGCGTCCAAAACCTTCATCGCTTGAATTAACTGCGACTGAAGATGAGCAAAGCGTCTTTGCAATTCATTTATTTTACTTTTGTCATGATGATCGCGCGCTACATTACCACTTGACTGCTTTGACTTGGTTTCTTCCAACCACGCAAACGATTGCAGTAACAACGAATTCAGATAAGATATCTCGTTGCTCAAACTGTTGGTCGTTTCGTTCAATTCTTGTATAAAACTATTAACTTCCTCGCATTGAACAATCAATTTTTGCCGTTCCTCATCAGTACCGATGTCTAGAGCTCGTGGCTCGAGAATTATTTGCAATTCTTTCTCAAAATGCATCTGTTCTTCTCGGAACGCACGCCAGCATAAATTGTCATCGTAATTTATCTTTTCAATTACTGAAGGAGCTGGAGCTGGAGCTGGAGCTGGAGCTGGTATAGAAGAAATAATTGTTGGATTTACTGGTGGAGCTAAAGCAGAAGCTAAAGCTGGAGCTAAAACTGGAGCTGGTGCTTGTTTAGGTAAAAGTTTGAATTCTGTTTTTTGCATTTCAGGCTTCTCAATCGGTTTTGGCTTAGGAATTTTCAATTCAATATTTCCCGGTGGATTTTGCAAACTAACAGGTGCGGTTGGAATTGCAGAAACTGGTTTAACAGAAACAGGTTCACTAAAAAAATTCGGAGACGGTATAGTAACCTTAGGCCTCTCAATGAACTCCTGTTGTTTTGGTCTGGGAGTACTTGTAGCTACAGAATGAGGAACAAAATTAATTTCCGATGCAGCGGTGGTATTTTGATCTACCTTGACTGGTTCTGAAGGCGGTGAACACAAAGCCGGACAATTTGGCATCAAGTTAACCATATGAAAGCTGACAATCTGTCCCGAAGTGCCAAATAAATGCAAAACTGGAACCGGGTGAGGTAGTGTGCTCTCCGGGCCCCAAGGTAAGATAGTAATTGACGACCTATCAATTGTCATGCCAACTGGGTAAGATTCAACGGTGCGAACTAGAGGAAGCTGAGCTCTTCCACTGTCAATAAGCTGCCACTGCTCCCAGTTAACGCCATTGTTAAGAGATCCTAGAACAGCGACTTCACTGCTGCTACTGCTAGCAGCTATAATCAAATTCCACTCAGGTATGTAGTCAAAATAGTACCTAGGAGAGTACTCTCCATCGTTATCCGGAATTCCGAAGGTAATATCTTCGTAATTAGTAAACGTTGGCTTTGCATCAGCGCCTTTTGGTGCATCAACGATCAGCACATCAACCCGGCGTTCATTACTGTCGTAGTAAGCTACGCAAAACTGGTAATTGCTCACCCAAAGAATGGTAATCAGCTGGCCAATGCTGGGTGAAGGACCAGAAATAACTCTCATCACCTTTAACTCTGGCTTCAATTGAATAATGTTCCCGTTTTTGCAGCCTACCACCAATTGCTTGCCCTTAGGACTCCAGGCGACGCACATAGCTTCGACGCTGTCGATTATTTCTAATGCTACGACTCCCACGGTTGTCTTTTGCTCGCTTTTGACCTGAAAAGTCCCGATTGAGTGGTCGCTCGCCACTGTGCAAAACATACCTGGTATCGCCGGGTTCCATCGCAGGTCATATGCAAACACATTCTGGCTCGAGCGGGACAACTGGATCTCGTGGATCAGTTCCAGAGAGTTTTTTGACAATGAGCTCGCGTTGTAAATGTGCGCTGTTGATCTGCTGAATGTTACAGCTAGGTAAGAGTAATCGCAGCTGATTGACAAGCGTGATATAGGGTAAGGCAGCTTGTAGTCGATTCTCCAATCTGGATTTGTGTCGCAGTCGCTTTTTAATACTGTCAATCTATCGTCAGTTGCTACGTACAATAATCCACGCTTGGCGTCAGCTACTATCAAGTTACAACCGCTTGGTACAGTTTTTAAGCTTTCGCTCACTTGGCGCACTGTTGATTGTTTGAATTGAAAGTCCTGGAAATAATATGAAAATTAATTTAATAATTTTAAAAATTTTAGAAACAAAAATTAACATGTAGAAATTTAAAAAATTAAAAGATGCAATTTTTTAAAATCATTTTTTGGAACAAATTTTTTTTTTTTTTAAATTGTTAAGACACTGCTAACTTTAATATAAATAATTTATTTAATTATTGTTTTGTATGTGCTAAATGATGTAACCGGTATTATGAAATTATTTATTTATAAATTAAATGTGTGAAAAAAAAATTACCTGGGTGTCTTTTGGTATCGGTGCGTTATTCATTTTTATTTGTTGTTATTTTTTAAATAATTGTCAATTATTAAATAATTATTTTAAAAACAGAAGCTTAACCTTAATTCCAACAGTTTGAAGAGATAAAGACATACTTTTATTTCGAGATTTACTATCGATACCTGCACTTACTGTGACAACTCTGAAGTTGGCTGACTGACAAAATTATAGTACATTTTATTACATTACACATACCCCTATGCATTTATAATAGGTGTATATTCAACGTATTTTAATACAATTGTAAAATAATATAGTACAGTACGCTATGTTTGATATTTGATAATAATAATAATAATAATAATAATAAATTTATATTCATTGGATTTATAACGTTGTATATAACAGCATGAATGATCATACTATATACTATTTTTTTGGCTGTTATAACACGAAAATCATTTTATTATTTTCTGGTCTACTTATAACTTATTTTTGTTATCTCCATTGTCAGTAAATTGAACACGTGAATTATAAGTTAATTTATTAAATAATAAATATCTGTCAAAATTATTTTTTTTAAATAAAATAAAATTTTGGGTGATTTTTTTTAATTAAAAAAAAGTAAATTTCATATTTTTTTGAAATATATTTATCCAGTGTATAAATTTGAGTTGATAATTTTTTTTTATCTTGTTTAAGGTCTTGAGGATTAAAAATTGTGAACAAAAAGACTTAGTAGTATATACATATCATATATACGTATTATATATGTAGGAAGGAGAAATATATTTATGTGTGTATGTTTGTGTGTATAGACATATTAAAGATTGAAGTGAAGAAGAGTAAAACAAGTATGTCGATGTGGGCGTTATGTATAACGAATACATTTTCTCAATAGTGATAATAATATAATAATGAAATGGTCAGAGTGATATCGCTTATCCAGTAAAATATGGCGATCTTGTGATTTTAAAACAACGAGCCAAGTGTAGCAAGTGTCAAAAACTTTCTGGAGATTGTGTGTATGACCTGACGGAGAAACTAAACGTACATTAAAAAAAATATTTTTTACACTTAGTATTAGTACCGACTTTTTTTGAACAAAGAAACTCATTTTATTTATAATTTATTAACTATTATTTTAGTTGCTTTTTCCGTCAGTTTAGTTAAATAATTTTTTTATACATTTTATATTGTGGTTTGTAGACATATATACAAAATACATACATACATAAATATATATATATATATATATATATATTTAAATACTCGTGAGACTGAGATTGCTGGACCAAAGAACAAGGAGATTCTTCATTAAAATGGCTCGAGAATATGATCATTTGTTTAAGTTACTCATTATTGGAGACAGTGGTAATTATTTTATTTTTTTATTAATTTTATTTTATTGTTGAGATAAGAGCAAGTTCATTGAGCAAGAGATAGGAAAATGTTTTAACGGTTAGTGTAATAAAAAATTAATGATGCAGGCAATAAAATTATTGCCTTCCGCATTATCAAGAGTCATGATTCATAATAGATAAATAAAAGGGTTGTCTGTGTTGCCCTTGATAAAATTCTATAATATGTGCAATGATGAATAAAACTTTATCCATTATTCAGAGGCTCTCAACTATTTTTAATTATTAATTAGATGTTTTTTTTTTTTATTTTTAGGAGTCGGAAAAAGTTCACTGCTTCTCAGGTTCGCTGATAACACATTCAATGGAAGCTACATAACGACCATAGGAGTTGACTTCAAAATCCGAACTGTTGAAGTCGACGGTGAGAGAGTTAAGTTACAAATTTGGGACACCGCTGGTCAAGAACGTTTTCGTACAATAACGTCAACGTACTACAGAGGAACACATGGTGTTATTGTTGTTTATGATGTGACCAGCGGCGATTCGTTTGCAAATGTTAAACGATGGCTGCATGAAATAGAGCACAATTGCGATATTGTCAACAGGGTTCTAGTTGGGAACAAAAATGATGCGCCTAATCACAAAGTCGTTTTGACAGAAGATGCTCAGCGGTTTGCCAACCAAATGGGCATCCAATTATTCGAAACTTCTGCTAAAGATAATATTAATGTTGAAGAGGTATTAATTAATTACTAGTATTTGTCCTCATAAATTTTGCTATATTTCAATGAAACTCAACATATTTATTCTATAGACTATTACGAAAGTCAAGTTCAAATGTGAGCTTAATCGATCAGTAGGTTTAGAAATTACAGATTTCAAAATTTTGAAAATTATTTTCACTACTTCTTCAAATAACTTTTGAACGCGTCGAGATATTATGTTATTTAATTTAGCACATATTTCATAATTTTATGAATTTTTTAACAAATAAATGATTTGAAAAAAAATTGACTTGAAGAAATATTAAAAAATTTTAAATTCAATTTTTTAAAAATAATTTTTTGAAATAAATTTGTTTGTTAAATAAAATTAAAAAATTTTTAAGTGCTGAAAACTGAGAAATTAAGCTTAAATATTTTTCTAAAGCAGAAAATATCCATCTTATAATCATTTTTAAGAAATTTCACTCTTGCAGCCGTTTTATCTATACAAAACTGACTGAAAAGTACATTAATTTTTTTTCTTCCTTTATTGAACGTTGTTTATCTATGAAATTTGCTGTTACACTGATTTTTTTTTTTTTTTCTACTTCCATTTTGGCTGCCGAATGGCCGTTTTTGTTTTTGTTGCTATTATCATTATTATAATCAATATGATTTATAAAATGATAAGTAAAATTTGTAAAATGATAAATAAAATTGATTTTTATTTTTTTCAGATGTTTATGGCGATAACACGTCAAGTTTTACGCACAAAAAAAGAACGTAAAGAACGTCAGGCTATACAAACAAACGAAACGGTTAATTTAAGAAAAAGTACCAAGCAACATAGGAAAAAATGTTGTTAGCACGTTTTAATATCTAATTTTTTTTATTAAAAATGAATTTAAAAAAAAAGTTAATATTTAGCGATTTTCGAAATATTTTTAATCAACGGACATTGAATAATAATTTAATAATAAACGATTGAATTACTAAAATTATTCAAAAAAAAATAAATACGAGTGTGATTGATCTCGTTATTTAATACAATGAGAGAAAGCTTCAATGTGTGTCATAGATATTGTGCTCACTAGTTTCAGACGTTTAATAGCTAATTTTATACAATTATTATTATATTATTAATATATATTATTATAATTTTTATTAATATTATTTTGAATCTTGCGACTGTTAATGATACGATTAATATCATGTGAAAGGTGACTCAATTTACATACACTCGATCGACTTTTTCTCATCGGTGTAAACTAAATAACAATTAGAAGAATCAACAAACAATTGCTAATGTATTCCTCTAGATAAATAATTCAACGAAAAAAAAAAAACAAATCTATATAATTATAAAAATATTTACAAACCGCATAAACTCGTAGATAATTTATTAAGTATAATCAATCGCTATTTGTAAAGTGTTACAACTTGTTTTTAATAATAATTAATTTAAAAAAAAAAAAAAAAAAAAAAAAAAAAAAAAACACATTTCATGACAAATTTTAAAGTTACAACTTATATAAATACCGTAAAAAAATAATACATGTAAATATGTACATTATTTTTTAAACATTTTACAAATAGTAAATACAATTATAAAATTATGGCCCAAAAAAGAATTCACGAGTTGATTTTTAAAAAATCTCGGATTTTATTAACTTGGCGGCTGAGACGTATTACAATAAGTCTGTGATAAAAAGCAACCCTTTATACCAATACATTGATTGTTACTTTGTCATTTTATGTCACAAGTTAATTAAGCATTTTAAAAATTTTTATAACATTCAAATAAATAGTCGCCATAATTTTTTAATTTTCAATTCGACATATCACATTAACTCAAATATTTTGTGATTTAATAAAATTTGGATTGATTGCTATTTAATATTACAATAATAATAAAAAAAAAATAGTAACAGATATAATTATAAAAAATAAACAAAGTATTGATAGTCTTTAGTCGTTGCACTGTACCTGAAGCAACGAGACGAAATAACAATGAGTATTAGGTATTTTATTTTACTTTACTATTATAATAATAAACAGGATTTTTTTCGTTTTTATCATCATTATTGTTAATCTCAATTTACCTCTAAGTAAATTTATAAAAAAATATCCAGAACAATTAATATAAAATGCTGTTTTTTTTTTTTTTTTTTTCTTTAAATATATACAAGTAATTCATTGTAAAATATCATTCCGGAGTAAAACAAAAATTGGCAATCAAAAATATCGTTCGTAAAAAAAAATATCAATTGCTTAATTAAAAAAGGATATTTCAATATTTTGATTGCACAGCAACAGTACTAAAAACAAAAACAAGACACCCAAATGTAAGAATAGAACCATGAGCAACAGTAGCACTGCCTTCCCAGCCGGCTTGGGTGTAAACTTGGTTAAGATCTTCAAAATCAACATCTGTTGAACATTTACATGACACTTTGTTTCCGTTAGATTTATTACTCGATAAATCTTTTAATGCTCCATATGGTTTCCAATTGTCCGGGAGTACATCTCCCTCTTTGCTGCGTCTTGATGAAAAGCTAGTGCAATCACACGAGTAAAAAACATTGTCAACAGTGGTGCCGTACTCGCTGTAATTCAGTAATTCGTATCTCTTAGTACTGTCGTCGAAAAAAATAACAGCGTGCTTCGGCGATACGCAATCGCAGTTCCCATAACTGGACAGCAAAACGTCACAGTTAGCCCCAGTACCAATAGTCATAGTTCTGCTGACCATCAAAGCCGGAGGACCAGGCTTTCTGCTCAGCGGAAACAGCGCGGCTCTGGCTTCGTACTGGTCATTGACTATCCGATAGTCTTCGTGAAATGGATTCAATATTTGCTCCAATCTTTGTTGCGCTAACGCTTCAAGAACAGGTCGCTCTAACAATTGAACTCCTTGTTTGATAGAATGGCCGGTTCTAAAATTACTATGACTTAAATTTTGTTTAAAATTATCGGTATAAATATTATCATTTAATTGATCTAGTGGTTTTTCGTCATCAACTTCCATATTTTCTGTCTTATCATCTTCCTTTTTGTCTTCTTTACTATCATTAGATACTTTAACATCATCACTAGACTTATTTGAGCAATTATCACGCCTGTCATCTCCATTAACTTGTTTACTTTTTTCATTATTTATATCTTCCGGGTTCTCAATATGCGGCCTTATAAGTGTTTTAACTCGGTACGAGTTTATAGTATTTAATTCTACTGGATTAGCATAATAATACTTAACCATTGTCGGTACTTTAACTTTGCTCCGGCCATTAGAGGTCAATTTAACTCTAAACGGTGGATTAACAGCTCGTACTTTGCGTAAAAACTCCAATTTAACCGCATGCTGGTCAATTCTACGCGTAGCAAATTGATCCCACAATTTTAACCGCTCTGTCGCATTGCATGATTGCAGCAGATTTTGGTCAATAAAATGATTCGGGTGATTTGGACACATCCAACGACCACTTGGAAAGGCCGTTAACGGTGGGTCTAAGCAGTCTTGATGAAAATATAATGGACAGTAATCACAAGCTATAAGTGGAGCACGTTTACAACTCTTGCCACACTCATAACACAATCTAGCTGGCAATGGTACCATTAAATTTGAATCTAAACAATGACTTTTACCATTATTTGAAGATGTTCCTTGGTGTTTGCCACGTTTACCAGCTACTACGTCAACTTTGTCGGTACCGGGAAATGTTATTGGTAGTCTTAATTCTCTTGGCAATTCGAATTCGCGTGGATTAACTAGTGATGCTGCTAATGCTAATACTTCTAGTGGTGACTTTTTATTACTACTATTATTATTATTATTATTATTATTATTATTATTTTTATTGTTGCAGTTATTGTTATTGTTATTTTTAGTTTTTGAACTTGATTTGAGATCTTTTTTTGCACAACGACAAGCGTGGCAAATCCATTCACCATTTGGTATATCTGATACATCTAAAGGTGGATCACTGAAAAATAATAATTATCGATAAATACAAATTAAATTAGAAAATAATTCTTGACTTAAAAATTATTTAATATAATTACTTAATTAATTATATATAAACAAGCAACCTCGCAGTCACTATGTGACTTGTGAACTATAAAAAATTGAAATTTTGCTTTATTAAATAATGACTTTTGTTAAATTGCACTGTACTTTCTTAAATATTGACGTTTTTAAAGATATAAGCTCATTCTGAGGTTATACTCATCAAGACCTTTCATTTGAGTACCCACATGCATTTTTGATATATTTTTCATTTATACATATATATAATATATAAATATATAAAATATATGAAAAATTGATGTGGGTACTTAAATGAAAGGTCTTGACGGGTGTAATGTCAGGATGAGCTTATATATTTAAAAATGTCAATAATTCACAAGATATAAGGTCATTTTTTAATTTGTGGGTACTCAAATGAAAGGTCTTGATGAGTGTAACACCGGGATGAGCTTATATCTTTTAAAATGTCAATAGTTCACAAGATAAAAGGTAATTTCTTAATTATGTATCTAGAGATAGAGCATTTTCTTATATAGCCTAAATACTTATCATCATAAATTGACTATCGGTGAGAATGATATGAAATAAAAAAAATCATGAAACTAGCAGTCGTCAATTTACTGTTTTTCTTAAAAAAAAAATTTATTTAGTACTCAATAAATTTTTATGCATTTTAATACGCAACTGATATAAAATTTTAATCGTAAAAATACATAAATTTAAATAAATAAATTAAATATCAGCTGTAAAAAATTCTATCTTCATAAAAAAACATTCTAAAGAATACTGTGCATGTTTTCAATCGAGTTTTTTAATAAAATATGAATGAAAAAAAATAATTAGACGTCTGCTATTTTCAGCGACGTAAAAATAATCTCTTAAAAGTATTTTCTGCTTGGTGTAAAGATTTTGTAGAAATAAATACTTACTGGCACTGTAAATGGAAAGAAGCAGGACATTTATCACAACAAATTAATTCTCCGCCGTCTTCACAAGCATCACAAGAGTCTCTATTGTGACCTCTGCCAGGTCTCTTGAAATACGGATGTCTTTTTTCATCTTTATCTTTCTTATTCTTTGATACTTTTGAGTCTTCTGATACTGGCGGAGCTATGAGTGCTTGTATTTGCTAGTAAAAAATAAAATTAAATTAAAAAGCCATCGACTTCGCTTGGAGCAAGTGTATTTAATGACTGGTTATTTAAGAACATAATAAATAAATAGATAAAATTAGCTTACTGGCATAAGACCACCGTTTGATGGTAGTCCATAGTCAACAGTACCCATTGTTAAGCGAATATTTAATTAGATTTGATGAATTAGTTTGACTAATAAACTACAACAAGTACATTCATTTGCTTTTTTATTTTATATTTGTTAAAATTTTTTTATATTTATTTATTTATATAAATAAACATAATATACCTTTTGTAGAACGTAACAAAATCTAAAAGTAAAACTTATAACTTTATTTCTGAGCACGTTTTTCTCTTTATCCTTTTATTCTCTCTAGCATTTTCTGTCTCATTGTATTTTTAATATCGTCTGTTGATAAAATTTCTGTAACAAATATTATTATTTTTTATAAATAATTAATCTTGACATAAAAATAATTACCAAATTGTTTTAATTAAGCATTAATATTCATTTTTTCAGACATTAAATTTAAGACAGAAAAATAAATCTTTAAAATTCTAAAACAATAAAACTTTTAAAAATTTAATTTGCCAAAAAAAATATTTAGCATAATTCTGAAACCTCAAGATGGAGTTACTGTATAACTTTGCAATTGCGCTCAAAGTTTAATCAGATGGCGTAAATTAATTATTTGTCATTTATCACGCTGTGCATACAAACATTAATATTTTTTTAATAATAAAGAAATATATTTGAACAATTTTTAACAAAAGTGAAAAAATAAATAAATAAATAAAAATGAGGTACGGACAATTGGTTATGGGACCGGCAGGCTCTGGCAAGGTAATTTATAAAATTATTTATATTTTTAACCTGAAAAATTTATAATTTATTATTTTTTTTTTTTTTTTTTTTCAAAAATTGTCAACAATTTTTAAAAGTATGTTAATGAAATTTAATCCTTTAATTTTTTTATTTACAGTCAACATACTGTCAAGCGATGCAAAAACACGCTGCTGATGAAAACAAAACAATCCACGTGGTTAACTTAGACCCTGCTGCTGAATATTTTGATTATGAACCACTTGTCGACATTAGAGAGCTGATAAGTGTTGATGATGTCATGGAAGATGAAGAATTTAAATTTGGTCCTAATGGTGGACTTATTTTTTGTATGGAGTAAGTATTTAATGATGACATTAAAGATAATCATTTTATTTACAAAGTTTGTAATTCATTTTTCACTTTTAGATATTTAGTCGAAAATTCACAATGGTTAGCTGACGAATTGGGTGATATTGATGGTGACTACATAATATTCGATTGTCCAGGACAATTAGAGCTCTACAGTCACATGTCAGTCATCAAAAAATTGATCGGGATGTTAGAATCGATAAACTTTCGCCTCTGTGGAATATTTCTTCTCGACAGCCAGTTTATGGTGGATTCAGCTAAATTTTTGTCTGGCACCATGGCAGCACTCAGCGTGATGGTCAATCTCGAGATTCCTCACTTAAGTATTCTCAGTAAAACGGATTTACTGTCAAAGAAAGATAAGAAACAGCTGGACAGATATTTGGAACCAGATCCATATTTTCTTCTCGCCGACATGGAAGACGATCCTTGGAACCAAAAGTATTGTCGTCTCACAAATGCCATCGGTGAGCTCATTGACAGCTACAGTCTAGTAAGATTTACTCCTCTGGACATCACCGATGACGAAAGTATTTCAGACGTCAGAATTACTATTGACAACGCGATACAGTTCGGCGAGGATGAGGATGTTAAAACCCAAGATTTCGGTGCAGAAGATGAAGAAAATGAAGATGATTAATTTATGTATTTTTTCTATTTAAATAAATAACTATTTTTACTTGCAAAATTATTTTTTTTTTTTTATTATAAATATTAAAATTACAACCTTAAATTAAGAATGTTCTTTATTTTTAGCATGTTGATTAATTTATTTTTACTTGAAAAATTATTTTTTTATTTCTTATAAATATTAAAATAACAAAAATCTTAAACTAAGAATGTTCTTGATTTTTAGCCAGTCTATCATTCTGAGCTTTTTGATGACTTTTGATAAAATTACTCAAAAATTCTACTTCTTCAACTTCCTCATCACCTTTTTGAACTTCTTCTCCTTCCTCATCAGTAGAATCATCATCGCCTGGAACTTTTATCGATACCTTGGAAATAACTTCAGCACCCTGCGACACCGCTGATATGAGAGATTGTTGATTAAACGCAGCCTTTTCTAATTGCTTTTCTTGTTTTTTTCTTTCATCAGTTTGCTCCAATTTTATTATATCCCATTCTTTCTTGTAAATTCTATAAATTTTAAAATAAATTATATCAATTAAAATAAACTTTTCAAATTATTATTAAATCAATATTTAATACTAATACTTACGTTTTATATTCATCAACAGCATCTTCAACTAGATTGAAAAATTCGTCAATGCCTATGTGTTCGCGCGCTGACACTCCACAACTCTTTAAATCACGATAAAATTCATCTAGAGTTAAAGCCATACTTCTTGACAAATTACTCATGTAACTCGACTCTGAATTCAAGGCATTTTCAAAGGCTTCGTAGTCTTCCATCCATTCTACAGCGTAACTGTGGTCAACAATATCAATCTACAATAATATTTATGTAATTAGTAATTAGCCATAAAAAAAACTTATATAAAATAAATTAAAAAAAAAAAAAAAAAAAAAAGTACCTTGTTCATAACAACAATAAATGGTAGCTTAGTTTTATAGAGAATGGAGCAAGCATAAAGCATATTGGACATAAAAGTTACAGGATTGTGGCTTCTGACAGCATCCATAACATAGACAATAATTGTAGGAAACTGTGATGCCAATGTTTCAGTTATTATTGCACCACTCGCTGACCACGTGAATACTTCAATTTGTCCTGGAGTGTCTATAATCACATACTCGTTGTTGCTTTTGTCGATTAGTTCAATCACCTTGTCAAATTTTGTGGCGAACAAGTTTAAGGTAGTGACAATCGCCCCGTTAGGACCCAAGCGATATTGTTTCATCACTTCTTTGTAATTAACAGTATCTCTAATGTCTGTAATAAAATATGTTTAAATCATATGTTTAAATATCAATTTAAGCTTGGATGAAATTTAAATATATGAAGATAATATTTACCAATATTTGCTGGGTAAGGTACATCTTTGCAAGCTGGATCTAAATTAATTCCATACGGAGTCCCAGTTTTATAAAGATGAGTAATAATTGAATTGACAAATGTAGTCTTGCCAGAACCTGCCATTCCTAATACAATAATACAAGTCGGCTTTTTGGTCGACATACCGGCTGTTTTTTCTGCTGAATCTTTACTTCCTGACGCTTGTGCATCCATCGTCTTTTAATAACTAATAACAAAAATTAAAAATTAATGACAAATTTATGTTGACATACAGTAAAATTTTTTTAATAATATAAATTTTAATACTGAAAAAATAATTTATGAAATAAATACTTTTGAAAAATGTATTTTTGCTCTATTCATATTTAATTTATTTAAAATAAAAAAATTTTCTAAGTATTAATTACTTATAATTTTTTAAGTGTAATTAGAAATAAAATTAAAAGTTGAAATGGAAATATATTAATAAAAAATTTACTTACGGTTTTTAATCGCGCTCTTTAATCTTTTTTATGGTTATGTTCTACACTGTGGCGCATTGAGTGAGCAACATTTATGTATAATAATAAATGTGCTTCTTGCGGCTTACACACTTTTCATATGAGCAAAGCTTACCGAAAACTTATTCAAAAAGACAAAAACAGAGTCGCCATCTACATAAATTTTGTTTTCTTAGCTTATATATGTGTATGCGTCACACATTTACATATGACTTAAGTATATACATTGCAATTAGATCTAATATTTTGGATTGGTGTGCGAGACTTGAGTTTTCACGTGGACTTAGCACGTGCAGTTTTAGAGCATCAAATTTTATAATTTTTTTACAATAATCATTGTATATATATATATATATATATATATATATATATATGTACAGAAATTAATACACGTGCAAAAAAAAAAAAAAAAAAAAAACAAATTGTAAATAAAAATGAGTTTTTACAAAACTAAATCCATTATTGAAGAAGGTGATGTCGTGGTTTTATATTTCGGACCTCAAAAAATGCACTGCTTTGAGGTTACGCACAAAATAGTAAACAAAAAAGGAGAACTGGTTGATAATGTCTTTCAAACTACCCACGGTGCTCTGAAAATTCCTTCGTTAATCGGTAAAAAGTATGGTACCAAGGTAGAACTGACACGTGGTTGGGCGTATGTGTTACAACCTACTCCAGAATTATGGACGGTAACTCTTCCTCATAGAACCCAAATTATTTATACGCCTGACATAAGTTTGATTATTCATCTGCTGGATCTTGTTCCTGGAAGTATTGTCATTGAAACAGGTGATTATTATTCTTCAGTTTTTTATCTTTTATTTTTATTATGATTGAATTTAATAGACATTCAATAATTGTTGTTATTAAAAAAAACACAGTTGATAAATTATGATAATGAGATTGAGAGACATCTAATGAAAAAGTTATTATTTAAAAAAAAAAAAAAAAAATTCATTTGTAAAAAACTTGAAAAACTGTAAGTGCATTTTAAAAAAAATATTTTTTTTGCTCTAATTTAATTATTGAAAAAAAAAAGTTAAAAACGTCGGCTCACTTTCGTATCATTATTATTATTATTATTATTATTATTATTATATCTGTACTTTTATTACAGGAACTGGCAGTGGTTCATTGTCGCATTCGCTAATCCGAACAATCAGACCCCACGGTCACTTGCATACATTTGACTTCCACAAACAGCGAGTAGAGTTGGCGACAGCCGAGTTCAAGAAACATGGCATCGACGAATTTGTAACAGTAACTCACAGAGATGTTTGTCTAGAAGGTTTCGGAGATGCGCTCAAACACAAAGTCGATGCAGTGTTTTTAGATTTGCCTCACCCTTGGCTGACGATAAATCACGCGGTTGACGCTCTCAAAGAATCTGGCGGTAAATTGTGTTCGTTTTCACCGTGTATCGAACAAGTACAGCAAACTTGCATTCAATTAGAAGCTACTGGGTTCGTTGATGTTCGCACCTACGAGTGTTTACAGAAGGAACTCACTGTCGTTTTCAAAAACATTCCCAAGTTAAATCTTGATTGTTTAAAGAAAAAGGTTTGTTAATATTAATCATTTTTTTTTAACCCAGATATTGGTAAAATATTTATTTTTCCAGCACTCTGTGGAAGAAGTTATCGAAAAAAAATCCGCTGAACAAGACAAAATATTGACAGTATCACATGCCCATTCACTTCCAGGCCACACAGGATACGTAACGATAGCAACTTTACCACCTCTCTTCGCTCGTATCACCGAGGATGATAATTAAAAATAAAAAAAAAAAAATCAACGAATCTGTGAAAAAAATTGTTTTTTAATTAATTAAAAAGTAAATTTTAACAGATTAATTTTATTAGTCACATTTAAAAATTATAATCATTATTGGATTTAGAAAAAATACTGTAACTTTAAGCAGGAATGTTACTATTAACAATCAACATGGCACTTTATCATGTTGTCACAATAAGTTAGTTGAGATTCAAGTCTAATAACTGATTTATGGCAAGTGAATTAGTAAAATTAATTATGAATTATTTTATTCAGCTTTGTTGGGGCTCCAGGTGAGGTAGTCAGGTCTCGTAGCAGCTTGGTATTCTTTAACGAGACACTCCACGACTTCGCGCGAATTGTCTAGCTCGTCTAAATTATCCTCGAACATTTTTTCCTTCTTGAATTGCTCCAGGAAGGCTTCACGTTTGCGCAGCTTGTCGTACTGCTGAAGAGCTCGATCAAACAGCGAAGATATATTTGTGTGATTGGCGAGCATGAGACCGGAGACGCGATGAGCGCTTTGGATGTACGGAGATTTTCTGGAGAGCGCGACTTGGATGCTAGCCGGTCCCCAAGGTATAAACTGGGCCAATTTACGTTCTCTTATTCTCTGGAGAGATTTGTGAACTTGCGTGGGATCAACTTCACCTTGGATGATGTTTAGTATTGATATGTAGCAGTGTGAAGCGTTTCTGTCGAGCGCTGTAGACACCATCATGTTCTTTGGCTGTAGCAGACGACGCATTACGTCCAGTACTGAGGTTTTACGGACAGACTGTCCTTCTTGGTCGGTTGTCAGCGGTGTGTATCCAGTCATCAGGAAATGTAGACGTGGTGTGGGAATCAACGGTGCGATCAAACCGACCAGGTCGTTATTCATGTATGATGGGTATCTCAACGTAGTTGTGCTGACAGACATTATTGTTGACACCAGTTTGTTTATTTGGGTGAAACTGGGGTTTTGAATGTGAAGTCTGTCCGATGCAATCCGATTCAAAGCTGTGTTGTCCAGTACTACTACACAATCAGCGCACTGAGTTAATCTTTTTAGTGTGAGCAGAGAATTGTAAGGTTGAACTACGACATCACTGAAAAATAATTTTTATTTATTATTTTTAAATTAAAAAATTATTGTTAATAAAAATAGTTAAATAATAAGTTACCTTATTTCATCTTGATTGGGAAACACACTGTAGGTTTCAATCAACTTTTTTGGAAATCGATCAGCCAATGACTCTAACATAAATGATCCCATACCCGATCCAGTTCCTCCGGCTATTGAATGGCACAATACGAATCCCTAAAAAGTAGAATGTTAAATATTTATTTGGAGTAACAATCTTGCAGTCACTACGTCACTGCTGTGACTTATGAACTATAAATAAATAAAATTTTGCTTTATTAAATAATGACTTTTGTTAAATTGCACTGTACTTTCTTAAATATTGACGTTTTTAAAGATATAAGCTCATTCTGATGTTACACTCATCAAGACCTTTTTCATTTGAGTACCCACATGCATTTTTGACATATTTTTCATATATATATAAAATATATGAAAAAATATGAAAAATTGATATGGGTACTCAAATGAAAGGTCTTGATGAATGTAATATTGGGATGAACTTATATCTTTAAAAATGTCAATAGTTCACGAGATACAATGTCATTTCTTAATTATGTATCTAGAGATAGATCATTTTTGAATGCAGCTTAAATACTTATCATCATAAATTGGACTATTGGTGAGAATGATATGAACTTGAATAATTTTAGTAACTTTATTACCTCAAGACTATCACTTCCATCAGCTTCACGATCCAAAATATCAAAAATTTCCTCTTGTAGTTTTTCTCCTTGGTGGTATCCAGAAGCCCAGTTATTACCAGCACCTCCACCGTGCTTTGATAAATAAATATTCTCTGGATTGTACAACTAAAATAAATTTGATTAGTAGTTTATACTATGACAGACTGTCGGTAATAAAAAAAAAAATAAATAGAGATGACTTACTTTAGAGTACGGGGAATTCATAATTGTATGAATAACTCTAGGTTCAAGATCAAGCAATACCGCTCGAGGAATATAATGTTCATCATCTGACTGATAGAAAAAAACGTCTTTTCTGTCAGTACCTTCAGTTGCAAATTCCTCGAGTATTCCTTCGGGACTTATTCCGTGCTCGGCGCATAATCTCTTCCAAAACTCAAAGCCGACTGAAAAAAATATTATTAAAATTATCTTCATAGTTAATAAAGAAACGAAGACACTTACTTTGATTGCCGCATTGGCCAAGTTGAAGAGTTATCATTTCACACGGCATTTTTAATGATTTTGTTCAACAAGTCACCTCATAAGCAAATAAATATCTAATCTGTGGTTTAAATAAGTATTTTAATTATTTTATTAGGTTATTTTAACATAAATTGATTTTAATTGACACAATAACGTGAAAAATTAACAAATTTTAATTTTTTATACTTGTAGCAACGCATAAACATCTGATACAAAAATAATACGGCCAACTGCTGCTGCTGCCATCTAATCATAATAACATTTATAAATACTTACATGTAGAAATATTTACTATAGTGTGTATAGGTATGTATTTTTTAAGCGCAGAATTTAATCATGGGATTGCATGAGATTTCGTGAGGTGTGATGACTAATGTCAGAAATTTAGTAAAAGTTATTGGATTCAGATACCAGAGTAACATTGTAAGTAATTTTCATTAATTAAAAATCAATTTTTTGATAATATTGAAATCAGCAGAGTTCTGAACTATTTTTTATCATAAATTAATTATGAAAAAAATATTTTTTTAAGTTTGTACTTTCAATTTTTTTTTAATTTCTTAATGTGAAATTTTTTTGATATTGAATTTCAAGGACTTTTTACAATTTTTTAGATTTTTCTAATAATTAAATTATAATAAAATAAATTTAACAAAAAAATAATATGTAAACATTTTTAAAATATTTTAAATGATTTAATTTTTATAATTTAAATAATAAGTATGAATTTTTCATAATATTAAAGAATTTTAAAATGCCTGCTAATTTTAGTTCTTAATAGAATAATTTTTAAAAAATTTTTTCATAATAATTTAATTACAAAAATCTGAAAAAACCGACAATTGTCTCTCAATTTTAGTATCATAATTTTTTAAAATGATTTGCTTATATTAATTCTTTTACTAAGTGTTAAATTTCTTAATTAAAAAAAATTAAAAATTGCAAATAATTGCATTGATAAAAAAAATAATTATTATTCTTAGTCTAAAATGGATTCAACAAGTATTCATTCAAGCAAGGACGCTGAAATTCATGATGTACCTATGAGTGTTTTATTACGACCGTTTCCTCCAGAAGTAAATGAAGAGAAAGTCAAAAGTTTAATGGAGACGTTGAATGATCCAGAAACTGAGTCCTTGGTACCTCCTATTGACGTTTTATGGATTACTGGCTCCGAAGGTAATTTTTTTTCTTCCTATCTCTTCATATCATTAATCTTTTCAATTTTTTAATAAATAAATTTCAGGAGGTGATTATTACTACTCATTTGGTGGATGTCACCGATATACTGCTCACAAGCGCCTGAATAAGCCAACGATTAAAGCCAAGCTTGTTAAGTCCACAATAACCGATTTAAAAATTTATCTTGGTAACTCAACTCCGGATTTAAAATAACATCAAGAATTTTATAGATATTTTTTAAAGTTTATTCAAATTATATTACTCTTATTTTATGTACAATTTCAATAATTAAAGATAAATAATATGCTATTACAAAAATATAACTAGTGTAAAAAACTTCAATCAAGAAATCTGGAAAATTGTAAACTGCATTGTAAAAATCAACAAGTAATTTTTTTTTTTTTTTAAATTACAATACTTAAATATTAATATTCATATTTTTTGTATTGTGCTCTTAACATTTTAACATATAATAATAATAATATAAAACTTTAAATGAAATTTTTAATGCTAGCCTAATAATGCACACATTGACTATTAATTGAACTTAACAATAATTATCTTACAGAATGTAATTTTAATAACAAATCTTTTTGTTAAAAATAATTATCTAGTTAATAATAATTAACTAAAATTGTATTACACATGCTACAATTTTTTTTTTTTTTTCAATAAACCTAACACTATGTGCGGTAAGAAAATTGTTAGTAACAAACTTTAAAAATTTGCGCTACACCGCAATTATTTTATAAATTTGCACTTCATTATAAACATTAATTTTTTATATTAATATTACACACTTTTAAACTTAACTATGGATTTAAAAACTGCCATCAGTCATTGCTTATTGATTTTAATGAATTAAAATTCTCTTTGTTTAAATCCTGCTTAGAAAGAATTTTTCATAGCTTTTTTTTTTCGATACACAGCCTGTCTAACTAAAAGAATTAGACAAATATATCCTTATTAATTAAAACCATATGGAATTACAATTAATAAAATTACAATAATATATTTATTAATAAATATATCTATTAGAGATTCAAGCCTCGTCTTTTCCGTAATTGTTTATCACTCCTAACATACTCTCTGTTAAAATTATTAACATAAGAAGGAACATCAGCCGGATAGTCGACATTTTTTGGTACGTAGTCAAAATTTTTGGGATTATTAACCGAAAAGTCATTAAATTTATCTTTAACTAAATACGGAGTATCATTAGGGAATCCCTGTTCTTTTTTAATAGCATAAGACTGATTATTACCTTTGCTTTCATACTCACTGGCAGTATAATTTTTAGTTAAATTAAAATTACCGGATGGTCTTGGATTGCTGCGAGTCTTGGGCTGAGCTTTGCGATTATCCTTCAAATACTGGACGACAATAGACTCGGGCAAGTGTACTAATTGCGTATCAGTGACTTCGCAGTCGATACGCCGCATGGTAACGTGATTAGGCGGCGGTGGAGCCAAAGAGCTATTGACCGAATCTGTGGGGAATATCAGGGACATACGTGGTCTCTTTGTGCTATTTTGACTCATTGCCGAGAGCAACAGATGCTCACCACTGAACCAAATAACATAAAACGTATCTCGTTTTTCCATTGCGTCAAACAGCGAGAATATTTTTAGCGCGTTGTTATTCGCCGGTGTTATTTCTTTATCACCCGACTTTAAATCTTCATCTTTAGCTGACAGTGATCTCAGTTTATCAGAGCCAAGATTTTTTATTATTTTTGGTAATAACAATTCACCGACTGACTTGGCTTTTATTTTTTTCTGCTTATCATTCAACTCGGTCCAATTTTCATGACCACGATCTTCTCCAATCCATCGTCTTAATTCAAAATCAAGCCGCTTAGATTCCGTCTGATTTATCATCGGATGCATTGGACACATAGGTAAATGCGACGAGGTTGTATTAGCCTCTTCTATACTATTATCATCATCATTATTAATATTATTATTATTTATATTAGTGGACCACAACAAAGACCTGCCGTGCCTGACATTTGGTACGACAGCTGGTGAATTAGAATTAGATAAAACGTCTAATTGATTTTTGCCAGAGGAAAATATTCCATTGAACCCCGGTAAGTTTATAGACAAGACTAAACAAACAGCTAAAAGTATCGCAGTATTTTTCTTACTAACTCCATGTTTTAAACTGCTTAATTTATCTGAACTAAATAACGATTGATTGTCATCATTTAATTTCAATTGATGTCTCAATAATGAGTTTTCCATCCTTAATTGTTTATTTTCGTCTCTCAAATCCGAAATTTGTCTCTCCAGAGACGTCACATACTCTTTCTTCTTTTTGCGAGACAAGCAAGCAGATTCACGATTTTTAATCATCCTCTGCTGACGCTTGAACGCTTTTAACTCTGACTCTTGGCGCGCTGTCAAGTGATTAATATCCGACATTTCAGTTTTTATCAAAATCGGAGCTATTGCCGGACTATTCGCTGGAGCAGCGTGGTTAATAACGATCGGCGTGCATGGCTGAGCCGATAACGCCGGTGTTGTTGTTTTAACATCTTCATGGTCGAGTGGAGCATTTATTACCAGTTCTGATTTAACAACCGGTATGTTTGGTATCGGATTAAGTATTTTAATGTGGTTTGTTTGCGGTAATTCAATTGTTTGCTTCAAATCACCGGTTGGTTGTAAATTAAAGCTGTTCATGTTGCTATCTTGTTTACGTTTCAGAGTTTGAATTTTTAATGGTGGTCTTAGTGATTGATTTTGAGAAACATTTTTAGTTAATGCCGCAAAATCTTGAGCGCTAAGCACTATCATTTTTCGCGGCTCGCCATTGCCGTTTGATAATACTGACGACGATGACGATGAAGATGATGATGAGGATGATGATGATGAAGATGATGTTGAGGAAGAAAATGAAGGCGTTGATTGCTTTATCGTTTGAATGCACACTCGTTTTGCTGCATTGCCTTTAGAGAGAACAAATTTAGCTCGATTTTGGGTCAAATTAACGTCCTGGGCATTCAACGGAATTAATTTCACCGGATGAAGTACTGGCAATTTAGCTGATGGCTGTTGTGGTTCTGGTTGCGGTGACACTGGCGGAGAATCTGTTTCTGGAGGTGATATCGGTGGTGTGTCTAAACTAAATTTTTCTGATGCTGCTACGCTGTATTGATTGTCTTGTTGCCATTCAGAGCCGCCGTTACTTGATTCCGAGTGACTGGGACTTGGTGATGGAGGAAAATGCGGATTTTCTGGCTCGCGTTTTATATTGTTAGGTACATTATTGATGTCCAATTCTGAAAATTGATTAATTAATTTTTGTAAATTAAAATTGTAAATAAAATAATTTTGTCCACAAAATTACTGATAGAAGGATTTCTTAGTATTTAAGAAATCATTTCTTGTACTGAAAAAAAAAAATTGATTTGAATCAACAGAAAAATTCTTGAATCAAGAAAAGAATTTTGAAGAGTTTGATTGTCTTGAATTAAGATGAAAAATTCTTAAATTAAGTAAAATTTACTTAAACTAAGAAAAATTTCTTAGTTTAAGAATTTTCCTACTCAAATCAAGAAGATGAAATTCTTCAAAATTATTTACTTGATTCAAGTTAATTTTTTTTTCTGTGTAGTATTTAAAAAATATTTCTTAGTATTTAAGAAATATTTCTTAATTACTAAGGCATATTATAAATACTAAGAAATATTTTTTAAATGTTAAAAAATGATGTTTAAGAAATGATTTTTTAAATAGAAAGAAATCTTCTTAAATGCTAAGAAATCCTTCTATCAGTGTGGTGAAATTTTAAAATAAAAGTTGTATGAATAAAAAATTACCTGAATCGTTAATATTTGAAAATACATCATCGAATTCATGATAACCGTTATCGAATTTATCAAAATTAGATAATGAATTCAATGCTGCGCCTTTTATTATTTCGTCAGGACTTTCATCGCGACCAGGCGATCCTTCGCCATTTAAAAGTAGTGGAATCTCAAGGTCAGAACTCAATGCTTGTAAAAAATCGTCCGCTGGCAATGGGTACTCGTTATCTAAAAAAAAAAAAAAATAAGTATTGAAAAATGATTGCAAAAATAATTGTTTAAAAAGATTTAAACAAATAATCGATTGTTTGATAATTTCACAATTTATTATTATTGCAAAGAAAAAAAAAAAAAAAATATTGATGAATTTTTCGCTTTAATGGCAAATTATGGTAATATAAATTAACAAGTTTCCGAAAAACTTTTGACGGTCACGTTTGTATGTTTAGAAGAGAAGGGACAGAGAAGCGACCGGCTAGGGAACGAGGGGATTTTTGAGTCAATGAACTTTGTATTCTTCTCTCTTGCTTTTCTCCTCTTGTATTATGAAATAATATCCAGTATAATATAAGAATCAATCGTTTAAACTAAACGACTCGAATCTCTTGCATTATATCTATCTTTACCAATATTATCAGTTGAGAATAAACACGAGCCGCTCATCCCACAATTGATTAAATTTATTTCATTATTTAATTTTATAAGTTTATAATCATAACACTTATTTAAACTAAATAATTTCAACTGCTGACAATGTTATATTTTTAAAATTTTATTAAATAAACAAAGTTTGATGGATATTTTTTTACGCTATTTGTATACTGTCAAATTTATTTTATAGAGGTGAGTGTTGATTTGGATAAATTGACACAAGCATTCAACACAATGCTCAATGTACTTTTAGAAATACATATTTAAATTAATAATATATATGGTTCAATGTATTTTATTATGATAAGTGCATAAGTTATAGCTTGAACAATGTCACCTGTGTATATCAATTTCGTAACACCTTCGATTATAAATTAAATTACTTTTTTTTTTCTTTTTGATATTTATTATTTCAATTGATTATTTAGTTTAACGATTAATTAATATTAGTTAAATTATAGAATTATTCTTTTTTATAATAAAAAATATTTAGTTTCATTTAAATATAATTTAAAAAAATTTTTCTCCAAATTTAGAATTAATTTTTTTTTTTATTTTTTAATTAATAAATTTAAGAAAAAATTTTTTTAATTAATAAATTAAATTTTTTAATTAAAAATCAATTCAAAAAAACAAATATTGTTTTTTAATTAATTAAAATAATGTATTAAAAAAATTTACCGAAAAATAATGAATGTTCATCAAAATCCATCATATTCAAAATACAATGACCCTTAGTATTTTGTTTCATTGTTAAAAACCACACAATTGTACTATTTAAAAATTAAAAAAAAAAAATCACTTATTAAAGTCTTCAATTAACAAAAGCTTGTTGACAATAAAACTATAACGAACAATAGTAATTGTTAACAATATATTAAATTAACAAAAACATTTTAAAAATGTCAAGCGTGACCGCCCGGCGTGATAGTTTGCCGTGTTTTCTTCAACACCACCATCAACTTTGGAGTATCGTGACCGTGTGCATGTGGATGGGAATATCACCAGCAACCAGCAACAGTACCTCCACTTCTCTATACTGTACATGCAATGTGCCCATATACCGGTGAATTTAACTACCGAGAATGAATAGTTGTGTAGGTACCCGAAGTTGTATGTATACCCACATACACGTATATACAGATCTATACCCACACATTTCAATACAATAAAAAAAATACATGAGTCCCGTAAAGTTGTTATCTACAAGGTGGTCAGTTTTAACTTATAAAAACATCTATTCTATTCTCATTATTATTTATCCTCAAATCACCTACGGAAATAAAAATTATGAAATAAAAAATACCAAACTAAATAATATTTTTATAGAGCAGTTTTAAGTTCTAAAATCACTGAGTATTAGAGATAACATTGCCGATAAAAATTGCTCGATAATTACTATCATTACTAAAAAAGAAAAAAAAAAAACAATTTTATTATTAGTTTCATTTCGTAACTTCAGCAGCAAAAGAAAAATATTTTCTTTAATGAATATTAAGTTAGCCGACATTTAAAATTTTTTAAGATTTTTGTTCATTAAAAAAATGATTACAAAAAAATAAAAAAAAAAATTTTCAATTTAAAAACTGTAAGTGCAATTTTTAAAAAATATTTTTTTGCTCTAATTTAATTATTAAAAAAAAAATTAAAAACGTCGGCTAACTTTAGTATTGTTTTCTTTGAATATTATTTAATAAAAAATTGCTGAAAAAGTAAAGTGGATATTTTTCAATTGTAGTTTTATCAGTATTCAATTTTTTTAACACAAACATAGAAATATTCTTTAGCACAGCGAATACAAGATCTTGGAGGTGATAAAAAACAAATAAGTAATTTAATGAGCGGCATTGAGCTAAAAGATAAAATAAAAATTTATCAAACATTTAGTAAAAAACATTTAACTATGTAGTTAAAAAATAATCAAGTTAGTATTGATGAGGACTGTGAAGTAGAAAGATAAAGTAAAGTAATTATTATATTAATTTTTAATGTAAAACATACCCAGCGCTTCGAGTTCTGGAAACATCGAAAAATTAGAATCTGAGTAATTCCACTGCGGCTCTTCCTTTACTAACATTGTATTTATTATTGTTGTCAAACTTATATCATTTAACTTTTGTAATGAACCTCGTGATAATCGTGATAAGCCACTAACCTCGTTTCTATTCAACACTACAAATTAACAGATTATTAAAAGAGTTGTTTTAATCATAAAAAATATTATTCAACACATACACTATTTTTTATTGATATTTTCACAGAAGTCCATTGACATAAACTCGACGTTACTAGACAGAAAGAATCATCACTAAGTCTACTGACTAGAATATACCTTTTTGTAAACACGTACTAGCTGCAGAGTCATCTGCTACGTTTTCACCCTTTTTTTCCGTCGTGAGATCGTGAGATCGAGTCACGGGCACAAAAATTACAAACAAAAATGTGATCAGCTGTCAACAAATGTAGTTGTAGTGTAACCTGCTCAAGATGGCGCCCTACGCTCTTTCTCTCTTGCACTTTACACGCTGCATAACCCCCAAAAAGCACGTTATTTATTCTCCTGCTTGTTCTCTATTCTCCACACGACAATCTGAAACAGTTATCAGTGATTGGTGGAAGTAATCAGAGCACGAGGTGCGTTCCATCATTACCTTTCCTGGATTCTAAACTAGAGCTCCAATATGTCATCCAAGTCCAAGAAAGATCTCGAGGAAGTCACCGACAAGGTCTCTGAAATGGGAGTCGAGGATGGAGGTAAAAAATTATCACACAAAGAAAAAAAGAAACTTAAAAAACAGCAGGAGTATGAGAAAAATCTGGAGATGCTTACTAAAGTTGGTGGTCAGGGGCACAGTGATCTAGACTCGAATTTCACCGTGTCGCAGAGTGAAACTCTCACCCGCGGTGCTCAGTTATTGGAGCATGCTGTTGATATTAAAGTTGAAAATTTTAGTATAGCTGCTAAAGGAAAACAATTGTTTACTGATGCTACTTTGCTGATAGCACAGGGAAGACGTTATGGTCTTGTTGGTCCTAATGGGTAATTATTTTGTTTTTAAACATCTAACAATGTTTTTGATTGTTATAATAATAAAATTATAGACGAAAATTAAGGTAGCCGACATTTAAAAATTAAAAAAATTTTTTTTTAATAAAAAAATTGGTACAAAAAAAATTTTTAAAAAATGTCACTTGTAAAAAACTTGAAAAACTATAAGTGCAATTTTTTATAATATCTTTTTAGTTGTAATTTAATTAATAAAAAAAATTAAACAATTTTTAGATGTCTGCTAACTTTAGTGTCATAAATTATAGACGAAAATTAAGTTAGCAGACATTTAAAAATTTTTAGAATTTTTTTTTATTGAAAAAATAATTAAAAAAGAAATTTTCACTTGTAAAACACTTTAAAAACTGTAAGTGCAATTTTAAAAAAATATTTTCTTTTATAATTATTGATTTGCTATAAAAATTTCAAGTATTGTTAGATGTTGGTTTATTTCAGTATTATATTTAAAATTACAATATATATTTTTTTATTTTATAGACATGGTAAGACAACATTACTGCGTCACATAGCAAATAGAGCATTTAATATTCCACCGAATATTGATGTACTTTATTGTGAACAAGAAGTTGTTGCCGATGAAATGCCAGCTGTTGAGGTTGTACTTAATGCTGATGTTAAGTGTAAATCATTGCAAAAAGAATGTAAAGAATTGGAGCTTAAAGCTGAAACTAACAGTGATGAAGCTATTCAAGCACGGTTACAAGAGGTTTATGAAGAGTTGAAAGCAATAGGAGCCGATTCAGCAGAACCACGTGCGCGCAGAATTTTAGCTGGTCTAGGATTCAGTAAAGCAATGCAAAACCGCCCGACCAAAAACTTCTCCGGAGGATGGCGGATGCGTGTCTCACTAGCTCGTGCCCTGTTTGTTGAACCAACACTCTTGCTACTGGATGAACCGACAAATCATTTAGATCTAAACGCTGTAATTTGGTTGGATAACTACCTGCAAAGCTGGAAAAAAACACTGCTCATCGTGTCTCACGACCAAAGTTTCTTGGACAACGTTTGCACGGATATCATCCACTTGGATCAAGAGAAATTATTTTACTACAAGGGAAATTACACGTTGTTTAAAAAAATGTACGAGACTAAGTGGAAGGAGGCGATGAAGCTGTACGAGAAGCAGGAAAAGCGACTGAAAGAGATGAAAGCTTCAGGACAGAGTAAGAAACAAGCGGAAAAGAAACAGAAGGAAGCTCTGACGAGGAAACAAGAAAAGAATAGAACTAAAATGCAGAAACAAGAAGAAGATACTGGACCGCAGGAACTTTTGCAGAAGCCACGGGAGTATGTTGTCAAATTTAGTTTTCCTGATCCACCACCACTTCAACCTCCAATTCTCGGACTTCATAGTAAGTTTAATGAATTTTTTTGCACTTAATTAATTTTATATTATCTATATTATTAAGAGAAGAAGGAAAATTTTGTGAACAGTGTATTTATGGTGATAAGCATTTAGGTTGCTTTCGAAAATACTCTATCTTTAGATAAATAATTAAGAAATGACCTTGTATCTTGTGAACTATTGACATTTTTCAAGATATAAGCTCACTCCGATGTTACATTCATCAAGACCTTTCATTTGAGTACCCACATCAATTTTTCATATATTTTATATATTTATATTTATTATATATATATGTATATATGAAAAATATATCAAAAATGCATGTGGGTACTTAAATGAAAGCTCTCGATGAAAGTAACATCGGGATGAGCTTATATCTTTAAAAACGTCAATAGTTAAAAAAGTACATTGCAATTTAACAAAAGTCATTATTTAATAAAGTAAAATTTTATTTATTTATAGTTCACAAGTCATAGCAGTCACATAGTTGCTAGTTGCTTATTAATTGGTATTTTTATTTTTTAGATGTATCCTTTGGCTACGACACAGAAAAATTATTGTTCAAAGATGTTGATTTTGGTATCGACTTGAATTCACGTGTTGCTATCGTTGGTCCCAATGGTGTAGGAAAGTCAACGTTTTTAAAATTATTACTAGGTGAATTAACTCCGTTACAAGGTGACCTTATTCGTAATCATCGATTGGTATGTTCTTTTAATTTTTTATTTTTATTTAAAATAAACTCCTTTACAACACTCAAAATTAATGATATTTATCTATTTATTTTACAGCGTATCGGTCGTTTCGATCAACATTCAGGAGAGCATTTAACTGCGGAAGAAACACCGTCAGAATATTTGATGCGTTTGTTCAATTTGCCTTATGAAAAAGCTAGAAAACAATTAGGAACATTTGGACTGAGCTCCCACGCACATACCATCAAGATGAAAGACTTGTCTGGTGGGCAAAAAGCGCGTGTTGCCTTAGCTGAGTTGTGTCTCAACGCTCCAGATGTTGTAATTCTCGATGAACCGACGAACAATCTTGATATCGAATCAATTGACGCACTAGCGCACGCGATAAATGGGTACAAAGGCGGTGTCATTATTGTGTCTCACGACGAACGGCTGATCCGTGACACTGAGTGTTGTCTTTATGTTATCGAAAACCAGAATATCTTTGAAGTCGACGGTGACTTTGACGATTACAGGAAAGAGTTGCTTGAAAGCTTGGGTGAAATTATCAATAATCCTAGTATAGCAGCTAATGCTGCTGTTGCTCAATGACCTAACGTTCACCCGACCTAGTCGTTATAAATTCATTTCTATGCATAATTATATTCAAGAGAGTAATTACAGCTTAGTTGACTTTTTTTATAATGGTTGATTTTTTATTTAATTTTGTATAATTGACGGATGATAGCGGGGAATTTATATGATGTTGAAATCACCAGACATTTTATAGTTTTTTAAATTTTTATAACAAATCAATTATGATAAAAAAAATATTTTTAACAATTCGCAATTACAATTTTTTTTATTTAATTGTTATAAAAATTGAAAAAAAATTTTTAGATGTCTAAATTAATTTCAGTGTCATGAATTTACAATTAATTATATTGAATATTTGTAAAGCTGTTTTTGTCAATAAATTTAATGAAAAGCTTGATAAAAAATTAGTGTAGTTTTTCTTAAAAAAAAAAAAAAAAAAAAATAAAAAAAAAAGTGATATTTAATTTAGCTGTCACTTGACAATTTTTTAATTTTTTTTAACAAAAAAATTCGTTCCAAAAAATTGCACTTTTAATTTTATTAAATTTCTCCAAGTCCATTTTTTTAATAATTTTTTTTTTTTGCCATAATTTATTTGTTAAAGAAAAATAAAAAAATTGTCAAGTGACAGCTACAGTTAATGTCATAAAAAAAAATTAAATAGCCCACGAAATTTTTAAAAATATTTTTTAAGTATTTGTTTGTTTTAAAATATTTAATTGTTCCCAAAAATAATAAACCAACAATTAAGTAATACTTTACCAACAGCAAGTACAAGTGAAAAATTTTAAATGACAGCTGATGGCACCACACTGAAACAACCAACATGTCGCTACCGTCTTGTTATATTTTATTTTCTTGCTCTCTATTACACTGGGGGTTTTCACTTGGTGCAGTTCAATTCTGCCAAAAAGAGCAGACTGATACTGGGACACCAAGAGAATCGTTGAATATTTTAATAATGTCTGTTAAAATTGTTTAATAAATATACCAGTTGGACACTGACTATAAAAAAATCCAAGGAATAGTGTTCTGCGAATTAGTGCGTGTAATAAAATATTAACAATTAAAATAAAAAACCAAGACCAAGACAAAGAAAAAAATAATGTCTAGTACGTTAGAAAATAAAATATTAAATTTGCAAGAGCGGTTAAGAGCTGAAACGGAGTCTCGGGATCGGGACAGACGAGTTAATGATGTGCCACCAAGTTCAGGGCTCCAGGGTTCCTCTTCAGCACCGACGTCTTCACCAGCCGCCCGAAGACCACGGCAACGTATGTATCATCTATATATTCAGTTATATTTTTACATAATTTCAATTAGCCTGTCATATTTAACACCTCTATTAATATTTCTGCCTACCTTCCTCAAAACTTAATAATTATTTTCATTTAAATCTATTTATTGATACTATATACAGTAATAGCTGATAAATATTTTGATTAATACCATGAACAGGTTATGTTGATTATCCTTGTCTTGTTATTTATATGACAACTTATTGCATACATACTACGCGGAAATTTTTGACGTAATACTTTAATACCTTATTTTATACTTAATCTCTTTTTATTTTGACATTCTCCAAACTTTCTATTTAAATTTCTTACCTTATTTACTCCTCTGGAATTTTAATCCCTTTTCTGTATATAGAAAATTTTTTTTCCCAATTCTAAGTAAACTCTAATTATCATCTACCAGTTAGTTACTTTATTTAATGCAAAAAAAAAATTATATAAATAAAGTTAGCCGACATCTAAAAAGTTTGATGATTTTTTTTTATTAAAGAATTATTATAAAAAAATTTTTTCATTTGTTAAAAACTTCAAAAACTATAAGTGCAATTTTTTAAAAATATTTTTTAGTTATAATTTAATTAATTAAGCAAATTAAAAAAATAAAAAACGTCGGCTAACTTTATTATTATAAAAAAATTATGTATAAATAAATACATTTATTTATTTATTATTCCTTATATTTTAATGATATTAAAATTAGCTGTCACTTGACAATTTTTTAATTTTTTTAACACATAATTTGCTCCAAAAACTTATTTAAAAAAAATTCCATTTTTAGTCTTTTAAAATTTCTAAATGTCAATTTTTTTGTTAAAAAAATTATTAACTATCTGCTAAATTAATTATCATATTTTAATGATATTAAATTTAGCTGTCACTTGACAATTTTTTAATTTTTTTAACACATATTTGCTTCAAAAAATTATTTTAAAAAAATTTCATTTTTAGTCTTTTAAAATTTCTACCTCAATTTTTTTTTATCACAATTTATTTGTTAGAAAAATTATTAACTATCTGCCAAATTAATTATCATTATATTCTAAGATTGACATACTGATAAACTTGTTTCTAAAAAAAAAAAAAAAAAAAAAAAAAAAAATAGTTGGAGATATGGGAACACCGACCCGACCGAGGAAACAATTAGATTTACCAATACAGATGGTACAGCCGAAGACCTGTGACAGCGAAGTCGAGTCAAAACTCCAGGAAATAATGAAAATGAATGGGATACTTACGATAAACGGGCAGAAGTATCAGACGGATATGAAGGATCTTGAGCACTTGGGAGAGCTGGGGAATGGAACTTGTGGACATGTCGTTAAAATGAAGCACAAACCCAGCGGTGTGGTTATTGCCGTAAAGCAAATGCGACGCTCGGGTAACTCTGAAGAAAACAAACGTATCATTATGGATCTTGACGTGGTCCTCAAGTCCCACGATTGTCCTTACATTGTACAGTGCTTAGGTTGTTTTATTACCGAGTCGGATGTGTGGATTTGTATGGAACTGATGGCCACTTGTCTAGATAAATTATTAAAAAAATTACGGCAACCGATACCCGAAGATTTTTTAGGCAAAGTTACTGTTGCAGTAAGTTTATCATTTAACTGCTTTATTTTTAATTTATTTTATTCTATTTATTCATTTTTATCCAACAGACTGTTAAAGCACTGTCGTACCTGAAAGATTCACATGGAGTTATTCATAGAGACGTTAAGCCTAGTAATATTTTGCTGGATGAATCGGGCGGTGTTAAACTGTGTGATTTTGGTATTTCTGGGCGTTTAGTTGACAGCAAAGCCAAGACCAGAAGTGCAGGATGCGCGGCCTATATGGCGGTAATTATTTAACAACTTTTTAGATAAATAATTTTACGTCAATACGCGCTTATGACGTCAATAAAATTCTTTAAATCAATTAAAAAAAAGATTATGCTTGATATGATACTAAATTATTTATTTCAATTAACTTAAAAATAATAATCTGCTATAGAAATAATTAATTGACTAGCTTTGATTAGATAAGATAAGTAAAGTCGATTATTATTAATGAATTTGAATGGAAAATTTGGTGGTGTTGATTATTAGGAGATGACTCTAAATTAATAATTTAGAGCTAATTAAATTATCATTTTCAGCCAGAGAGAATAGACCCTCCGGATCCCACCAAACCAGACTATGATATTAGAGCGGACGTTTGGAGTTTGGGTATAACTTTGGTGGAATTAGCTACTGGAGTTTTCCCTTATCGAGATTGCAAGACTGATTTTGAAGTAAATATCTTTATTATCTATTTTTGAATTTTAAATAATTAGATTAAAAATTTTTTACATTGATTATTTTATTACTTACTAAGACTTAGAATTAGAGTGTATTTAATGAATTATTTAATTAATAATATTATAATTTTTATTTTACATTAATTTTAATGAAATAATATGAATTTTTCATAACTAAAATTTTTTCCCATTACCGTATTTAATAATATTGAAAATTTTTTAAAATTAGGTTTTGAGCAGGGTGGTACAAGAAGATCCACCAGCTCTTCCTCTAGCCATACCATTTTCAAAGGAATTTCGTTCTTTTGTCACGTGCTGTTTAACGAAAAATTACAAACAACGGCCTAAATATAATAAACTGATGGAACATTTGTTTATTAAAAAATACGACGTTCAAACAGACAGCGCTAATCCCTCGTTGCCTGGGTCTGGAAGTCAGTGGCTCGGTAGAGTTATGAAACAACTCGAACCTAGGTGAGTATCATTGAAACAAGTGGATTTTATTTTCAATCTTAGATAAATTTTTTTAATTTTCTATAAACGATTTAGAGTTTGTTTTTTATCATTGTACAGAATGATCTTTATTTATTATAATTACGATGTAATGTAGATACGAGAATGTTTTTATAATTTTTTTTTTTTCGACTTTTTTTTCTAGTGAGGAATCGAATATAGTTAGAAATTTAAAACGGCATGAGATTCCCGACTAATAAAATAATGTTTGGTTTGGTATTTTATTTTTTATAATAATAATAATAACCAGGTATCCTGATTTATTAAAAATACATCCACGAGTAATTAAATTTACATATTTTTTTTTTCTTTTATATCATTTATCTACTATTATTTTTATTTTGTAAAAATTTGTTCTTTGCTGTAAAAAAATAACTCGTTATTTTAATTATTTTTTTCAACAATAATTAGTGTTTAAAATAAGTCATTTTATTTGAATGATTTTTTTTTTTTTTTATATTTATTCAGTGAAAATTTATTTTTATTTATAATCATTCCTCACAATAAAATTTTTAAATATTTTTTTTCATTCATAAATTTTTTTTTGTAATAAATTAATATACTTAAAAAAAAAATTAAACAATTACTCTGGTGGTACTAATTGAAATAACTATAAAAAAACTGAATTATTTAAATAAAAAGGCTTATTTAAATAATATCAGGAAAAATTTTGTATATCACATTGCAAAGATCGCTGTATTATTTAAAATTCTTTATAACAAAGCATAAAAACCGGCTGTTAAATAAAAATATTAATTACCAAATTGTCTTATATTTTTTTAAAAATAAAAACCGATAGAATTCGCTCAAATGAAATCGTTTAATTCGATTTAAACGTTTCCGTGCGTGTTAAATTGTGTTGCAGCGTTGAGCTTGAGGGAGGCAGCGCAGCGTAGCATCTTCGCTTCCTCACCTCCACTCTCACCACACAAATACATACTTCAACACATCCTTACTGTTAAAAAAAAAAAAAAAAAAAAAAAAATAATCAATAAAGATAATAATATTATATTAGCCACAAAAATCACAAAAGTATCCGCAACCTTTGAACAGACACCACAAAATCTTTAAAAAGTTAAAAAACCAGAAATATGCAATCTGTCCAATTTTCATTTCGAGTTGTTTGGTTTGTGCACGTGCCTGTTACACATCCCACCCTTCAACCCCCACTCATGGTAAGCAATCTTTTTTTATTTATTAAAAAGTATTCGTTGTTTATTTTATTTTTTTGTATTGTCTGACTGTCTAAGTGATGTGATATTTTTTGCTTATTAGTTTTTTTATTTCAATCGCTATCAATTTTCCCTATCTTCCTTTCTCTATCTCTTTCTCTTACTATCTTTATTAAGTATCAATAATGTTGAAATTTTTATTTATAATTATTTTTGAATTTTTATTTACATTTTCAGTATAATTAAAAAATAAATTTACTAGCAAAGAGATGCTTGAATTTTTTGCTTAAAATAATTATAAAAAAATTCATAAATAATTTAATTAAAAATTTTATTAATGAATTTATACTAATATAAGTTCCTTTTATGCATGAAATTCATTATTAACATTATAACTTTCCATTAACTTTTAATTTCATTAAAAAAAAAAAAAAAAAAACTGCACAGGATTTCTGCAGGATTTCACACTGGCGTTCACGTGGATCTTCTCTAAATATTTTTTTCGTTCATTGTCAAGTCCGAAAATTGAATTTTTAATTTTTAATAAAACAAAATTAGTTTGCTTTGCATTGAATTTTATTTTTAAAAAAATCAATTAAGGACTTTAATCACAAAGAAAATTTATTAAAAAAAAATTTTAATAAAATTTCTTGATTAAAAAAATCAAAAAATAAAAGAAGTAATTATAATAAAAATAATTTAATTTCAGATTACCGGAAAATGATAACCAGCAACGAGTAACAGGACACATTTCTCTAAAGCAAACTTCAAATTTACGTAACAATCAAACGGAGAGCCAGAATTACCTAAAAAACAACACGACAGCAGCAACAGTTACCAAAGAGCCTCAAAATACAAACAGTACATTTTCGTCGTTTTATCAGAGACTAACGAGCGCAGAGAATGGATTATCGACGTATGTACCGTACAGCCCGTATGCATGGAGACGCAAAGAAATAACGAGGCCTTTCTCGCCACCAACGAATAAAACAAATGAGCAAGATCCAGTACATGTATCAAATACATTGTCAACGACCACTGGAGTGACTACGGCGACAAGATCTTACTCGCCTTACCGTCAGTATATCGAGCAAAATCGTAGATCGACAAATGGCTCCAGTGTCTGTAAAATAGATATCAATTCGCTGGATAAGTCCTATCATAATAGTAGATTGGATGAACGTGACGGGAGTGCAGATCGATGGCAAACTGTTTCACGGTCTCTCAGTCCTTTTACCCGCGACTATTCACCATGGAGACGAGAGAATGTTGATCCCCCGGGTGTCATTCAGCCTATTACTGAATCCGCTAAGTATTCACCCTTCGTACAGCAAAGGCTGGGACAATATTCCTCTCCTACACAAACTCCACCGGCTTCTCTACAAACTCATTCGCCTTATGAAATTTATGGAAGTCCGATGATAAGTCGTAAAAGGTATTTTTTTATGATATATTTTTTTGGACCGACATGATAGTATATATGAATTAGCATTTTGGTCTATTTTCGGACGAATCAAAAGGGAAGATGAAAAATCCATCTTTAGACTTAAATTAGAAAAACACTAGTCTTCGTCCGAAAATAGCCCAAAATTCTAATTCATATATGTATTTTTTTATATTAAACTATATTTTAAATGATACTGAAATCAGCAGACATCTGAAAATTTTTTTTATTTTTATAAAAAATCAATTAGGTATGATAGAAAAAAATATTTTATTTATTTATTTTTTTGCAAAAGAACGCCGAGCGGCAGTATACATTAATAGTAACAATAAAATATTTTAAGTAATAAAGTAAAAGACCCAGTTATTGACACTTGCAATTTTATTTTAACTAAAAAAAAAGCCAACTCCAATAAATTAATAAATATAATTTGTAAATTATAAATTTTCAGAGATTTTAGTTAGTTTTTTTAAAACATTTTATTTTTTTAATTAGAATAAAATTGTAAGTGTCAAATAACTAGGCCAGTGTCAATAACTGGGTCTTTTACCTTATTTGAATTTAAGAGACTATCGATTTTAAATTGGCCGTATACATCTTCCATAGTTATTCGATCCACGAATGTACATGTAATATGACACATATTTACAGAATTTTATAATTTTTATTATTTATAATTTTATTTTTTTTACACGTGGAATTTTTTTATAACAATTTAATTGTTATAAATATTTAAAAAATTGTAATATGTCTATTGATTTCAGTATCATTATTTTAAAGATGACACTAAAGCAAACTTTATTTTTTTTTATATAAATAAAACACATGCTAATATAAAAAAATAAAATATTGAAGCTTTAATGACATCTGTACAAAATTCTTAAGAGCAATTTATTAATAAAAAAAAAATATTAGTAATTATTGTAGATACCCTTCAGAACCACCTGCGTCTGGTTCCCACGGACCATCGAGTCCTCAATTATTGATTTCACGTTTCGCTCATCAGTTAAATCAAGACCCTTTACCTAAGACAGCTCCCATCGAGGTGGTAAATCCCAAAGAATCAGCCAAGAAAAGATTCGCTTCTTATGTTAGATTGAGGCTCGGTGGTGATCGAGCACCTTCACCGGAACCACCTCCGCGATTTAGCCGCGGGGAATCCCCTCTCGCTCTAAGAAGAAATTTAATCGATCAACCTTCGCCGTCATTTTCTCGAAGGTAATTTGAGATTTATTAACAAAAAAATATTAATCAATAATTTATAATTTATAACGAATGAATAAATATTTTTTAGGTACATATCACCATCACCACCCCAACCACCACCTCGAAGACTTTCTGAAAGTAATTCAGTACCTGGTAGTCCTCAGCACGTACGTGCGCGACTTCATTACACACCAGAACCACAGAGAAGGCCTCCGCTTCCATAACCCACCGTCATAATTGCCTCGTAATAATTAAAAATCCACATTAGTGCCATACGATTGTCTTATCGAAGACTATTCTGATAATTCGCTTAATTGATTATTGGATTATTGAATAATTATTCTTAAATAGTCGAATTTTCAAGTTTAATAATGTTTCTGTGCGGTACAAAATTTAATATAACACGCGATCTTTAGCTCGTCACATTATCTAATAATAATTAATAATTAACATTAAATTTATTAAAGTATTATGTGCAAAACGTCTGTAAGACTAGAAAATTTTTACACGTGTTTGTAATTAAAGTGACGTTAATTCATTGATGAATTTTAATTGCATCGTAGTCTTGAGTCACGAAATTTATATTTGTTCGTGTATATTAATTGATTTATAATTCTATATATATGTATATGAAAAAGAGAGAAATTATATATTAAAATTTTTCAATGCCTCTTGTATCGCCTATTTGTATTTAAATCAGTAACAATCTGCTCAACTTTTTATATCGCTTGTCAAAAAAAAAATTCGAGTATATTTAATTAATAAACTAATTAAAGTTTATTATTAAAGAATTTCCGGGTTCTGAAAAAATACGCGGTATCGTTTTTCATTAAAATTTTCAATTGGAAAATATTTTAATTATATAATTATGTTGCTTTATATTATAATTAGAAAATCGAGCAAAATTGCAAAATTAAAATATTAAAATAAAGTGAAAAAATTAAATCACGGCCTATTTAAATTAATATTTTTTTTCAAAAATATTTAATTAAAAATTAAATATTTGAAAAAAATACGCGCGATAATTTATTAAAATAAAGAAAAATTTGTGAAAATTTTTATGTCTTTTCTAAAATTACTATAATATTTATAAAATTGAATTACATAAAAAAATATTGAGCTTAATTATATCTCGGCATTACTAATTGATAAAAAATTTTGATAATCACTCTGATTTATTTATTAATGAATAATTGTAAGGGGGATTGTATGACTTGATAAAAAATACGTAAATTTTTGTACACAATTACAAGAGATCGATAAACTATTATATATTTGTAATCGTGAATAAAATATTCACGATGTAAAAAAATGCACAAGCCTTACGGCATTGATTATTATTATTATTATTATTATAAAAAGTAAATATATTAATTAACAGAGATATAAAATAATAAAATTGTATATTATTTAATTGATAAATGCATTGCGGATGAAGATAAATTGTAATTATTAATTTTAATCGATATTCATTTAATACAATAAATAGTACTCTATATGATAAACATACACACACACACACACACACACACACACGTACACGTACGTACGTACCGACAATTACTTCTGTCAGAGTATCTGTTGCGATGTAAATAAACTTATATTTATACGACATTTATTTTTTATTTTTCTTCCTAAATCCTCCCCTAAATTTTTATCAATTACATCTTTATTTATTTATACATTCATGTACAGGTATGTTTATATAATTTTGCATACGTGGAATGTCTTCAATAGCCTGAATAAAATAATTCACGCATGCCAAGTAAAATCGATTTTTTGAGTTTATTATTTTTTTTCTATATTTGTTATAATTACATTGATTTTTATATTTATTTGTTTGATTTATTTGCTTATTAATATTAATATAAATTATGAAAATAAAGTTAGCTGATATTTAAAAATTTTTATGACTTTTTTTATTAAAAAAAAAATTTTTCATTTGTTAAAAACTTCAAAAACTATAAGTGCAATTTTTTAAAAATATTTTTTATTTATAATTTAATAAATTAAACAAAATAAAAGTGTCGGCTAACTTTATTATGATATATAAATTTAATAATTTTTATTTTACTCATAATTTATATTTAAAAACTAAATTTATAATTTGCAAATTAGTTTTTATGCATATAATTTATATTTTGATTAGTTAAATTTATTAATATTCAAAAAAACTATATTTTTTTTTTTTATATTTATAATAATCATATATTTTAAATAAAAAAGAAATTTTTTGTCGGGTCTTTGATAAGTTTTTATAACAAAGACTTTGTTTCTTGAAAAAATAAACAATTGATTGTCAATTCTAATAATGGACTATTGTAATAAAAAGTTTTTTAATAAAATTGTTATTATTTATTAAAATTTTAATTTTTAAAATTAAAAAAAAAATTTTATTTTTACTATTTTAATAAAAAAGAAAAAAACTTGTAAAATAAAATAAAAATAAACGTCAAAATTTTTTTAGTTTTTCCAAAATTAAACTTGTTTTTTTTTTTTGACAGATACCTGCTGTTTTATTATTAATAAAAAATCATATGTTGACAATAAAAAAAGATTTGGTAATTAAAAATAAATTATATTTATAACATTGAATGCGCAAGGTAATTCTATACAATCTTACAGAAATAAAATAAAAATCGTATATATACCAATATGTTTTGCGAGATTTACATGTAAACAACAAAGAAAATAATAATAAAAAAATTACCATAACCTTAAAAACAATACTTAAATTCAAAAATCTATTTAAATAATAATATATAATAATAATTAGTGATTAATAAAAATAAAAGATATAAAGTTTTAAAAGATAGATAAAAAAAAGTAAAATATTTAGTTGGATTTGGATCGGCCCGTCCCTGAGAAATCAATATGGCCTCCGTGCCGTGGTCGGGGCACGCGAGTTGGTAATATTTTTCATAAATTTTTTAACAAAAACACTATTGTATTAATTTATAAAAATAAGTCAGATTTATCAAGTAGACATTATTGAAGTAACTTACAATTTTATTTAATTAGTTAGGTAGTAATTTATCGAGAAGGCTGAAAATAAATAGTGAACTGCTGCCGAAGAGCGATGACTGAAGCCGATTTATATTTTTGTTATAAATAAATAATAAAAATGTACGTATTAATAAAATAAATTTTGTATTTGTGATAGGTAATGTGCGGTGTAAATTAGTCCGTAGAAGATGTTGGTTGGCTGACATTGTTAAAAAAGTAAAAAATGTCCGAAGAAAAAGATATGAGTAAGGAGGGTTGTCCGGAAGAAGAGCTTGAGGATGATGATATGGCGACTATAAATGCTGTAGGTGATAAAGTTAGTATACAAAAAATATTAGAAGGCATGACCAATGAGTTTAATCGAAGTATTCATAACAATTCAGCTGCTAAGAGTATTGAGGAACAGCAACAAGATGATAATAGCTCTAAGATCGGTACTGATGCTGAGTATTTAGATGAAGAGGATATTAATAATGATAATGACGATGATAATGATCAAATTAATGATATTGGTCTAGACAAAGAGTCTGAGTCTGTGGATATTAATAGTATTAACGCTGAAGATCATCAGCAGATTGAAGAAGAAGAAGATGATGTTGAAGCTGAAGCTGAACCTCAAGAAGAAGAAGAAGAAGAAGAAGAAGAAGAAGAAGAGGGAGAGGGAGAAGAACAGGAAGAAGTGGGACTGGTTGAGAGCCTTGAAGATCCGGAAATTATTGAGTTGCCTCGAGCTGAAACCAAAAAGGATAACATTCCAAGGATTGTTTTGACCTTTAGGACGATTGATGAAACGACTAATGATGGCAGGAAGACTAAAATATCTAGTTGCGCTTCTAATTTAAGCTTAGTACCGGATGAACTTAGTAATTGCGACCAAATTGGCGGCGTCTCGGTTAAGATTGAACACTCTGATGATCATTCTGATGTTGTTGAAAAGTCAGATGTTGAAGAGAATAATGATGAACATGATGAAGAGGTCAAGTCGGATTGCAATGAGAAAGATCAGGAACAAGAGCAGCAAGCCGAGGTGATTACTGATGATAATTTAGTTGATGCTGTTGTTGAAAATGAAGAAACTGAAGTTCAAGCTGAAGAGCTAGCAGAGAAACCTGCTGAAATTAATTCAGTTGATGACACTGTGAGAAGTGATCCTTTAATTGAAGGAGAAATAGCTTCAATTGAACCTGCGGTAGTTGATCAAGAGAAGAAAGATCAAGAAGACCAAGAAGGATCATCTGGTGTCACTACTGGTGATAATCAGGAACCTTCGACGAGAAAGCGGAGGAGAAGGACGAGATTCAGAGCTTTTAGTGACTCAACTGAAGAAACACCTAGTCTAAAACGGTCCGCTCGCCGACTTTGTAAGGAATCTGGCAAGAGCACGGTCTTAGAAAGTGCCATGGCGATTAAAGAAAAGTCTTATTCTACTGAAGAGAATAAAAAACGGAAATACACTAAGCCGGGTCGACCTAGACGGGCTAATGTTAAGGAAGTTAAAGTTGTTAACTCTTATACTGAGCACAATAATTATTCTGACAATTCTATTAATGATTCTAAAGTCTCCAGTCCGGGAGATAGTACTGCTAATGATACATCTTTGATTGAGGATCCACAAAATTCGTCGGTTGAGTATGAGGGTATGCCTAAACTGTCGCCTATGGTTAAAGATTCACCGGCTAAGATTGAAACTGTTGATGATAGCTCGGCTTCGGATGTTGATAAACCGTTTTTGAAACCCGCGGGAAGGAAGAAGGACCGTGGAAGACCTAGGAATAATAGCTATGTTAGGAAAATTATTAAAAATGATTCTTTTGAAGGTGAGCTAATCATTTTTATATCTTTGACCTTGAATATTAATTTTAATTCAATTAATAACCTGATTTATAATCAATAGATTTATTATGATAAAAATAATTTTTAAATGACTAAATCTTGGGAATTTGGATAATAAATGCAAAATGTTCCTATAATTTAACATAATTTATTATCCAAATTCCCAAGATTTAGTCATTTAATTATTTTAAAATATGGACGAGAACTTAAATATTAATTAAGATAATTAATCATTACCTTATATTTTAGATGGATCTTCAGCTGCAGAAGCTGGAAAAAATAATGACTATCCAGAAGGTATGAAATAAAATTTTTAATTTTTAATTTTTAATATGTAAAAAAAGTATCTGTACTTTCTAAGAAATTCAATTTATCTTTATCAAGTTTTATCTGTAAATTATGATAATTACATACATATTAAAAAAGATCTAGAACAAATATTTGAAATGTCTATTTATAAAGAATTGATATTTCATTTCAGAATATCACGTCCCAATGAAAAGAACTCGTAGAACTATGGTGCCAAGTCCCAGTCCAGCTGAGGGACAAGCATCAAAACCAGAATCATCAGCAGTATTTAGTGAGGTAAAGTGAAAATTAAATTGAATATTAATATTGATTAATAACTTGATTTTTTTTTATTAAATAGACTTATGAACAATCGATGATATGTTTGTGTCAAGTGAGATCGCAGCTATACGTAACGATAACAGGATCAGGAACCCCGCTATTTTGCACAGCGATAGATTCAATAGACAACAGATTAATAGGATGTTGTAATGAAGTAGATGGCAATGACGTAGCAATGAGACGGCCGAGTACACGAGTGCCATTTATTATTTTATGCCGTGCTCATAAAGAACGCTTATTACGTCACAATTGCTGTCCGTCGTGTGGTTTATTTTGTACTCAAGGTAAATTTGTACAATGTATAACCGGACATCAATTTCATCGTGACTGTGAAGTTTACGTCAACAAAAAACCTGTTTGTCCTCACTGTGCCAATGAGACGTCTAATGTCGACGTTTTGATAACCATGACGGGATCTCGTAAGCCTGTTTATATTCCTACAAGGAGAAAATTTTCGAAACTTCCCTCTGCGAAAATGAGTTTGCCTGGTAAGGGTGATAACACTAAACTCGCGGAAAGACCACCGAGTCCTTTGGTAAAGCCGGAGGATATTAAGATACCTGAAGTCACTGTGAATGCCAACGAACGTCCAGAGCGATTTACTATTATAAGTCTTTATACTTCTGTTAAAAATGGCGATTTAGATAAATTAGTCAATGTTTTAGGTAACTATCCAATCAATTAATAATTCATGACTAATATTATAATATAGATTAGTTAATCAATTAATTAATGGATTGATCGTGTTTTAGCCTGTGGTTATAATGCTAATCACTCATTTCGTGAGTACTCACATCGTACAGCGCTTCATATAGCTGCCGACCGCGGTCACTTGGGATGTGTTCATGCGCTGGTTCAAGCTGGTGCTCAATTAGATGTTTTGGATAAAAATCAATTGACACCTTTGATGCTAGCTGCAATGGAAGGAAAGACTGAAATTGTACGTTATTTAGTACGTGTTGGTGCTGACGTTACGCTTAAGGGAGAAGATGGTATGACTGCTTTACATATGGCTGCTAAGTCTGGACATCTTGAGTCCTGTAAGATTATTTTGTCTGAATGTAAAGTGCCTAGGACTTTAGTAGGTGTGTATTTATTTTTTTTTTTTGCCTTTAATTAATATTTTTTTATATAATAAAAAAAATTAATATTTTTTATATAATAAAAAAATTTTTTTTAGATTCTGTTGATGATGGTGGATGGACGAGTTTAATTTGGGCTTGTGAATTCTGTCATACAGACGTAGCACGATTTTTAATAGAGAAAAAATGTGATCCTTTGATAAGAGACGCCGAACAAAATATAGCCTTGCACTGGAGTGCTTATAGCGGTAGTTCTGAGATTACAGAGATGTTATTGAACGAAGGTTGCGATGTCAATGCTGTTAATGTTCATGGTGACACTCCGTTACATATAGCAGCACGACAGGACCAGTATGCTGTTAGCGTTTTGTTGCTAGCACGCGGTGCCAAAGTATCAGAAGTTAATGCTGCTGGAGAGACGGCTATAAATTGCTGCACGACTGATGGTGATACCATGGCAGCGTTGAGATTAAATGCCAAAGTTATTGAATTGTCAGAGAATATGTGGGAAAAAACAACAAGAATTCTTACTAATGATATTTCCCGTGGTAAAGAATCAAATCCTATACAGTGTGTTAATGGGTTTGATTCTGAGGATAAGCCCACTGATTTTTTGTATGTTGTGGAAAATTGTTTTACAAGTAATATTAATGTCGATAGAACAATAACTTCGTTGCAGTCCTGTCACTGCGAAGATAATTGTAGCTCGGAAAAATGTCTTTGTGGTAATATTAGTTTAAGATGTTGGTATGATGAAGAAGGAAAATTAATTCCGGAGTTTAATTATGCTGGTAAGTTTATTCTTTTAAATTATTTTATTTTATTTATTTATTTATTAAAAAAAAAATAAAATGTTCTTAAATTGCAATTTTTTTTTTTTTTACAGATCCACCAATGTTATTTGAGTGTAATCAAGCCTGTGCTTGCAATAGAATAACGTGCAATAACCGTGTAGTTCAACATGGATTGACTCAGCGATTCCAACTATTTAGAACGAAAGGGAAAGGATGGGGTCTAAGAAGTTTACGCCATATACCTAAAGGTAGTTACGTCTGTGAATATGTCGGGGAGATAATATCTGATTCAGAAGCTGATCATCGTGAAGATGATTCTTACCTTTTTGATTTGGATAATCGAGTAAGCATTGATAATAAAATTAAAGGATCAAATTATTTTATTGATTTTTTTAACTGTTGAATATTTTTTAAGGATGGAGAGACTTATTGTATTGATGCAAGGCGATATGGTAATCTAGCACGTTTTATAAATCATTCATGTGCTCCTAACTTACTTCCAGTACGTGTTTTCGTTGAGCATCAGGATTTACATTTTCCTAGGATAGCATTTTTCGCAAATCGTAATATTGAAGCTGACGAAGAACTCGGGTAAATTAAAAATTAATTTAGAAAATTAATTCATGACAATATTTATTAAATTAATTAATAATTTTGTTATTATACCTTACAGATTCGATTATGGAGAAAAGTTTTGGATAATAAAATATAAATCATTTACGTGTACATGTGGTGCATTAAGTTGTCGATACTCGGAGAAAACAATCCAAGTAACGTTAGATAATTACAGAAAAAAAATCCAACAAGAAGAGATATTAGCTGGCCAATTAAATTAAATATATATTAAAATTAATATATTTTATTTTATTTATTTTATGTTTGATCGCGTCGATCTCAACGAATAGATTTTTTATTGACTATTATAATAGTAATTATTTACGGAATAATATTATTTAAAGATAAATGTGAAGCAGGTACAAAGAATCAAAGAATTTTTTGAGTCGTATATTTATTAAATATATTTATCATGTCATATTGATGCAGCTTGTTGGTTGCAATTATTATTTTTTAATCAATGAACAATTTACTGAATTTTATTTAATTGTGGTTTGACAAATTAAAAGTTGGTAATGCATTTGTTTTAGTTTGTAAAATATTAAAAGATAGAAAAATATTCAATTGAAATTATAGATGTTGATTTACTTAACTGACTGAAAAAATAGATAAAAGTCAATTATTTAAGGAATAATTGATAGCGCTGTCTTGTATTTAAAGTGTCATTTTTTTTTGTTTAAGAGTTTACTCTTAATTATGTTCTTATTTAAAAAAAAAAAAATAGAACTTATTTATATTTATTCAGATAAGTAAAATTTGATTGTTTAAAAAAAAGTTATGTTGTTTTAATTCATAAACGTTTAAAGTAGGAAATGTAATAGTTTAGGGCTCTAATAAATCAGATTTCGTCCTGTTGAAAAAAAAAACAAAGTTGTCATCACTCTGTTTGCTCATTTGTCGCTATTGTTAATTATGTAATTACAATAACAATAACTGTGTATGTAAAGTGTTCTTTAATAATCAACTTTTATACAAGATAAATAATTTAAAATGAATTTTTTTGTATCAAATAAAATGGGTATTTATTTATTTTTACTGTATGTATTATTGGTATGCAACTAATTTAACAAGAGTTTAAGTTACTGTGATACAATTACCAAGAATTTCAAGAACTTACTAGTTACTCAAGTTCCTCAACAATCTTAATGGGGTTTTAGTGGAATTTATATCAAATTATTTCAAGTACTAAGAGCTTTCTTGCTGGAGTTAACTTGACCATTATTTTAATTAGTAGTTTAAGCCTTTGCAATTAAATATATCGCCAATTTATCGATTTATTGTTCATCTTATTACAAAAAAATCTAATTTAATTATTACAAATTTTATTACCAAAATGTATTATTCCGAGTTTTAATGTAGAAATTTATTATAAGAAACATTGTTTAATTTTTCATTCATAATAATTATTAATTTTTTATTGTAGTTTACCCAGTAATAATTTAAGTAGTTAAAGTAATTATTTTTCCAATTAAATTTTAATAATTATTAAATATCTCAAAAAAACAATTTCAAATTTTCCCGCTTAATATCCAGCTCTCTTATTTGCCAGAATTTGAAATTCTGGAATAAATCTTTCAGTCAATCAGATTTAATTTTGATAATTCTAGAAGAACAAATTCAAAATAATTTTTCATTTTTCATTATAGTTTACCACCCAGTAATAATTTAATTGTTTAAAGTGATTATTATTCTAATTAAATGTAAATAACTATTAAATCAAAAAATCTATTTAATAAAAAAATAAATTTCAAATTTTCCCGCTTTAAATCCAGCTCTCTTATTGGCCAGAATTTGAAATTCAGGAATAAATCTTTGAGCCAATCAGATTTAACCTTAAGATAATCCTAGAAGAATACAAGCTCCTGATTGGTCGTTCAAATTCAAATCATATACCTAACTCCCAACGTACAGTTGTTACAGTCCAGCATCTTCATCCGAACCTAACGGACACGTAATTGTAGATGTCGTCAAATCTCATCTATTTAATCAATTTTTTCCGATTATTAATTGATTATTAATTAAAATATCACTCAAAATAGCTTTATTTAGTTGACTGCTACCTCGATATCAATAAATATAAAAAAATTATTCCCTAATTAATCAATAATATGCTAATGAAAAATTTTATGCAAAAATTTCGAATTTTTTCTACCGTGTAATGTAAATTAATTGATTTATTTTTTTTTCATAAATATTTATGACGAGTAAATGATATATATTATAGATTATTGATTAATTTACAAATAATGCTTTTTTTAAGTAGTGAGTAATGAGTGCTAATATCTGGATCAATAATAACTGAGTGACAGAAATAATAGTGATGAGATTTGAATGTAAAATGGCGGTTAGATGAGTTATCGGGAATCATGCGTAGTGACAGTGTTGCTGTGTACAGGATTGGCCGGTAGTGAATGTTTATGTTCAAAATTGAACTGGCCGCCAGTTAGTGTAGCGACCGTGGTGAGTTTGCAGGCTTCGTGCGTAGCTGCGTAGAATATCGTAGTTATTTTTGTTTAATCGCGATTATTAATTATAAATCACTAGTTATTTTTATAATACTGAATAAATAATAATTATATTAATAATAATAATAATAATAATAATAAAAATAGTATTAAATAATTAATAATAATTAATATTGACAATAATAGTGAATGTATGACTAAGTGAATTAATAAGTTTATTTTTAATTAATTATTTTTTATCTGTATTTACTAGAGTCGAGATGACAGAGCCGAGTTCGGGAAATATATTTTTTAGCGGTTGCTATCAGAAGAAATAGCTGATTTTTTTGATAGTTTTTAATCAAGTGGTGATTATTGGAGGAGATTGCTACAATTCTCACGATGACTAGCTGACGGATACATCAAGTAACAAACACCAGATTGTTTAGCGTGACGGCGAGCCCTCAGCAGGAGAAAGCAGTGGAAGGTGAGTTTTTTTTCATTTTTTTTGAATATCTAGGTGATAAAATTTATTCCGTGACATTTTTGTAATTAAATTTATGTTTTATTTTATTTTAAACTGGAGATGAAATGTTGAAAATTATTTTTATTGGTGAAAGGAGGTTTATGTTTTTTTTTAACGAAATTAATTAGAGGGTAGGGAAAAAAAAATTATTTTATGTTTTAGATATATCTTTTTTATTTTGACGTAAAAAAATTATTATGAATTATTGAAGTAGAGGAACAGAAAAAAAATTACGTTAATTAAAAATTTTTGTTGTGTAAAATTACGTGGCATTGTTTTTAATGTTTTTGTTTAATTTTATTGTACAAAGTGCGGTACAATAGCGAGCATTCAGCCGGAGCCCTTCGATGTAAAGAAATTTATTACCAAGTTTTTGAGCGAAGCCGAGTAAAATTTATTTAGAAAATTTAAAAATTAAAATGGTTTAAAAAGAAAATATTGGTATGGTGTAATTATCGATAAATAAAACAAGATAAAAAAGTACTTAAATATCCTTTCACAAAATAAATAACAAATTCATAAAGTTTAATGTTTACGCTGAAAGCCAGGGGTTTGATTGAAAATTTATAATATGGTCGTCAAGAAAGTTTATATTTGAGTGATTATGACGAGACAGTTGACTAGTTTAGTTTGCTAAAGAAAAAATTTTAATTTTACTCCAAAGAAGCCTGAAAATAAAATAAAATACTTCACCGCAAATTTAACTAAGTTGTATTGTTCTAGAGTGAAACTCGCTGATATGTAAAATCCGATGCGAGTTCATAGGATAATTAGTTGTACTTATGAAACTTTATTTTTGTTCGTGTTTCATTTTTCTGACCCATTAGACACTTATTCGAATGATTTATTTCTTTCTTGAGTTTTATTATTGCGAATATTTACTGTCGAGGATTATTGATGCCGTACATCCAATTCTATTAGATCATTCGGTGCTCAATTGTTCGATAAATTGACAAATTACCGGCGCTAGACGACAGTAATTAAAGAGGGTATCAACTTGCGGATTGCGACGGGAAAATCAAGTTAGGTTGTTGTGTCTACAGCTTCTGAATAAGTAAATAATTAAATTATTCAATCCTTAGGAAGAATTTTTTTCTTCGCAAGATATCTTACAAGCTCTTTATAAAATTTAATAATTTTTTTACAAAAATTTTATTGTCATAAATGCAATTGAGAAACATGATCGCATTGGAATGAGAATCAGTGAAGTGGAATTTTTTTATTGAAATATTTTTTCATAGCTAGTATTATATCAAATATACAAACAACAATAGGAGTATTATATTATTATATATAAAATATAAAATCCCGTGAAATTGTTCAATGCGATATTGATCTCTAAACGTCGCTTGAGTATTTAAATAAAATTATAGAACGATTTTTTGCTAAGCTATAATTATAATGCAATACGAGGTACAAGGCGAGTGATAAAAAGCATGCACCTTTAGTAATGAGCTATTAAATATAAAATCGTTTGATTGCTCCTTTTATTTTCAATTAGAATTTTTATAATTTCATTTCCCCGCTTCTTTACGCGGATTCAAGTTCTTGGGAAGAATATTTAATTTAATTACGAATTATTACTTGTAACTTATGTTTATTAGTTTAGAAAACTAATAAATATACTAGACGTTTAAATTTATCTAGAACTGAAAAGTAAAAAAAATTATAAGTTGGAATTTAATTATCAAATTGTACTTGTTTTATAGATTAATTAAGGATATTATTTATCTTATAGTTTAGAGTTGATCAATTAGAACGTTAAGCCCGTTTAAAGGCCATGAAAATTTAATTTATTAAAGTGTTATTTTACTGGCCTCATACTAACGGAATTTTATTGACGGAGGAAAAAAGTGTAAATAGGAAAAAAAATTAGATTAATTAAATTTTTAGGATCTAAGGTGTTTTAATTTTTAGAAACACACTGTAAAAAATGATGGGGAAGATTATTTTAATGGCTTAAATTAAGAGTATTGAAGTTCATATTTTAATAGATGTATCAAAATTTTTGTTTAAAAAAATTAATTTTTAATATATAAAATTTAATTGTTTTTTAAATATTTTAAAAATCATCAAAGAATATTTTTTTTCTAATTTCAATAAAAAAAACTAGAGCAACAAAAAAATTTCAAATTTTTTGATAAATAAAATTCTAACAATTATTTATAAAAAGTGATTTAAATTAATATTTATTGTGTATGTTTTAAATCAAAACTTTAAGAGATATAAAATACAAAATTATCAATTTCAAAAAAAAAATATTGATATAAAAATCAATAAAACTTAAAAAGTCTAGACTCTAAAATGACTAATTTATTAGTTTGTTTGCTAATAAATAAATTTGATAATTAAATAAAAAACTATCTGGCTCCTATACTTAATATTCGTTATCATTTGACTCGTAGATTTATCTATATCGTGATACCATTTACGTTCCTTCTCTTTTCCGCGCGATTAAAGCCACGCGATCGTTCATACTAACATATATGAGGTTAACAGCAATGTACTTACTTTATACCTGACTACATCTATCGATCTGTTGAATTTTCGCTCGTCAGAAAGTCCATCGACCGTGGCAAATAAGTTTTAGCTAAGTTTCGTTTTGAGTTAGTGAATGTTTAAATAGAAAAAACAAAAAAAAAAAAATGAGTCTATTTAAATTAAAAGTCTGCTAACTCTCATCACATTATTCTTCTTCTTATGGGCTTTATTTTGGCTGCACTACACTTGTTTAAACTCATATCTCGTATTTTATTGTACTTTAGCATTGTAATCACATCGTCCTCTTTTATCATTCATATACTGACACTTTTTTTATGTTACATAAAAGAATTTATTTTTGCCAACTTTCGTGTCCATAAACAGGCGTCTTCAAGACTTATAAGACATTTATTGTCCTCATAACATATTTCAAATGTGTTTATATTTATGTTTGTTTTATTTGGGTAAATAATAATCCAGTTACTCTTATTTTTATTAAAATACAATAGAAATCATTTCGTTTTTGCTCATAAAAATTTTTATGTCGTAGATTATCATTATACTTTCATAGTTTTATTTCATATAAAGCTGTAAGCTTGTACTTGATTATTTTCTGGGTCAGTTGTGATCATCTTGGCTTACAGAACAAATTTATACCGACAAAAAGTTAACAAATCATTTTTATAACTTTATAATCAGATATTTTGGTTCTTCAAATGGAAAAATTTTTTTTTTTTTTGTAATAATATACAATAGTTGCGTTTAAAAATATTTATTTTTGATTTTTCGATTTGGGTCCAATTAAAAATTTTTTAAAAATATAATAATTCAATAATAAAATTTAAACAAAAAAATACTGTAATTTGATTATATTAAATTTTAACTGTTAGACAAATTTTTTTACACTTAATATCAAATATATTATTACATATATCGCACTTACATTTATTATATCTCTTTTTCTTTTTTATTCATGTTAAAATTTTTTTTCGCGATAAATTTAATTTCTGAATATAGTATAGTTATTTAAATATAATTTTCCAGAAAATTAAAAATCAAAAATAAAAGTAATCCATTATCCTCACCGAAGATCAAACCCTTTTCTCGTAATAAATAATATGATTTTGTCTTCAGATAACTATTTTGAATTTTTAAAGTCGATAGTAAAGATTCCGTACAATCAATTGACTATACAGTTAATTAGGCGTTACACCGTAAAATATAATGAATGGTTCATTGATTAAGTTACAGAAATGAAAATGTAAATTTAGTGGAATTAAATAACAATTAAAATGAGTGTATGATTGAATTTAAATTTGAATTAAAATCTCATACAATTTTGTAGAATTTGCTCAACACTACCAAATATTTAATATAAATAACATTAACATCGGGTTCGTTACGCCTGATGCGTGAATAAGAGAAATTGAGCTCACTCTCTCACGCAATCAATTACACGTATCTCTATATTTATATATAGAAACAAATGTTACGTTTCATCAGAGTAAATTGTTACCTTGTGAATGAAATGCGATATAAATTCGCAAATAGCTATCTCTATTTCAAAAATAATTTACTGACTGGTTTAAACTTAAAATAAAATGAAAAAATAAATCCGAGGTGGTGATTTAACTTTTTCCCAGTTTTGCGATAATGAAAAATGTAAAAAGCCAATGTGGTGATCCCGATATTGACTACCGAATACCTGAACCGTGTGTTATTTAAGCGTGTGCAACTTTGATGTGGTGGAAACTTTTAGCATCACCTTGGATGCTATTCGTATCCGCTGAACTGAACCGTTAGTAGATGTTGTGGCAAACGCAATAGATATTGTAAAGGATGTCATAGGGGAATTTGCCTTATATGTCTTGTCACGTTAAACACATGATCTTGTCTCTCTTGTTGTCTATCTTCTATCATACTGGTATGATCCGCGTGTAAACTCTGGCTTGTGTTGTTTCGGTCTGTGCACTGACTATCGAACTTTCTTGGGAATACTTTGATCTATGATACTCACTAACTCTATTTACTCCGTCATAATTATTATCCGCTAGACAAATTATTTTCCAATTTATTGAACACATCAAAGAATATTATATTTTTAATTATTTATAATCTAGTAAGTTGCTATAAATTATAAAAATATCCAATGAAATGAAAAAAAAAATATTTAATTAAGAAAAATATTTTTTATCCAAAAAAACTGTTTTAAAAAGATCCTGTTGTTTTAATTCAAAAATTTCTTATCTTGAAATTTGTCTTCTTCACAAATTTTATATTATTAGTTTAAGAATAATTTTTTATTTCATTTAATATAGCAAAAAAATTTGAGAAAAAAAATTTTTTTCACTTGAATATCTTTAAACAAGACTAAAATTTTGATAACATTTTATTTCTTGAGTATATAGTAAATTATTTTCAGTGTATACTTATCAATAAAACTTTATATAGTTTAAAAATCTTGACTTTAAAAGCGTAATAATGATTGATGACATCAATAATCGTCCTTCAGTTTTCCCCAAGAAATCAAACGAAAATGTCGCAATAAATTCGAAACTTTTGGAAGCGGACGTCACTCGTCAGACCGCAACCATAAAGTTCAGATTGCATGAACCTACTCTAAAGACTTGAAGTCAGTTTATATAAAAGCAGTTGCTTGTACTGCACAGAAATGCCGTTTCTGAGACACGTTTAACGCTGACTTGCAACAAACAACTTTCGTAGTTGGATATTCGTATCCATATCGCGGTAACTATGGTATTTTTGTTGGGGGTGGATGAGACGCGAGTATGTAGACATATGAGCGCGACAAAGGGCAACAATGTTTCACGGTGATAGTGTTTAGGCGTTCGAGCGAGGGTTCTACGACAGCGCGCTTGAGAAAGACGTTTTACCCACGAAAACATGAATATTTATACACATTCACTCATATTTATACTTATATTTATATTTATATAGTACACTTTCAAACGAATATTTTATTCCAACTATTTTTTTACGTCTGACTTCTTTTTAGTGCTTTCACTTGCGTGGTTTTATTTTAGAGACTTTAAAATTATTAAAAAAACTGTTTTTATCTTCATTTGTATAGAAATTTATACTTTAAAAATATTTGCAGTAGTATTTTGTTCAAAAATTAGATTTGAAATTTTTTTTTATAGAAATTCATTATTTAATTGTAATTTTTAACAAAAAAATAAAATAATTTTGTTCAAGTGTCAACTTCTATTAATGTAATGAAAAATAAATACCTGTCGTCGAACTAATAAAATTATGTGCAGTGACGATAATAATTTCTGATAATATTTGCTATGAAAATTAAATTGGATATAATTTTACGTTAAGAAATTATATAACATACTCTGAAAGAATTAAAAAGCATAATTTTTAAACTTGAAACTAATTTATAGTAAAATATTTAAATTAACAGATTTTTAAGTAAAAAAATTTTTTCTTCGAAGTATTTGTTATTTTTTTAGATCATTAATTTTAAATGTCTTCACAAATTGACACGCAATTTTTTGGAAAATTATCTTTGACTTTTACAAGATTGTTAAAACTTTATTATCTGAATTTATTTTGATAATATATACTAAGTAATAAGTCGAAATAAAAAACTTGGATCTTAATATTTATTTTTACAATTAAATTGTCTAAAATTTCTATCAGGTCTAAAATTTCACGAATTTCAGCAATCAATAAATAATTAAATTTCTCTTTAAATCCGAATGGAGCCAGTTAATACAGACTATAATCTCGATCGACGTAATATACATCTAGTGAATAGTGTTTCTGAGGTATATCAAGTTTGATATCGCCTCTGTTGTACATGCCTTGAACATTGTCATCAAGTCTTTGATGTACAGACACTTATGCGCATACAAAATTAGCCGCATACTCAAAGGTAATAGAGAGTAACATTGATAAATAGTAATCGAGACTCTAATTCAAAGGATACTTATAACTTAATTACGCGGACATTGTTCAGTCAGCTGTTCAACTTTATTATTTTTCATTAAAAACTAAATTTCTCATTTATTATTATCAGTATCCGCGCTCAAAAGTAATTAAGTTCTTTATTAATATTTGTCTATGATAATTCACACTTTATAAAGTAATATCCAAAAGTTAAACTAAAAAGAAATCGGTGAATATATTATCAGTTTACTCACTAGCAAAGCTTTGATACATTTTTTTTTTTTTCATTTTTCGAATGTATTGTTTGATAATAGATACTATCAATACGGGGCTGAAAAGAAAAAAAGATTGACATTTCTTAGAGTTTAAATTGCGTGCTTCATATTTGTATTATTGCTTTTTCAAATTTTATTTATCATGCAAATATTATCCTTGTATTGAACTCATAAACTTTCAAGGAATCGATTTTTAAATATTAAAATATACAAACATAATAAATAAAAATTTTATGAATAACATTTAAATTCAAGTTCTTGAGAGATTTTTTTAAAATTAATTTTTTTCAATAATTATTATCAGTAAAATACTGTTGAGTACTACCATTAACTTTAAATTAAAGTGTTTAAAACTTAATATTCTTCGTAACAAATTATATCACGATTGAAATTAAAGTGCTTTCTCTATTGTTCTTTTAATTTTCTTTATTACCTGACACTAAAGTCTTACGAAAAATGATTTTTTTTTAACAATGCAAGTGTCAAGTTGAGAAAATTAAAATAAAGTTGCCAACTACACTGTTAATCCTTGTTTGCATTATTGCTGTTTTGTAATTGGAAGACAAGAAACTTTGTTATTTATTTTTTTACTTTTATCGCGACTTTAGTAATCAAGAAATTATAAATGTTTTATTCAGCTTGACTTAAGATAAGATTTTCTCATAATAAAATTTTTTATTTCAACCCTGACTTATGTTTGATAAAAATAAAATGCGTTTGTAAAAAAATTATTTTGAAAGGTAGAGAAATAAAAATTAACATTGATATTTACATGATTAAAATATAATAAATGTCTATTTTAACTTAAATTTCTCTTGTTTAAATATTAGACTTGCTTTTAGTTAATTTTACATTAATTTACTCAAGAGTTTGGAATGAAATGAACTCGGTAAAGAAGTGCAAAAAATTATAATTAAAGTATCACTAGAAGTAAGATAGTAAATAAAATGAAATGAAAAATGTTTAAAAAGTTGATAAAAAGTAGAAGTGAAAGTATGTGAGAAAGTTTGGTGTGTGAAGAGGGCTAGCGTAACAGGCTGAGGGATGAAAAACAACAGGAGTTACCCCTGAGATTCGACGGCGCTTACCAGGAGAACTAGGGGGTGAACAGGGCATTCGCTATATATAGACAGCCGCCCGGGGCATCGATCGACGAACCCCTGTGCCTGGGAGAGAGTTCTCGACTCACTATTTTCCCTCCCTGCCTAGCCTGATCTTCTTTTCTCCTCTTCTTTACCCACTCTCTTCATTCATATTGAACCTTCGAATCCGAAAAGATGCGATTTTACACATAACAGCACGCATTCGGATTATATTATACTGTACACGTTCGTCGAGGCGTACTTTACATATATTTATTGTTTGACATCATAATAATCTTTTAGTTTTGTATTTTCTTAGTAAGAAATATTTTTCATTTTATTATTTACTATTTTTTTTTAATTAATTAATTTTTCAATTATTAGTATCAAAATTACGAGTGAGAAATTACTGAAATTTTCTTGAAAAAAAAAAAAAAATAAATAATAAAAAAAAAATTACCGCAGCTCGGGTTCGAACCGAGAACTCCAGATTACCGAAAGCCCAGGGAGTGTTGCATTCAAGGACGAGAACACACTGATTACAGAGAACCAACACATCCCGCGGCGGATTGTACAACGATTCCTCAAACAAGAGCTACCTTAATGACAAATGCAAAGAAACATTAGGGTTGCAATCATCGATAAGAATCGTGTAGGCCCTGAACCGTTCTGGTGCGTTACCAGTTTCGCCACTGCGGCTCTTGCAAACTTGAACTTACTTTGTTATTCTTAAACTCAAGCTACGAATTACTGTGTAATGGAAGACTCCCGATTATCGACCGTGATAAAGAAAATTGTTTAAAAAAAATTTTATTTACAAAATTTCAGAGCAATAATTTATTTATGCAACTGACTTAATTGAAAAAAAAAAAATTTATGACAAAAAAAAATTACCGCAGCTCGGATTCGAACCAAGAACTCCAGATTGCCGTCTTTAAGAGTGAGAAGCCTGTTATAATTATATTACATACTTATTATTATATTACATACTAATTATATTACATACTTAATTATATTAAGATTCCCTGGAAAAGGGTCAGTAGCTACACACCCTCAGCATGATACTACATCGGTCCCCAAACGAGAGCTTCCCAACGGTCAGCTCATATACGTTTTGAAGCAATCGTTGATAGGACCTAATAGCCTGCCATCGTTCTGGTGCGTTACCAGTTTCGCCACTGCGGCTCTTGTCAACTTGAAATTACTTTGCTATTCTTAAACTCAAGCTACGAATTACTATGTAATGGAAGACTGCCGATTATCGACCGTGATAAAGAAAATTGTTTAAAAAAATTATTATTTATAAAATTTCAGAGCCATAATTTATTTATGCAACTGACTGAAAAAAAAAAAATTTATGACAAAAAAAAATTACCGCAGCCCGGATTCGAACCGAGAACTCCAGATTGCCGATGACTAGAGGAGTGGGAAGCGTGTTGACCAGAAAAAACACCGGGATAGGACCAACACGCAATACACCCCCCGCACGGTACTACATTGGTCCCCGAATGAAAGCTTCTGAACGCTAAGGGACCAAACAAAAATCGTTAAGAAGCAATCATTGATAGGACTTAGTAGTCTGATACCGTTCCAGCGCGTTACCAGTTTCGCCACTGCGGCTCTTGTCAACTTGAACTCACTTTGCTATATTCTTAAACTCCAACTACGAATTTCCGTGTAATGAGGGATTGCCGATTACCGACCATAGTAAGGAAATATTTCGTAAATTAAAAGAAATAATTTATGCAGTCGATAATTAATAAGAAAAAAATTGTTGCTGTTAAAAAAATTTCATTTTAATAATATAACATTTTTTTTCAATTTAGTAAAATAGTTTTAGTGCATTGGAACTTTTTGTTGAGCAAAAGTCACGTTTGCTAGTGGATTTACAGAAAGTTCAAGCGATGTTATAAACACATAGTTTGCTGCACTATAAACTTTTTTGTTCTTTTCAATGATTTAAGTTTGTAAATAAATTCCAAGCTCTGAAAAGTAAGATCTACCCGCGGGAATAAATTCCACGGATTATGGAGTACTTGTCTATCGAATCATGCAACCTCAGCATTGGATGATCTTGTCTACTGTGTGGTTTATCACGCACAATATATCTCCAACTATTTTTCATTCCTCTAAACATATTTTTTATCCAATTTTATTTTATTGGAAATTAGTTGCAAGGGAAAAAAGCCAACATTTTCCATATTTCAGATATTTTTCATTGCCTAGTGGTTGATTTGCTTTTTATGAAATTATGATAGAATAATTCTTATATTTTTTGAAACTAAGAACCTAAAAATATTTATCACACAGCCATAACTATTTTACATTCCTTTTTCTTTTGTCAGGCTTTATTTCTCAGACACGAAAAAGCTCTTGCTTTCGTCTGTTATATTACAAATAAATACCGGTAATAAGAATTTATTGAGGAATAAAATGTTATATTGAGTGCCTGGAATTTAGAATTAAAAAAGTAAAATAAAATAATTTGATTTCTTTAATAAAAAAACAATTTTTATTTTTCAATAATAATTTTTATAGTTTATCAAATTATTATTATAAAACTACGACATCGCGCATTTTAAATACTTCTTGTAATTGACAAAAAATTTCCCTTCTGTATAATAAATATTTCTTCTACGGAAACTAAAGCAAATTTCAAAGAACAAATAATTTAAATTTAAAATCTGATAAGTAACACACAGAATAAATAAGAACAACAGAATAAAATTATTTATAAATGTAAATAGTTATTTGACCGTCGACTTTATACTCAGGTATCGTAAAAATGTCAAAGAAAAAAATCTAATATCATCTAGATACAACTGATACTCTGAAATTGAATAAGGACATTGACCCAACAAAGCTCCGTGAAAAAATTTATTTATACAGTACAGTATTTTATTTTTCTTTTATATTTATTTTTTTCTTTATCATTGAAGCTTCAGAGAGTATAAGCTTTGGACAGCTGATGAAAGCCCGTAAGATGTGAAGTGCAAAAGCGTAAGTGATGAAAAATCCAGACGTGGATGTATATTTATAATAAAGTATCAAAACTGTATCATGTTTTATACTGAATTATATAATACCTTGAGCTTTTTCAATTTTTCCTAGCATACCTGCAATCTATTTTTATCTTTGCAAATAACTAGTGAAAGTTTCATTTAAAATAGATTGGATATCGTGACAAAGTTTTAAAAAGGATATTTAACATCGAAAAAAGAAAGGAAAAGAATGAGAAGATTATTATTCTCCAATTTAAAACGCGAGATAAAAGAAACCCTAGAGCCTAGAGCTATTGTGGTTAAAAGCGCCATTTTTTCAGCCATTCTACCGAGAAATTTTACGATATTGCTCAAAGCTTTCAAAATTTTTCAGCTACTATATATCGTACCATCCCCACACTATATCATTTTATTTGATAAATAACAACGGAACCTCAGGTATGTGATGTGTGCAAACTCAAGTATACATTTCTTCGTTATATATCAAATATATATATGTCCTTTGTATTAGCTTCTTTATTGTTGATCTATTGAAACGTAGTTTGCTCTCTGATGTCACGAGTATTTCAGTTGTTTGTCGTCTTTAATATTACCTCTCTTGTATTTTCCCTCTTTATCGCTTTATCCAAGGAATTTATACTGTTTGCTTAATGTTATTCCCAAATATACCCGGCTTTAATATTGTTCTTTAATACAAAAGTTATCGCTTTAAATGCCGAAGTTTTCATTACTTTCTAAAACTTTTTTTATTGAACAATTTGTAAGTGGTAAAGTAAAATTTCTCGTAGTACATATCCTAGATTTAAAGTTTTGAAGTAAAAAACATGCATGCTAACACAAACAATCAATACCAATGATTGATTGCCATATTTATCAGTATAGTTCCTCGTATTTTAAAAAGAATTCATTAATCTTTTTTATGTCAGAGCATTGAATATGTTTAGTATCAATCATTCATATATGTTATTATTGTTATGCAACCTCAGTAAAAATAAATCTTAGAGATATATAAATTTTAGGATTGGTTTATTCTGGAATCATGTCTATTTACCTAATAAAATTATACGTGTAAAGGTACTTGGTCTCGGGTATAAACAAGACATGCAAGTACTCAGCGAGTGTCGAGTACAACGCGAGTCCCACCTGTTGCTAAACTCGGGATAAAACGATTCAACCTTTCTCCTTCAAGGCTAGTAACTTCATTTTAAAATCCGCTATTTCTGCTATGTTATTCTCATGTTTGCTGGGTATATTAAAACTAAATATTGAGCTTTGTTTTTTTTGTATCTACTTTCTTGTTTGTTTAGGGATTATTTTATTAATACCCAAGTTTTGTTTGTAGTCGAATGATTTTGATCCGAATATTTTTTTTTTTAAACAATTGTAATCCGTTCAATTGAAATTGTAAATGAGAAAATTGATACTATTAAAAAAAAAATAATAACAATTAAAATTATCAAATTAAAAAAAAAAAAATTACCGCAGCTCGGATTCGAACCTATTTATAAAATTTCAGAGTAATAATTTATTTATGCAATTGACTGAATTGAAAAAAAAAAATTAATGACAGTAAAAAAAATTACCGCAGCTCGGATTCGAACCGAGGACTCCAGATTGCCGCATATCACAGACGTGGGAAGCGTATTAACCTGGAATGTACACTAAGAGACGATCAACACGCAACAGACCCCCTGCACGGTACTACATTGGTCCCCGAATGAAAGCTTCCCAACGTCTGATAACACCATTTTGAAGCAACCATTGATAGGACCTAGTAGCCTGCCATCGTTCTGGCGCGTTACCAGTTTCGCCACTGCGGCTCTTGTCAACTTGAACTTACTTTGCTATTCTTAAACTCAGCTACGAATTACTGTGTAATGGAAGACTCCCGATTATCGGCCGTGATGAAGAAAATTGTTTACAAAAAATTTTATTTATAAAATTTCAGAGTAATAATTTATTTATGCAATTGACTGAATTGAAAAAAAAAATTAATGACAGTAAAAAAAATTACCGCAGCTCGGATTCGAACCGAGAACTCCAGATTGCCGTTTATCAATGACGTGGGAAGCGTGTTAACGATGACTGTCACCGGGATAGAATTAACACGCAACACACCCCCCGCACGGTACTACATCGGTCCCCAAACGAGAGCTTCCCAACGCCGAGATTTGAAATCGTTTTGAAGCAATTGTTGATAGGACCTAGTAGCCTGCCATCGTTCTGGCGCGTTACCAGTTTCGCCACTGCGGCTCTTGTCAACTTGAACTTACTTTGCTATTCTTAAACTCAGCTACGAATTACTGTGTAATGGAAGACTCCCGATTATCGGCCGTGATAAAGAAAATTGTTTAAAAAAATTTTATTTATAGAATTTCAGAGTAATAATTTAATTATGCAACTGACTGAATTTTAAAAAAAAATTAATGACAAAAAAAAATTACCGCAGCTCGGATTCGAACCGAGAACTCCAGATTACCGAGAGCCTAGGGAGTGTTGCGTTCAGAAACGAAAACACACTGATTACAAAGAACCAACACATCCCGCGGTGGTTTCTACAACGATTCCTCAAACAAGAGCTTCCTTAATGACGATGCCCACAGCATTAGGGATGCAATCATCGATAAGAATCGTGTAGGCCCTAAACCGTTCTGGTGCGTTACCAGTTTCGCCACTGCGGCTCTTGTCAACTTGAACTTACTTTGCTATTCTTGAACTCAAGCTACGGATTACTGTGTAACGGAAGACTCCCGATTATCGGCCGTGATGAAGAAAATTGTTTAAAAAAAATTTTATTTATAAAATTTCAGAGTAATAATTTATTTATGCAATTGACTGAATTGAAAAAAAAATTAATGACAGTAAAAAAAATTACCGCAGCTCGGATTCGAACCGAGAACTCCAGATTGCCGTTTATCAATGACGTGGGAAGCGTGTTAACGATGACTGTCACCGGGATAGAATTAACACGCAACACACCCCCCGCACGGTACTACATCGGTCCCCAAACGAGAGCTTCCCAACGCCGAGATTTGAAATCGTTTTGAAGCAATTGTTGATAGGACCTAGTAGCCTGCCATCGTTCTGGCGCGTTACCAGTTTCGCCACTGCGGCTCTTGGCAACTTGAGCTTACTTTGCTATTCTTAAACTCAGCTACGAATTACTGTGTAATGGAAGACTCCCGATTATCGGCCGTGATGAAGAAAATTGTTTACAAAAAATTTTATTTATAAAATTTCAGAGTAATAATTTATTTATGCAATTGACTGAATTGAAAAAAAAAAATTAATGACAGTAAAAAAAATTACCGCAGCTCGGATTCGAACCGAGAACTCCAGATTACCGAGAGCCTAGGGAGTGTTGCGTTCAGAAACGAAAACACACTGATTACAAAGAACCAACACATCCCGCGGTGGTTTCTACAACGATTCCTCAAACAAGAGCTTCCTTAATGACGATGCCCACAGCATTAGGGATGCAATCATCGATAAGAATCGTGTAGGCCCTAAACCGTTCTGGTGCGTTACCAGTTTCGCCACTGCGGCTCTTATCAACTTGAACTTACTTTGCTATTCTTGAACTCAAGCTACGGATTACTGTGTAACGGAAGACTCCCGATTATCGGCCGTGATAAAGAAAATTGTTTAAAAAAAATTTTATTTATAAAATTTCAGAGTAATAATTTATTTATGCAATTGACTGAATTGAAAAAAAAAAATTAATGACAGTAAAAAAAATTACCGCAGCTCGGATTCGAACCGAGGACTCCAGATTGCCGCATATCACAGACGTGGGAAGCGTATTAACCTGGAATGTACACTAAGAGACGATCAACACGCAACAGACCCCCTGCACGGTACTACATTGGTCCCCGAATGAAAGCTTCCCAACGTCTGATAACACCATTTTGAAGCAACCATTGATAGGACCTAGTAGCCTGCCATCGTTCTGGCGCGTTACCAGTTTCGCCACTGCGGCTCTTGGCAACTTGAGCTTACTTTGCTATTCTTAAACTCAGCTACGAATTACTGTGTAATGGAAGACTCCCGATTATCGTCCGTGATAAAGAAGATAGTTTGGAATAAATTTTATATTTAAAATTTACTAAAAAGAAAAATTTTCTTCCACTCAATAACTTTGATTATGTATTAAATTTTTTTCATTGCAATTATAAAATTATTCATTTATACTTTTTTAATTTAGTCAATTTTATGCTTGCTAATGCGATACCTCGGGTAGTTTAAACGTCAGAACGTCCTGATTTACATGAAAATTGTTTGACATACCTTCCCTACATAATTGAGGTAAACTTTTTTCTTAATATTTTTTTGGCTTAAGGTTCTTATGAAAACTTCGGTAATATAAAAAAAGAAAAAGTAAACTAGCACAGTTATTAAAAATTCTCTTGAGAAAATCACGCGATAAACTTTTCTCAAAAACTTTTATTAGTTTATTTTATTCATAAATTTGTTTCTCCGATTTTATGCCAAAACAAATCGTGAATCGTTTGAATTTCATAAATAATAAAACTGTTTTTCCAATCAATCAGGATTTTTTTCCACTTTTATCATTATATTATATCCTATTTCCTCATTCCTCAGTATCGGTTTATTTTCAGTTGATTGTAACTTAGATGAAGAAGTTGAAAAAAAAAATAGAATAAATGGGCCGTCGTAAAAATCGATTAGTACTGATAGTTTCTTAACAAAAATTTATCTTTTTTCCTATTTAGTGGGTTTCATCAATTTACAGTTTGGTTAAATACACTCGGAAAACAGTAATGAGATATCTCAGTAAACCTTTTTATCTTCATTTTTACTAAAAATAAAAAGAGACCGCTTTTATTGACTTATTTTTCTCTCTTGAGGTAATATTTCTCAACAACTTTCCGCTTAATTATAGTTGAGTATACCAATGATATGAGCTTCCTTAGATATCATCAATTACTGTCAGCATTAGTGTTTACGCAATTTATTTTCAATTAATTACTGCACGGATTTTCTAGATAATTAATACTCAAACAGACTATTTTTATATTTATATTTTTCTATGGAAATTTTTAATTAATATTCTCTAAATAACTTTCTTCGTAGTAATGACTCACCATCATTATCGTAAACAGCGCAAATAAGCGTAATAATAATTAGCAATTATCAAGTATTCTCATAAATTGGAAGCACGTAGCAAACAAAGGTTACAGATTCCAGGTTGTAAACATCAATAGCGTAGATAGCTCATTACTCATTGTAAACACAAGTTCGATGTAATTCAAAACCAGAGATAGTTGGCTCCTTGTTTTTGCTCAACAGTAAGTAACCAAGGAAGTACAGACAACAGACTTTCAGCGTCGAGTAATTTGCATCTAACTTTTCTTCTATCCTCGGTCCAACTAACAGTTGAATTAAATTCAACTTCGTAATTTGACTATAGTCTTCGCTTTATAATTTTTTCTTTCAATTTATTACTGTCGCTTTATTTATTCTTACTGATTTAATTATCTTTATTGAACGGGGGCTCTATCGTTTTTATTTCCGTGGGCAAATACAAAATTCAATCACGGTAATCACTCGATTTATTCCGTGTCATTAAATTGGAACTTTTGAATTGATGTTTGATGAATTTCAATTGATTTTATTAATTAATGTAAATGGAACTAACGATCTTCATTGTAACAAGCTTGAGTTGAATCAAAATATCAGGAGCGTTTATTCATACCGCGATCGGCGCCGAGGGTTGGACAGCAATTATGAGCTTATTCGAAATTACTGACCAGACTAGGTTGTTCACTACCTGTATTAGATTGCATACAAACAATCCATACTTTTTCTGTTACCTTACAATCTTCTCTTATATACAAAATAATAAAACTTGCATTCTATTGGATTGTCTCGGCTTTATTTATACAACATATTTCCGGCTTGGTACAACTTAAATTTCCTAATAAATATAAAAAAAAATTAATTTGAAATTTGAAATTAAAACTATGGATGAAATAATAACAATAAGAAAAATTAATCATAAGAATTTTTTTAAATAAAAAAAAAAATACCGCAGCTCGGACTCGAACCGAGAACTCCAGATTACCGAGAGTCTGGGGTGAGCGTTGACTCTAGACACACAGCACAGCACAGAAATTCCTACTAAAGGGTCAACGCCTTCCGCGGCGGTGTCTACAACGATTCCTCAAACGAGAGCTTCCTTAATGACAATGACGCAGGAGCATTAGGGATGCAATCATCGATAAGAATCGTGTAGGCCTTAAACCGTTCTGGCGCGTTACTTTTTTTTTTTTGAAAAGAAGTTTATTTGCTTTATTTTAATTACATAGGTTTTACAATAAATATTCGGCTGCAAATCAACTTAAAAACTAGCCATTATGTTATGTTTATTAATAAGATATGAGTCTCCGTGTGTGGAGCTACTCATATCAATCGTATATGTGGATCTGAATTATTAGAACCTAAATATTTTGTTAATTAAATATGTATTGAGAGGTATCCAATTAGGATATAAATTCTTGTTAGTTGAGGAGCGGTGGGAAAATTGCAAAAACCCTCGCTTAGCTTATTAAAAAGTTTCTGTCTGCTGTGCTGCTGTCTTAGACAATAATGATTCTATGATCTACTTAATGTATCATATGAGTTTATCATAAATATAATATAAAAATTGATTTTATAATATATTTGGATAGTCATAATTCATAATTTATTTATCTTACCGAATTTCATTATAATATAACACTTATTTAAATAATAAAATAAATAATGATTTCACTATTACGTAGTAGCAGAGCAGACAAAACATCTCATAGGAAATGTGACAAATTTTGTATTTCAGAATTATTTAAACGTAATTATAAACATCATTTTACACTTTTTGTGATTACCAAAAAAAATTTTTATGTATGTTAATTATATATAACCATATATAATTATATATGGGACTATGTACAATCTTGCATAGCTGTATATTGCTCCATATATAGTAATATATAATTATATATGATTATATATAATCTCATACACAATTCCATATATAATCATGTATGATTATATAATTCCATATATAATCATATATATAATTATATATGACTATATATAGAGAAATATACAGCCAAGCAAGATTATATATAATCATATATAGTTATATATAATCATACATAATTATATATAATCATACATGATGATATATGGAATTGTATATGAGGTCATATATAAGTATATATGACTATATATAGAGCAATGTACAGCCAAGCAAGATCATATATAATCATATATGGTTATATATAATCATACATGATTATAAATGGAATTGTGTATGAGGTTATATATAATCATATATAATTATATAGAATTATATAAAATTATATATAATCATACATAATTATATATAATCATACATGATGATATATGGAATTGTATTTGAGAGGTATCCAATTAGGATATATATTCTTGTTAGTTGAGGAGCGGTGGGAAAATTGCAAAAACCCTCGCTTAGCTTATTAAAAAAAATTAATAGTGAAAAAAGAAAATAAAAATATTAAAGTAAAAAGATTATAGCTTAAATCTATACATATATACAAATATACATATTAACACTTCACCACGTCGCCGACCAGCCGTTGAGCTTTCTTAATTTTAATTTTATACGATGGCAGGAGTCCTCTAGCCACCAGTATCTTTCATCAAGACTGTAGAAGTCCATTTTATCTCGTTCTGGTAAGGCCATTGAATAAACTGGATCATATTTATTGTTGGCAATCATATCAGTTGTCAAATTAATTCTTTTGTTTGCTACATTTCTGCCCCAATGATATATTGTTGGTACGTTGTTGCTGTCTTGTATGATGCCTTTTTTGTCAAAGTAGATAAACGCTTGGGGTGGTAGGCAAGCTGAGTTGTGGTTCGTGATGTAGATCTGTTGGTCAGGTGTTTCCAAGATCTTTTCAATTTCTTTATTCTCAATTGAAGAGAGTTTCGCAAAGTAATCTCGTGTTAACTTAATTATAAAATTGTCGATCCGGGGGATGTTAGCAATGTTGTATAGAGTTTCATTGCTGATTTGCTTCTTGAAGTTGGACTCACGAGAGCGGTATACCCTCAGGCAAGTCCTAATACATTTGCGATTCAGGACTCGGATTTTTTCCATAAAGGATGCGCTGGTGTTCCACCAAATTGGGCTGGCGTAGGTGATAATTGGCCGGATCAGTAGTTGATGGCATATAATTTTAGCCCTGCTAGTCAAGTGTTTGCAGTAGAATAAGCTTCGATTGGCTTTAAAAGCTGCTGAAGCTTTGTTCAGCTGAATATTAATATGTTTATTCAGACGCAATTTGTCGTCGAGATATACTTCAAGGTATTTTACTATTGACTTGTGAGGGATGCGTTTACTACTGTATCCGTACCTGGATTGGTACCTTTCAGTGTGAAGGTGTTAAGTCCTGGTCTGCTACCTTTGGTTAGGAAATGAGTCGATCGGCGAAAGACTATTGTTTCACATTTTGTGTAGTTTATTCTTAGGTTCCAGGTTTGCATGAATTCGTCTATTACATTTAGAAGCTTTTGGAAGCCGTCTTGGATCTTCAGTGGGGACTTTCCAGGCAGGTACACCACCAAGTCATCTGCAAAGGCGATGGCTTTTAGATCACCTTTATTTAAATCGAAAGAACTGAGTAGGGTGCTGAAATAAATTGAAAAGAGGGTGGGAGAGTTGACAGTTCCCTGTTGAAGTCCCTCAAGTATTTTAAAAGTTGTGTTTGTGGAGTTGGTTCCGTCCCAAATAATAAACGTTTTGTCGTGTATCATATCGAATATTAATAGAGTCATCCATTCAGGAAATTCAAGCTTTATTAATCTATATATCAGGCCATTAAGCCATACAGAGTCGAAGGCTTTCTCCAAGTCAATTAAGAGAGCTCCGACTTCTGGTGCGTTACCAGTTTCGCCACTGCGGCTCTTGTAGACTTGAAATTACTTTGCTATTCTTAAACTCAAGCTACGAATTACTGTGTAATGGAGCACACCCGATTATCGGCCGTGATAAAGAAAATTGTTTAAAAAAATTTTATTTATAGAATTTCAGAGTAATAATTTAATTATGCAACTGACTGAATTTTAAAAAAAAATTAATGACAAAAAAAAATTACCGCAGCTCGGATTCGAACCGAGAACTCCAGATTGCCGTTTATCAATGACGTGGGAAGCGTGTTAACGATGACTGTCACCGGGATAGAATTAACACGCAACACACCCCCCGCACGGTACTACATTGGTCCCCGAATGAAAGCTTCCCAACGTCTGACAACACCATTTTGAAGCAACCATTGATAGGACCTAGTAGCCTGCCATCGTTCTGGCGCGTTACCAGTTTCGCCACTGCGGCTCTTGTAGACTTGAAATTAATTTGCTATTCTTAAACTCAAGCTACGAATTACTGTGTAATGGA
>CAJNRD030001121.1:1012813-1319400 GCA_905319865.3 Cotesia congregata
TGACTGAATTGAAAAAAAAAAAATTAATGACAGTAAAAAAAATTACCGCAGCTTGGATTCGAACCGAGAACTCCAGATTGCCGTTTATCAATGACGTGGGAAGCGTGTTAACGATGACTGTCACTGGGATAGAATTAACACGCAACAGACCCCCTGCACGGTACTACATTGGTCCCCGAATGAAAGCTTCCCAACGTCTGACAACACCATTTTGAAGTAACCATTGATAGGACCTAGTAGCCTGCCATCGTTCTGGCGCGTTACCAGTTTCGCCACTGTGGCTCTTGTCAACTTGAACTTACTTTGCTATTCTTAAACTCAGGCTACGAATTACTGTGTAATGGAAGACTCCCGATTATCGGACGTGATAAAGAAAATTGTTTAAAAAAAAAACCATTTATAAAATTTTCGAGTAATAATTTATTTATGCAACTGACTAAATTGAAAAAAAAAATTTACCGCAGCTTGGATTCGAACCGGGAACATAAATTTTAAGCTGTCAGCATCTTTTAGAGAATTTACCGACTATCGATAATGTTTTTCATTTAATTTTTATATACAGCTTTATATTGTATGAAATTATTTTTTATATAATAAAGTAAAAGTAAATTAAAATTTTTAACTTGATAAATAGAGTTATTTTTAACAAAAATATTTAAATTTACGTAAAAAATTTTGTAATTCTTAAACAAATTAGAATAACAAATAAAAATTTAGTTTCTTTTAAAAACACAATCAAAATAACGCATTCATTTTTATTAATCTGCATGTATCGAGTTTAAACGAATGTTTCTGACAAAAATGTCTATTATTGGCAATATTGCATCCCCTGGTCCCGCAATATTTGTCTATCATAAATCCTTCGTTTCTTTTTTATTTTTGACATTTTCATCAGTGGGTTTAGATAAATCGCAAATAAAATAAGTATTGCTCCTCATATTCACATTTTTTCCACCGAATCAATAGTTTAAAAAAACAGACAAGTAAAGGGAATAAAAAGTAAGGTGGAACATAATTTCCAAGATTTTAATCTCACCCTCCAAGGGGTAAATTTTAAGAAATATCCAAGTTACCATAAATACCCGGATGAATAATACAAATCTACTAATCACCGTAAAAAAATTCTCCAAGTAAAATTCATAAAAACCCTCAACTGAGTATAAAGCGTTTTTATTTTTCCCATAAAAAAAAATTAATATAAACGTCTTTGCTCATAAATCCTCGGTTTCTTGAGCAAATAAAGAATCTCTGGCCTATTAAACCGCGCATAAATCATTAGTAATCACAACCACTAAGTCCATACTCTTTAACTTTGATCGCAAAACCTTTTAGCTTCACCATCAAAGGTTACTTTTTTCCAGCCGGTTAATGACATCCCTTCAACGTCATATCAATAGAACGCAAAAAATGAAAGTGGATATATGGTGTGAAGAAAAAGAAGGAACAAGCGCGAGGGTGACGATGCGTAAAATGAAGGGTGAAGGTTTTTTAATGCTCTCAGGGTTATTCTCACCGTTAAATTGATTCAAATGTGTGAGGAGAAAGTTGGACAATCCTCTATTCAATCACTTGGCAATCTCAAGTGATATATTAAGTGCTAACATTAATCTTACCGAGAGATTATTTTTATCATACATTGAAATTAGTATCACTCCCTCGAACTCGACCTACTTACGAAAATTATTTTTCATAAATAATGAGAATTTCACCACGAAGCTGAAGCAAAAAACAAATTTTACATCCATCTGGATGCAGCGAATAAATATTTACACTCATACTTTTATTTTTATTTATATTTGCGTCGGTTTTTCTGAATATGAGACTCGAACTCAAAACCCAGGGATTTGTAAAACTCTGTAAATTAAAATTTTCATATCGCTTCGTTAAAATGTTATTTGTTGATTTAAAACGATGGCGCGGTTTGTAAATAATGGATTAGGGTTATAAATTTGTGGTATTGAAGTTACGAGAGTCGATACCCGATAAACTTGTTGCTTCGCCACCTATTCGGTCCCTATATTTATATAGTACGAGGATGTGGATGTGGGAATAAATATATGTTCAATGATCAAGTTACTTGTTCACCCATTTACTGCCTTATTGCATCTCTACTCTTTACTCTAAGATAACTGAAGTGTAAAGTGAGATTGGAATTTCTGATTGTTGTATTACATCAATATTCATGTTATGGGTCGTTTGTAGACTGTTTACTCAGTGAAGAGGGTTTTGTATTCTTGGAAGAAATGATTTCATTTTATATTTGTTTAGTCTGCAAGGACTTTCATTGTAAGTCATTCATTTTAGGATGAGCGTATCTTTTGGTTGATGCCAAAATAATGATCACTTTATGATAACAAATTAGGTAAAAAATAAATTAAGAACTATTATTAATTCTTTTAGTTGTATGGAAGGATAATAAAGTTTAATTTAGGATTATTTGGGGAGATGTGCTATAAATAATATTAAATTTTATTATAATAAAAATTAAATAAATAAAAAATGACGTATTTAATTTGAAATTCTTAGTGCATAGTTTAATTGTTAGATCGTGACTAAATCGCATATAAAGTTGAAAACTTCTTATACTTAATCCCCTCAGTTCAGCGTGTCATTGGACTGGAACATAATTTTATATTGACATAAAATAACTCATGATATGAAAATTTATATTATTGTTAAAGAATGCTGGCGGCGTATTATAGTACACTATGATAAAATTCCTGGGTGTCAACATTTAGAGTATTCCAATCACGTATTTCAAATACTTTGAATATTTATACAGAATAGATTTCTGTGCGAGATATACATTTTTAATCTAACATTAAAAATATCAGCTTCAATAATTTTAATGTCACACGAAACGTTTTGTTATTTTCTAGTATTACTGATTTTATTATTATTAATAATTGAAAAAATTGTTTTTATTAGGCTGGAGAGCTAACTACCTGAAAATCTAAAATTATTATTATTATTGTTTTAGTATTATAAATTTGAATATAACAGTAAACCCACTTGATGCTCGTTAAACATTAAGAGAAACAAGGAGATAAAACTTTTTATTGCTTTATTTTCCATAAGCGAATGAATTCCGTTGTGTATAAAACTTTAGCTCCGGGATGATGATCATCATTGTTACACACTAATCTTTGACAAGCCCGATTAAACTTGGAATGTATAATTTCTTTGTCTCTGTCTCTGACAGGCAATTTACTCTTCCGTTTCAAAATAATTGCTTCCCGGAGTTGGGATTAAATATTTATGAATAATTATTATTATTACAAGGGCAGTCCTCATATAAATTAACAACGTCTTAATCTTTTTTTATATTTTGATCTTTTAATTATTTATACCTAAAATAAAGATTAAGAAAATGATAAATTTATTTTATAATTAAATTAGAAAAAATTGATAAATTTTTGTGTTCAATAAAATTTTATATAAAAAAAAAAATAATTCCTCAAAGAGCTTCCTGAACGATAACAGGTTTAATTATTAGTCAATAAAAATATTTATATTCATTGGAATGAAAATAAAAGTGATTGAAGAATTTATATAAATAAATACCTGAAAAAAATTAATTACGTATCCCATTCAAGGTTAATGAGGGCACTTTAAATAGATTACCCTCATAAAAAAATCGATTGATTGCTTCATTGAATAATGAAATTGCGTCAATAGATTAGTACATATTTTATTTTTCTACATGTGATTAAAATATTAAAATTTTTCATATCATAAGTATAAATTGTTTTAGTAAAGTTAAAATTATTTTATAGCAAACGAAATAAAATTGACGTATTTCAATTTACTTAATTATTTTAAACTTTTTGAAGGAATTAAAATTTTCTTTATCTTTAACACTATCTTTTAATGCGTGAAATTTCACCTTTTAATCTTTTATTCTTGTTCAAAAATACGTAAATAACTTCACTGAAACCTTAAATTAATTAAAATGACGCATTTAAATGGAAATTGACTTTTTTCAGAAGTAAGTTTTTCAATCATCCAGTCACAACAGATCAGTTTTAATTACACAGTGACGGTTTGAATATTAACGTCGATAACGAGAGTAAAAAAAAAGGATGAAATTCGATAAAAACAAATCCATTTTTTGTGGCTTAATTAAAATAAAAAAAAATCTCGTGTACCTGCTTTAAGCGTAAAAATATAATGAATAGAGCGCGTATGGAAAAATGTGAAAAAAAAGAGACAATTTTTATAAAATTAATCATGATTTGATTATTTCTGTCCGTAATTCAGAAGAAAATTATGTATAGCAATTGAAATTACGTAAATTTTCCAATCAAATGCGTAATCCATGATTGCGATGATAAAAAAAATCATAATGACTCTTCACTTTCGATGATGTCCATCAATATGGTAATCAAAGTGTATTATTGATCAAATATGAATCACACGCGTGATTGAATGTGACAGATGTAAATGTAACGGTCGGCATGGCGACGAGTGATGGGAGATCTACCCGGAATTTTCTGCGCATTTGTTCTATTTTACGTTTTATTTTCATGGAATTTTTCATGGATTTTACAAGCCTACATGCGAGCCATCATCAAATAAATGAATCGAGTAGAGCAGTTAAATTTGTTTTAGCCCGAGCCCGAGTACCGTCTGCTGGAATTCGAGCAAAAATTCAGCGCAACAGGGTGCTTATAAATTGAATTCCTTCAAATTCTGTTTTAAAATTTTTCTCTGTGTTGAATCAGCTGGGTTCTATTTATGGTATGTGCGTTTTAGAAACCGAGGTTATTTGAGCCGCGAGCAAACATCAGAGATAAGGGCTGCTCTCGTATGGTGTGGATTAGATAGAATCAGATGGCTTGGAAGGCGTAGTTTAGAGAATTTGCGAATGTGAACTTTGTAAAGGGGTTGAGTAAACCTTTTGCATCGTTCACATCAAAGTACCTAGATCTCAGTACGTATATACTTATATACTTTAGTACTGGTGTACGGCGTCACTAAGGTAATAACGCCAGCCAGCTAAGCGTTTCCGATCGGGACTCATTCTCAGCGTGGTGTAAATTAATCTAAATAGCTTTGCAAAGGCATTTGTTGATTTAATTTTAAACGGTCTTTAACAGTGTATTATCTTGTGGCTCTTTTAAAATCTGAAACAAATGTTACGTTGTATATATTTTTTTTTATTTCAAGATTAAAAATTACAGTAATTGGTTAGTTTCATGATCACTTTATTTAAAAAAAAAATCAACGACGAATTTATGAGAAAATTTTTTGAAATAAATCTTTCAATTAATTTTAAAGCTTTCAATGGTAAAAAAAAATTTTACTATTAATTATTTCATTTTTTGTGAACTTTCAGAAAAAATATCTGATAATTAGAACAAAATTATAAATCAATTTTTATTGCACTAAATAAAATTCTGAATTTATTTCAATAATTCTTAATTGTATGATAAATTATAACATTGTATTAATTCAGAATTATTGAAGTGTATGATGATTAAAAAAACTCTGAAATTATAGATTCAATTGTAATGGCCATTACATTTAATTCATTATCAAGTTAAGCTAAATCAATTTAATATGTATTTCAACAACAACTTCAGGGCTCTTGGCCGTTCAATCCAAAGAGAAAATTTATTCAAAATTCGTTACAAACTCCATTTTACGGCAGAGCCGAGTGGATGATTTGCATACGAACACGCCCAATTTCCAACTGGATTTCCCATAGAAGAAAGTAATATCACAATATCACCATCGCCGTGAAATATATACTAGGTGGTATTAAATATATCCAAATATATTATATACATATAGATACAAAGATAAATCTAAGCCCCTAAAGCTAAAGCTACGCATGTAAAGTAACCCGATCGATAAATCCATGAGCCAACATTTATTTTCTTGTTATCTTTTCGTCGTGGAAGATTCCCAAGACCGTTTACTTTTCTTGTTATCACTGATGTAATCAGTTTAACCATAGGCTTCATTTAAACCTTCTGTTACTCTACTTACGGTTTACTTCATGTAATAATTTTAACTTTTTCCACCTTTGTTGGTTTTAACGTACCATTTATCGCGCTTAGAAAACATACTAGCCAATATTTTTTAAATTCCAAAAATTTTAAAGTAAAACACTAAACATTAGTTGTAAAAATTTGAACCTTTAATTTTTAGAACTATCAATTATTTAAATAAATTGAAACTTAAGTTGTAGTTTAATTCATAATTATTAAGGATTTATTTCTTTAGCTTGAAAGCGAAACCAAATGAACCGAGTGTAATTGCGGGTAATAAATTAATAAACTAATGCTGTTCAACTGGCATGTAGAGTTCAAGTGAGCAAAAGTTCAGAAGGTCGTTTAATTGCGTTTAAATGTGAGCTTGGAATTGACAAGCGGCCTCGCGTGCCTGCAAAAGGGCGCGATAGGAAGTTTAAGTCTGGTGAAAATTTTTTTTTTTTTACTTCTTTCTTACTTTTCTCCTTCAAGCTCATTGGTCAGTACTTAAGTAGCACACTAAAAAATACTGCTTTTATCCGACGGCATTAAATGTTATATTTGCGAAGTTAATCATAAATTAAAGCTAAGCAAACAATAATCTTGATATGAATTTTTATTGAGGAAAAAATTTTTTATAACACACTTGAAGTTTTTACTTATTCTTTTTTTATAAATAGTTCAAGATTTTTCAACAAAAATTGAAAATTTGATTTTTTATCCCTAGGAATTAAAACTTAAATCTAAAATATAAAATTAATGATAATATTTAGTCATTAAGGGAAACTCCCCATTACATATTAATATTATTTATTCAAAAATGAAGCTATGGTAAACCGGATTTCCATAAACGGAACTGACATAATATTGAGCGAGGTATATGACCTTTACGGTTAGAGAAGCCCAGTCAACCATAACCAGCTGCAGGCGTTGTTAACGTGATGATCTCACCCTTGGTGTTATATATTATAATTATTTGAGCATGGTGATTATTAAACATGGTAACTTGCGTGATATCTTGACGATAACTCTTCAATCTTGGATAAATTTGCATTAAATAGTTACACTCTATAATAAAAATTTTATTTTTATTACATATACAATATACAATATTATTATTTATGTCTTTCAATTAATCTACTGAGTTATTAATGTGCTTTTTAATTCTAATGCCAGAAAACGAAGTTTTTAATGAGGTAATTTATTTTGCTGGTAGAAGAAGGGAAGAAATTAAAGATACATTGAAAATAAAAAAATTCATTTATCAATTTTTTTATTCGAAATTCATATGGATATTCGGAGAAGAAATTTTTTTGTTAGAAAGTTTGAAATGATGTCGACTACCTTTGTGAGATCGATGTTTTCCGTGTTTATTTATTTTGTTAAATTAGGGTGAAAAAAAAGAAACTCTCGGGCAAGGAGAAACTGGAATGTTACGATATATTTTATTTTTTTTCGTTATAATTTTAAGGTGGTTGGCCTTCAGGGTGATCAAATTATCCGACCCTTCTTTAGATACGACAAAAAACATTTTCAAATATAAATATTTCTATCTATTCAAACTGCTATGGAATTTTTGTTGTGATACATTTGAAGATATTTCAAAACTTGACAGTGTTTATTCACTCGATAAATTTTTAAATTTAATAAAATAATTTTTGATCTGATTTCAAAACTCCCGTAGGATGAGATGATTTAATAAATAAAATTTAAATAATTGATTTGAACAAAATAAAAATCAATAGAGTATTATTAAATATGTTAGATTTTTTTTACAAAAAGCAATTCATTTTAATAAATAAATTATTAGCAATGTTGAATATTAATTATTGAATCATGATTAATGATTAAAAATGAATATAATTGTGGGAGCAGTCAATAATTAAATATCAAAATTTCAATTTTTGAGAGAAAAAATTGAAACATTGAAATAACTCGAAAGTTTGCATCTGTCCGAGGTAATGTCCGACTATAATGTGCTTGAACTACTTAATGCATTATTTTATCGTACACTATTAACATTATGACTATCAGATAAGTAAAATTTATCTTCAATGTTTTTGTTATGTCAACATTGGCAATGAGAGTAATGATGATACGCTAGAAATAAGTACGGATTAAAAAAGTTAAAAACGCGAATAAGGAAAAATCGATATTTTATACAGGCGCCTTATCGCGATTGTCCTGGTTGATGTATGACTGATCGAATGGTGTAGTTCAAGTATTAGATAACGAGTGGTAGCATTGAACCGCGATGCACTAATAGGCAGCCTTATTTGCACGCGAAATGAGTGTCGAACGACTGAAAAAATATTTGCTGGGGTATTTATTTTTTTTCTTTTTCAGTACTCGGGTACTAGGGCTATTACCGTAACTTGCGGTGCGAATGATTTGGGATCGTTAAAAAAATAAATCTGGAAATCCTCGTAAGTTTCATAGATTTAATGATATGTCCTGTGATTTTATTAAAGAAGTCATTTAAAGAATTATAAAAAAAATTACATTTTTATCAATTTGATTTTAAATATTAGTTTTTACAATTTCGAATGTAATTTTGACAATTTAAAATGGAAGAATTATAGAATTTGGAATAATTTTAATGTGAAACTGTAATTTTCTTTTTTTTGACAATAAATCACGTAATTACTTCCATCATATCTCTTTAATGATCTGTAATAAATGTTTATTTAAATCGTAAAGTTAACTCGGTGAAATAAAGTAATTACGAGCCATTAAATTGGACATTGCACCTTTCAACACCTTTTTTCGGTATCTATTTCACTAGTCTTCAAATCTGGATGGCATTCCAACGCTTAGGATAAACGGATTAGCTGTCAGAGTAAAGTCCGTTATAGAAGCTCGACCTGCTAGCTCAGGGCTTAGGGTTCAGTTTAATGTAGTTTTATCCTCGTGACTGCACCACGGATGGTTTAGTTAACTTTCTGCAGTGGCGACTCTTACTTTATTTATTTATGATTCTCCACCCCCGGCTGTCAACGAGTCAATTTATCTCTCACTTCACCTCATTCGTGACATCTTTTACAATTTCTTTAATAGTTATTTAAATGTTGTTTTCATTTTTACGAGAGATTTACATAACTCAGTCATTTTCATACTCACAAAAATAGCTTTTAGATTTATTTTATTCTGTTCCATCAAATTTTAGATTTTAATTCCGTGTGAAATGGAATATATTAGTGTTGAAAAAATAGAGGCAACATTTTGATTGATTTTCGTAGATCAAAAGTTCACTGGTGAGTTCTAGAGCTCAAAAAAAAATGCGTAATTTTATTTTCTCATCGCAAATTTTTAATTCCCAATAGATTGAATTCGAAAGCAATCTAAAACATTCTATCCTAAATAAAAAGCTACTGAAAAATCCGCTGGGAAAATAAATTACAATGCATTGTCAGAGTCAATCGACATAACTTTGACCTTTTGAGGATTTATTTAACTCAAAAATTTTACAATTTTTATTTTTTTATTCTAAAATTCCAATTTTAAAGACAAAAAATTTTATTTTAAATTTCTTTGAGATAGATTCAATCGCAAATTAATCAGTCAATTTTTATTGACCCTCCAGCTTATCTTACAAGAAATCTCACTTATATAAGCAATTATTCACGTGATAAACTATTATGCAGCTCACGTGCGAAACATAAACTTTCTACCCAAATAAAGAAATAAAGTACTGAAAAATATGTGAAAGTCCTTCGATATTGAGACCCGAGAATCCAATCTGGTTTTCGATGTGAGTATAAATTGTCGAGAAATTATTATTGCTCCGACATAACTCTTTTGTGGGAATCAAATACTTATAATTTTGTTTCTCTGCTGTATAATTAATATTCAATTGAATTACATTGAATAGAATATTGCTGAATAGCGAGTATCTGTGTTATTATACATTCAATAGTATACTGTTCAATATTATCCACTATGTACCATTCATTCTATCTTATATATACAATAAACTATATACAATATACATATATACAAATCCTGACCAACTCTGCCAGAGATGACCAATTCATCGAATTTATTTTTATTTGGTTTAATTGTTAAATGACCGCAGAGTATTTTTCCGTCTATTATTCTAAAGAAGAATAACCACATAAAGAATTTCATTTCCAATAATTACTAGACAATCAATTTTAATACCACATACAGATATTAAAATTGTATGTTTAAATTTGAATTTATTTAATATAAATATATTTGGAAATTTAATTAAAATCTTTTATTATCTTATTATATTATACTCCGCGAATAGAATTTTAGATTTAGATCTTGAAATATTTCCAAGTGATTAAAGTTTTATTAATATCACTAGAGAAGACGCTAAATGCATATTTAAGTTGGAAAAACTTTTTTTTTTCCTTCTCTGAAATCCGTTGATTTGCTACAGTATTCTTTACTGTATAAGTAGCAACGTGATTATGGAAATATTTCAATTGTTTGGATAAAATTTAACTGGGTTTTTATGGAAGTTTGCCAAAGTGGCCAATATTCTTTTGCACGGTCATAATGATATTACAAGCTTTAAAGAATCTTTGATCAATCTGTTTCTAGTATTCGTAATCAATCATTTTATTTACAAGAGTTTTAAAGTGGTTTCTTTTGACGCAAAAAAGAAATAATAATACGAAAGCTTTTACGCGGAATATTGAAAAATATTAATGAACATTTTTGATGAGATTTGGATATTTTCATTAATGGAGAAAAATAACATCCGCCTGGTGGCGGCGTCGGGAACTAGTGGGAGGCAGTGATGACTGATGACCGATTATACAGATCTTTAGATGTTGACAAAATTTCAATATCCCAACGAAACAGGTCATAACCTTCTCTGATTGTAATTGAAAAGTATGGAAAGAGAAATCGATTTCCCTATGTCAGTTTAAATTCCCTCATCTCATCTTTATCTTTTTCATTTAACCAGATGTATGCCTTCATCTCTCGTGCTATCACTTTATTCAGCGTTCTATCCGCTGGCACTTAATTTCACTTGTGAACACGACGACCGGTGAAGTGGCTCTGTCATTCCCATTTTCCACGTCTATCTCCAACTTCCATCCAATCGTCGTATCGTATCGAGACCTATTCCAGCCTTTTATCCATCAATTGTGTATTTTACCGGCAAGAGCTTGTTCTCTCGCCTCAGACCAATACAAACACTCACGATAAGGCTTCATTTTAGTCTACTTGACCGCCTTCATCCAACACTCGCTGTTTGGAACTTTACAAAGAATTATTAATTAAAAACTAAGTAGTGGAAAAAAAAAATAATGAATTTTATTTAATAAATATTTAAATAAATTTAAATGTTTTTACCGTCAAGCTTCTGAATTAAGTTGGTCATTATGATTTTTATTGATTAAATAAATTATATTAATAAATAAATAATTATTAAAAAAATTAAATAATTATAAAATTAAATAATTGAATAATTATTAAATAAATATTAATAAATAATAATTTAATATAATAAATTATATTAAATGTAAAAATAACTATTTCTTGCTTAAATTTTATAGAAAATGTCCTTATAAAAAATGATTAAGATCAAAACTGTTTCTTTTCATTACAACTATCTCTCAACTAGACTTTATTACCCTTAGGTACTTATTTTTCTTTTCGTAACTAACAACTTCAAAATTTTCCAACTCACACTACATATATTTTTCGTATCAATAATACTTATCGACAGTGGAACGATAACTTACAATAATTTGAAGTAATGTTTATTTTTTTATGACTTTTCTTTTGTTATCTTTCTCTTTGTTCAATCATAAAGCTTACTCTTTGATCCTGGAGGATTATTATTTCCAATTTATTTTCATATATTTCTCTTATTGTATTAACTCTTTTATTTGCGGTCACTTTTTTCTCCCAGACTTCAAATCTTAAACTTCTCAGATTGTTATTGTCATTTTTTATTTCTTCCCAACTGATCAAATAATTCATTAAGCGATCAAGTCAATATCAATATTAATATTTGACGATGTCTAAATTTATTATTGACGGGGAATTAATTTTTAATGAGAATTAAATCTATACAAATTTATAAATCTGTATAACTAGAAATTGATTATAAAATAATACTCTACGATATTTCAAGTATATAAAATAAGAAAACCCTGGAAAAACTCTTATTCAAAAGATTTCGATCCCCTAACGCGGTAATATATTGATAAAAAATTCTGCGAAATATTCTCGGTCTAAAGAACCACCTATGAAATATCGTGTGACTTTCTAATATAATAAGAAGCCTTCGTACGAAAATTGACGTGGATAACCGAACCGGAAACGAGATCTTTTTGATCTGGTTTCAACATTTTCGCTTCTTTCGGTCTCTTGATATCAATGGGGCTGTTTTTTATCGATAAATATTGCTGTCGGCAGCTCGGAATACTTCTTTTTACCGTTTTCATGTCAAAAAATTCTATTAGAAATAATAAAAACCAATTTTTCAAATTTTTTTTTACATTAAAAGCAATCTAATAATAATAAAATGAATCCTTAATGCACTAATATAATAAATGAATAAAAAAACAACCAACAGAAAATTATTAATAGAAAAACCGATACGGTATTGTTACAAAGTCTCCATTATTCGGCGCCTGTTCACAGCAGGCATTGTCATGAGATAAATGGTCGGGCAGATTAACCCGCGGAGAAGCTCGCTGAGATCCCGGCGTGCTGAAGGGTCAGAAAAGGGCTTTCTGGGCAAGAATATTAATATCTGGCGTTCAATCGAGCTACTGAATATTCTTTTTCTTAAAGTAAATCTAAAACAACCGAGAACATCAATTTAATTTAATTTAAATTGCCCTTAACCAAATTTTTGTAAAAAAAAAATAACTCCGGCTCACTCAAGTACAATTTGCGTTTAAAAGTGCCGATGGGTTTAGAACAAAACAGCAAAATTTGTTTTAATTTACAAACAGATTGTCTGGAGGTATTTACAGCACGTCCGTAGCTTCCGGCGTTATTAACGTACGTGTTCTGAAAACGTTATCTCTCTCAAGGGTTCGGATTTAGTGAATTGTCGTTTGTTAGAGCACAGGATATAGAACATAAATAAAATTTATTAAGAAAGTAAAAGCAACAGCGTCGAGCCGCAAGCCCTTCTTTGCTTTTTTGTTTATCTTTTATTATTTTCTTTATTTCTTTGTGTGTATTTTTTTCATTTTATTTCCCTGTTTTCTCATCGATGGTTAACCTTTTTCTCTGTTAATGCTAACGAGCAAACAGGTTTTTTTTTGTACCGCAATAAAATTTTAAACAATTACTTTTTTATTTTATTACTCAAGTTTTCTGTTATTTTAATTTTAATTTGTAAAAATAAATATTTTATTCCAGTAAAAATTATTCTCAACATTTAAATAAGATTGTTACCATAATAAAAAAAATTTTAAACTATCGCGATTTACATAAAATAAAAAATCTAAATTTAATGTTTTGCAAATTTCGTAATAAGCTTCCTTGAAGTTTTGAAATCAACTTTCTACATTAAATGATCTGAGGCAGTTTTAAAGCTCTATGGAAAAGTTTTCATACTTTAAGTACCGATTATTATTCTCGACAATCACGACTAAGGCTTCAACCGTTCGTATAATATCCACTGACTACTCGTTGGTCATAATAATAAACGTTGTCTAAATATTTAGTATGATTTTCAGTTAATTTAATATAACAGTGATTTTAACTAACAATTTATACACATAAATTATTTATTCATACTTATGTAGTGTACTATTATAATTTCTTATCATTTTTTATGATAACTGATAACCTATTTATATATTTATCAGATTTGAATAAAATATGCTAATCTACTGTGGCACGAATTTAAAATACTTAGCTAATACTTAAATATTTATTTTATTTTTATAATATGTGTGGTAATTGTTTTATAATAAAAATTAGAATTGAAAAAAAATAAAACTTTTCTGGTCAAAAATTATTTTTAAAATCTCAGTCAAAAAAAGTTAAACAATAAATAAAAACAAACAAGCATTGCGATAAAAACTCTTGACGATAATTTATACAATAAAAGAAACACAATTATACTTTTGCACGCAATGGAAATTAGTATAAATACACAGATAAATTTGCTTTCTCAGAAGTACTTATAAAAAAGATCTTTTGAAGTTAAACATTATACATTTCTATTGATAGCTCAAAAAAAATTTTTTAGTCGCACTTTAAGTGATTTTTATTAAAAAAAAAAAATTGCCCGATAAAATTTAAATAATTCACGAAAAAGTCTTAGGATGTCTACAAACAGACAATCATATTCTAAATTATTCAGAGATTTTCCGTGCGTGAGTGTTAAATTTGTCGTGAAAATATTAAAATCTGCCGGCATCTAAAAAATAAAAGTATAAACTCAGAAAGGGAGGTAAAAAAGATAAATCGAAAGGACAGCATAGACAGATTGGCCCTTCTAGACAGAATGGACGGTTGCCGGGTTACAGGGTTACTCATATTATATATAGTTGGATAAGGATTCCCCGGGGTGCCTAGCAACAGGTCGCTATCCGAAATTTCAGCACTACGTTTACACGACTGTTCTTTGTGTATGTAATGCCTCTGACCTTTCATGTACGTTGCCTTTTTTTCATATCATATAGTATACATTTATACAAAGTATTTGTATGTACTTGTAGAAAGACCCGAATTTCTTCAGCAATTTATCTTCCTTTTTCTAATTCATTACAACTGCCAAATAAAAATTTACTACGGGTATAACTCACTTATTTTACACCTCCTTGATCAAAGTCAAATTTTATTATGAAAAATTGCTTTGTTTAGAATTTTGCTTCACTAACTAACTAAAAAAATTTTTTCAATTAATTTAATTCAAAAATTAAAACTATTAGTTTTATTAAAAAAAAATTTAGAATGGATTTAAAAATTTTTTTTTGGAGTTTTTGAGATTGTTTTTCTACGTATGATAAAAGTAAATAAATAAATCTATTTACATTTCTGAATATACTTCACGAGTTCTTCGAAGAACTAGAAAAAATCCATACTTTGATACATTAAAACGTACGAAGCTTTAAAGCGTTTTTTATCAGTCTCTATTTACTTTCATTTCTTCAATTTCTCTTTTTCCTTGTCTTCGACGTCGCCCGAGACGTTCCATGTCATCAACTTTAGAGTATTGAGTTAAAGATAACTGATATTAAATTTTTCGTCAAAATGATAAAAGTTTTAAATGATTAAATTCTTTACTTTTGAAACAAACAAGAAATAAATAACAAAAATCAATGGAATGATTCATAATAAAGAAAGTATAAGAAATTTCTAAAAAATTATAGAAATTGTGTGTCCCTCCTTTGGGAGAGCGATATGGAGGTTTTTAATTTAGTATCGCTGATAATGGATGATAACAGTAATAAGTAACAGTGTTGATGGTGATGTTTGATGTACCACCAGATAGTAAGGTGTCTATGTGTGTGTATGTGCATATGCATCGACAATAATTCATATATCATACATGACAATGACTAATACGCCATCGACGTATTCCACATAACTAAATTAACGTAACGTCGGGTAGTAATAGTTTTGATTAAACATTCTCGCATTGACAATTTGTTAGACATTATGCAATTATATGTTAGTACCATATATACGCTCGGTTTTCTCTGTTATGTGTCATTCTAGTAATTCACCGTGATGAAACTCGCTAAACATAACACATTTTGAAACTTTTGTTATTACATCGGGAAAAAATTTTTTAATCTGATCAAAAAGATAACATGAAAGTGATCTTGAAGAATATTAGATCACATTAAGTAAAAATTCATTAACTTAAAAATTTTTCTTGGTGTAATTTTGCTTGATACAGAAATTTTTGAAGACAGTAAAATTTTTAAAAATAATTTTCTTACTCTAAAATTATTTTTTTTTGAGTTAAATATATTTCATCAATAATATGCAAATAAATTTATATAGATATTTTTATTTATAGTTTATCGACCATTGACAGTGTTAAAAATTTCCGACATGCTTGCTGAATCGTCTCATCACAAGAGAATTAAATTTTAGGTGTTAAATAATGAATTAAATAATTTTTTTTTCTTTTTTTTCTATCGAGTTTTTTCTTTTTTTTTTCTATCGAGCTTATAGAGGATGGGTTTTTAGTTTAATTACTGAACCAATTTTTATTTAATAAAACATGTCAACTAACGTAGATATTGATAGAATAAATAAAAAAAATTAAAAAAATTACAATACGCAATATTTTTGTTTTGATATAAATTTTTTAAAACAAAATTTACAATTCATAATTAGTTTACCGCCTCAGTCTAAATTTCCGGTTCTTTTTTATAATTCTTCTCTTCTTTTCTACGACAGACTATGGAAATTATTTTCGTCCATAAATTAAAAATGTACTATAAACTCCTCGAGTAAATAGTTAATGCCAGTCTTTATAGCGAGTATAAATATCAAATAACGAGATAACGCATCTCTGAAATTGAAATACATAAATGAGATAATTTAATAAAATTACCTACGAGTTAATTTAAAATTACTTTTTTACCCTCGAACGAAAAATTCACGATTCACGGTCTTACTAATATGCCGCCCAAACAATAATTATGCATCAGTAACAATAACAACAGTTTTTTTATTCGTAAAATTGTTAAATTTTAATTAAATTTTACTTATATTGAGAACTCGTTATTATCATAATTAAAATTAACTAACGAATGTTTATCAACTACAAATTTTAATTAATACCCAACTTCATTAAAAGTTTTGCACAAAAAAATTTCAGTTATCAATAAACTATTTTGTAAATAAATAGCAGTGTTTTTTCCGAGTGATAATTAAAGGGAAAAATGTTGTGTGCAGAGTAAAGTTTTTTACAAAATTATTGAGCAGTATTCATATTTTTTATTTCTTTTTTAAGTACTTTTATGCAGTGATTCGCAAAAGTTGTTGACGAGAGTAAGCACAACTCAAAGGGGCAAGTATTCTCAATCATATGATGGTGCATATAATGTTCAAGTTTGATAAGGGGTCTTCACATAGACGATAGTAAGAGCATTATTATATAATTCAACCATAACCAGAGCAATGCTAGTGCAGATCGATGATAACTTTAATAAAGTTTCGATGACATTTCAAACTTTCATCTTAAGATGAAAGCAATTGCTATCAAATACTGTTCTCTAAGTCAATAACTGCTTGTTTTGTAATAATTGTGATCATGATATTTACTACTGGTAATTTTGTACTCTATAGTATCGCACGAAAGAAAATAACTCAGAATTAAAAATATAACGAAGCAATAAAATCAAAACAATATTCGGAAATAAATTTTAAAAAAGTTACATGAAAATTTTTGGTTAGATATTTTTTTATTCGTAGTTTGTTTTGCAAAAAATTTTCCACAGACAATTATTAACTGAAAAGGATGTCTATTATTTCTAGATTTTATTGTTTGATGTTTTTGTATGAAATACGTTAAATTCCCTACGGTGCGTTGTTAGTATTAAAAAAAAATTCATATATTGGAGTAGCTCATTTGCGTCGATGTTGTGAATAATGGGACGAGGCGAGTGAATGAACATGGATAGAAGCGTTTTGTAATGGGACGAATAGTGAAAACCATTCCCAGTGGATTCTTTAATAAAGCCGTAATTAATCGAAAAACAAATAATGTTGATTTCAATGATCTAAAAAAAAAAAAAAATAAATAACTTCTTTAAAAATTTTATTTCAATTTTTATTTTAACAATTTTTTTAAGTGAAAAATTTTTAAGATTTAGAATTGAGAACATTTTGAAATTAGTTAATAATTGAAAATATCATTGTAAAATATTCATGTTTAAGAAACAACTTTTTGTCGATGAATTTAAAAACTACCCAAACAAATTACAGTGATGGCTAATATGTAGGTTTTAAATTATTGCGGTATTTAATGGGGCTGTTAATTTTAATTAGAAAATGAGCTACATTTACGAGTTTTGGTGCGTTAAAATACGAAGCTTGATAAATTCTTTACTCGTTATCCAACCAAGAAATATTATTTTCTTTTTTTATATTTACTAATGATTTTTCTTCCTATTTGATTTTTTAACATAACTAACATTTATTTCCATAACATTTAAATTGAACTTTGACATATTTTCCGGGAGCTTAGAGCCAACTCGCAATTTAATTTTACGAGCATGAAAATTTAAATTTGTGAAGAAATAATTTATTAAATATTTTGTACACACATAATCCTTTTTAATATTAAATTACGGCTAAATGATCGATAATTATTGTCATTATTACAATATTATAATATTGAGTGAAGAGTGTAGATACACAAGTACACGTATAGGAGGCTGACCATAAATAGGGATCACTACTAGTGCAATTTGATCTATCAAAGCAAGTGGATGTACATCGGTACTGAAACCCTACTTCACTAATTACTCGGCTAGATCACTCAAAAGATTTCACTTTCGCTCTATTATCTGCTCGACAAAAGCTCTATCTATACACAATCCCTTATCTATTATCCAGCAATATTAATTTAATGAAGAGTTAAAAATAACATTACAGTAAACATAAGAATTTTTGGTTTAATTTTTTTGCAATAAATTTTTGAATCAAAAAGTTTTTTTTTCAGTGCATCCAAAATCTGATCATACATAATTTTTTTCCCTAATCTCAATACTTGATTAAAAATTTTAAGTTTAAAAATCCATATGTTAAAATTTTCTAAAAAAAAAATTTTCTTATTTTAAATAATAAAATCCATAATCATAGATAATTTTTTTGCATTTTATATTAACACAAAAAGCCCATTTGCGTTGCAATAAAAATCCGATAGGTCTTATCGAAGAGCTTGAGGCGAATTGGTGTAATATAAAACTAAAACACTGAAAACTTAGATTGTCCGAGGCGAGAAACAATTTCGAAGAAAGTAAAAACAAAAATTTTATTGAAAACTTAAGTTCGAATAACTTTAAATATTCTATTTCATTAAAAAATGTAAATTCCGTTATTAATGATAATGAGAAGTAATTAACTCCAACACTTTCACTAAAAATATGAAATTATATCTACAAAGTAAAGCAAACAAAGTTTTTTTTTCTGAGCGATGGCCGGATAACTAATTGGCGAGAAGAATCTTCCGTATAAATTGTTATTTTATCGGTATCCTTAAAATGAGGCGAGACTCGAATAAATGGACTATTAATTTCGAAATTAGAATTTCTGATTACATTGAGTAGTTTGCGAACGTACGTTATGCTGAAGCTTTTAAGAGATCCGACAGTTTAATTCCAACGCCAGAAAGTGCCGATAAAATTGATTACATTAGAGATAAAATTAAATAAATATGTTTATGTCTGTGTTTATATTTATATTTCTATTTATTGTTTTATCGGTGAAAGAACATAAGCGGCAGTTTACGAAAACAAAATAGTTGTGTTCCGATGCGAGAAAGTAACAAAGTTGTATCGAGAAGTGAAAGTCCTGTTTGGGGGATGCGATATGTGGGAGGGTAAAAAGAGTGTCGGCACGATATACGAACAGATCGCGTGACTTCTCGTACTTTCTTGATGATCCAAGGTGATAAGACCAGTCAACCTAACCTAATTAACCAAATGACCGTTCCACTGAATTTCTTACCCTCGTACCTTCGGGTTTACAGCCCGTGCCAATAGTCGAGGTTGTAATGCTCGTTCAACCGTCAAATAATTCCAGAATAGGGGTAGAGAACTTCTGGAGGATGGGAGAAAGGGCTGGATCGGAATACGCAGCAGTAATAGTCCTCGTTCCACGTTTAATATTATCTTCCCCCCCTGGAAACCTTTCTGTAGCGTTACCATACATTATTATACACACTATCGTCAGACTGTAACAAATTCACTGATCTCTATCACGTCGTAACTTCCAGTCGATCACACTTAGATTTAACTCGAGATTTTCGTGGTTTATTACTAAAAATAAACTTATATGAATAAATAGTTTTTTTTTTTAACCTTGGATGATCTTGGGGGTTATTGGACCTCTATTTTTAACTTTTAAGGGATATTTTAACCTTGCCATGCAGGGAAAGATTGAAAATATTAAGCTGGCTTTATTTATAAAATAGAAATATTTATTATTAAATTACTTATGTTTATTTATAGAAAATTTTCTGGAATAAAAAATCTGCACCGCTTCTAACCACTTTAAAATTTATTATTACTTTTTTAAACTGAATTAGTTAAATAGTAACTTTTCTAGGATGTCCAAAGTATACTAAACTACTTAATAAGAATTATCAAATTTTTTAATAAATAAATATGATTACATTTTAAATTAGATTTATCACTAATTGGAAAAAAAATTCTACAAATGAAACAATGATTCTTTTACTAATTCTATAGCGAATTTCAATTTCCTGACCATTTAAATTAGTGAATAATTAATTAAAAAGTGAAGCCTATGAACTTACTAAACTTTCAGGTCATTAATTTAAAAATTACTAATTTAGATATTATTTTTATAGTGAATATTTGAATAAGTAAAAATTCTACTAAAAAATCATCCTCTTTTACAATATTAATAAAAAATTTTGCACCTCTTTACAATTATTATATTACAAGCTACTTTTCCCAAAAAAATCTAAATTAGTTTTCAGACACCAAGACATGAATTGTTTTCACACATTGATTCAAAAATCCTAAAAAACTGTATTTAATTTCTGTTCCAGGATGCTTGGAAGTGTGGGAGGTCGGCATGTGTCAACGCGTCGACGAGGCAGTAGCCCGTTGGTGCGTGCAGGTGCAGGCCTCAGTGAAAATCATGTGTCCTTACCAGACGGGGCGCCGAGATACACGCGGCGTCGGAGGGCTGTTACCACCAGCGACCACAAGAGTTGCGCTCTCATACAGACACGTCTCAAGCTCGGTGATATTATGTGAGTCTACTTTCGTTTTTTACCATCATACCTTCATCATTTAGCATCGATAAGGTAGAACTTTACTTACCCCGAGCTTGCAAGCTCTTGTCAGTAAAATATGTGCCTTTATTACCGACAAGCTTGGGAGGTAACTCTCTTTTGAGCTTTTATCGGCAATGTAGATTTTTCAGAGCTTTCACTGTCGATAATTTTTTTACAAGCTTATTTATTCATCTTTGGTCGACAATGTCGAAATTTTTTAATTTTATTCCAAAAATTAAATTATTCAATCGGTAATTAGAATCCTACATTGACACAAACCATTATTGATATCCGCGATAAAAATAAAGCACGTAATTAACTTGAAAAAAAAAATCATTAAACTGTTATGTTATATTAAGAATGTCAGGAATAAATAATTAAGTGAAAGCTTAAATAAAAATAATAATACAAAGTTTATAGCTGGTATACGGTTACATTTAACATTTATCGATTGGTCTTCGATTACTCGGCCATTAGCTTTTATTTTTAGACTGTTGTTGCTCGATATCTGAACCGAAGCCTAATTGGAAGTTCTCTCTGGCCGAAGGTATCTACAACTATTTCCTCGAGAGACCAGGGTTAGCATCAGCATTAGTATAACTTTTAGTATTGGTAGTCGTATCCAGATCCATGTCCTCCATACGACTATTTCACCTCGGCTTAATTACCTCCCTATAAGTTTATTTAATTATTTTCCTCTCGAATAGCAACAGCCAAGTTAACAGCATCTTTCTCACCGCAGAATCAGCATCGGCCTCCTATTTCACACTTTACAACTCTCGTCTTTTATTATTCTACTTACCTTTTATATCTTGAGTTTCTCAGTTTCCTGTGTAATAATATCCCAGTTTGACCTTTGATCTTCGCCATGACTGCGACAAAGATATCGTTGGAATTTTATTTTTTTTCCTTTGCTTTTCTTTGTTTTCAAGGTTTTAACGTTTTATACATGTGATTTTTATATTAACTATTTTTATTTATTGTTATTATTATTTTTATCAATTATTAGGTACAAATGTTTCAAAAATTGATTATTTAGACAAAAAAATATCAGCTTTAAAAAATCATAATTTAAAGATTTATCTCTTGTTATACATAATTAATATTCTAATGCATAAATTGAATGTTCAATTAAGAAATTATTTTTTTATCTTTAAATATTACTTTAAACTTAAAGATTTTTATAAGAATTTTAATGTTATGAATTTTTTTACAAGATTTTTCCCTGTAATAAGAAATTTTTATTTTAATATTTAATTAAAAAATTATATAATAAAATTATTAAATAATTAAATATTTTTAAAATCATTAAATGATTTGACTAGTTTATTGAAAAAAAAATTAACTTGAATTAAGAGAAAAATTTTTGAACCAAAAAAAATTTTTTAGTCTAAAAATTTTTCTACTTAAATCAAGAAGAAATTCTTCAAAATCATTTTTTTGATTGAAGTAAATTTTTTTTTCTATATAAAAAAAATCAAATAAATTTTGAGAATAATTTCGAAAATAAATTTAAAGAGAAAACTCGTGACCAAAAAAGTAAATAGCAATAAATAATGAAATTTAATTTAATCAGACAGACAGTAAATAAAAGCTGGATAGTAAATAATTATAACCTCAAAACAAGAGTAAAAATATGAAGGAAGATGAAGAAGATAAAGAAAGAGAGGAGACAATTTGTAGATTTTGGCGAGAAACAAGTCGACAGACTCAACTGGAGTCGACTCAGGGGCGCCTGGGTGCCTCTGCCACCGCCGTGAATCAATACCCGCATTGCGCGTGCCACCTCTCTTTCTCTCGAGCAATCTCTATCTCTTTTGCTCGCCCGGTGGCATCCCCTCTTCGTGTTTTAGCATTCACCCTCGGCTCCCTTCATCTTCATCCCTTGACCCCCTATTCTCTTCTCGCAGTCTCCTTTACCGTTGCCATCTCTGCTGGTGCTACCCTACGTCCCTACATCGCTTCATCCCTAGGTCGCTTACGTCGCCCATGTCCTAAGCAACCCCGGTGACCCGATGCCAGTGGCAAACCTTCCCTCCATTCTCCATACTACTCCAAAACTCCAGAACTCAAAAACTTAGAACTTGGTGTCTGCCTGCCATCCCTCTTCCGTCCTCGTTCCGTCATGCTCCATGCTCCCAAACGACTGCCGAGAGAAAGTGATACCAGCACCACTCCACTCTAGTCAGACCATCAGTCCACTCACTGGTTACTACTTACTACTTCTTATTCTGTTACACGCTAATATCATTTTCAGAGTTATTTTATTTATACATTAACGAGTAATACTTGTTATTTTATTTACTTGTTATATTATTTTCACATTAGGGCCTCTACGGCTTGAGAATTACCGGCCGACACGAACTTGAAATTTTTTACAAATCAAATGACATTGACAGCACTTACATGCGTATTATCTAATTGTCATAAAAATAACCTTTTTATTAATATATTATAGCTTTTTTATTTCGGATTAATGACTTAATTTATCAGAAAAATATGTTGATTATTGTTTTAGATAAATTAAATTGCTTAAGAAATTATAATTTATTATTACATATTTAATAGCCGTTAAATCATTAATAATAATCCTAAGTACTAAATAATTTATGTACATTGCCGATTGGCGTTTATTCTAATCAATAAATAAATAAATAAATAAATTATTACATTTCGACGGTCTAATTAGCAATTTGTCTGATTAGCATTTGAATGATTCAAACCAAAATATTATATCTTTATTAGATGTTAATGATATTAAATGGTTTTTTAAAGTGATAATAAATTTTGAACTAATGGTTTTTTTCGTACAAATGGAAGATTTTCTAAAATGGAGTTAGGCAATTTGCTAATTAAAACGTCGATTTGTTAGATAGTCAATGTTTTTTCTAACAAATTATATTTTTATTTTTTAAATAATTCAATGAGCATCAAGACCCGTGTTTCATAAAATAAATAAAATCTCATTGAATTCGATTTAAAAAAATGTACACTGAAAAAAAAAAATTAATTTGATTCAAGAGAAAAATTCTTGAACCAAGAATATAATTTTGAACAGGGTAATTGTCCACTGATAGAAGGATTTGTTTGTAGTTAAAAATATTTGTTAATATTTAACAAATCATTTATTAGAAACCACTTTTTAGTCCTTAACAAATATTTCTTAGTATTTAAATAGATTTAATAAATATCAGATTTATTAAATACAAACAAATCATTTTAAATACTAAGAAATATTTGTTTAATAATAAAAAGTGGTCTTTAATAAATAATTTTTTAACTGTTAACAAATAATTTTTAATACAAATAAATCAGTGTCTTAAATCAAGACGAAAAATTCTTGAATCAAGTAAAATTTCCTTAAATCAAGAAAAATTTCCTTGAATTGAGAATTTTTCTGCTCAAATTTAGAATATTGTTCTTCAAAATTATATACTTGATTCAAGAGCATTTTTTTTTTTCTGTGTATTAATTACTCGCCGTTGATATTGAAAACAAAATAGCTAAATAAAAGGCAAGGATACATTATTGAATTAACCTTGTTTCACAATTACAATAGTAATAACAACATAAAATAGTTACGAAATCTTAGTGACCTCCTCTGAAGAGACGGATTATTATGTCAACCGACTTATTCCCGTCATTTTATTTTCCATTCATTGATTGGATTGTTTCGTGCTTTATACACATGATCAATTGGATTTATCAAATCCTTGGTCTATTGAAATGTTCCTAAGTATTAGCTCGGATATGTAGATATATTGTTATTATTATTATTATTATTATTATTATTATTATTATTATTATTATAATTCTATTTAATCCTGATAGGTTAAAATCTATCGAGTATCGATAAGCTTAAGGTATTTGATACCATAAGTTTATAATCGTTCATTATATTATTAATTGATAATTTGTCTTAAAAAAGCCCTTTTTTCCACACGTGTTGTCTCGCAAGAAATATCACGCCCTTCAGGTGGATTTTAAAAGCAGCCCCTGTACCTTTATGCATCCCTCTGCCCACATATAAATTTTTTCCCCGCTAAAATAACTATACGGTGCTTTTAAATGAGCCTTTTGTGTTAAGCTAAGCTAAATAAAAAATAGATAAAGTAATATAAAAAGAAAGAAGAAACGAAACATGGACTCAACCGGAAGATCGGCTCGAATCGATTACACGTTGACGCGCACGAGAATTGAGAAGATAAATCGATTATCTTCCCTTCTATCCATTACCTAATTAGATTGCGTCGGCAGGTACGTTAGTTCGACGCTCTTCTGTCCTTCTCGTCATTATGTGCAGCACTCTCGGTATCATTATCATCAGCAACATCAACAGCGACGTATTCTATATGCTTTAATTGAGGAGCTCCTATCAAAAGCTACAGATTTCACACAATTAATTTCATTAAGCGGCAAAAAGTATTCGAGTGCCTTTGTCTTCACTTTACCGACAAAATAAAATTACAGAAAAAAAATTAACTTCATTTTAGAAAAATATTCTTCAAGTAAGAATCATTAAATTTTAAGTATTAATAATGATAATTTTGAGAAGACAATTTGTAGGTATGTTAGATACGTTAAAACGTTCGTTGACTCCGATATAAACTGAAACAGTTGCGTCATACCGTGGATGCCGGTGCCGAGACTCTTTGATCGATCAACCGAATGATCGGATTAAAATATCAATGAGCGAATTATCGTTCTCGATATAGTTATCTCAGCTTCGTATCTGGGAGGATGTAACACAACCACCCAGGTGGTGATGGTGGTAAAGCAACGACGTTATTGTCGACACGATGTCACGTGTAATCAAAATTTAGAGATAGCAACTTTGGGTTTACAGCCAGTACACGAATTTACTCCCATTATCGTTACAATCTCTGTCAAGGTGTGTATTAGTTTTCCAAAGGGATTTAAATATGCTAAGTCGCTGTTTTAGAATGAGGGAATCTTTAAAAGGGAGTTTTTTTATATATATTCATTTTAATCAATTGATAATTGATCAATAATAATAAATTTTAGTCTACAAATTTAAACATTAATTGAAATAATTAACTTAAACTCCAAATAATAGTTAAAAAATATTTATTAATATTTTCCATTTTTTGGAAAAAAAAATACTTTATGTATTTATTTATTTAATTTTAATGCCAAGGCGTTAAGTCGAATGGCAAATTGTGTAAACATAGATAATGTTCAAATAAGTACAGTAAATTTTGAAGTATTACTAAAATATATGAAGTAGATTGCAATTAAAAAAAAAAGGAAATGTACATCATGTTATTATTTACATCACGTTATTATATTATTTTTCAGCATACTAATTTCTACCTATTCATTACACTTAATTTAATAGAAAATCAAATAATTTAATTTTGAAATTCTCTAAACTGAGAACATTTACAATTTTAAGAGGCAAGTCCTTCCAAAACCGCACTGATAAAAGGATTTATTTGTATCAAATAATATTCGTTAATCATTTATTAGAGACCATTTTTTAGTATTAAACAAATATTTCTTAGTATTTAAAATTATTTATTTGCATTTAATAAATCTGATATTCATTTATTAAATATTAATAAATCTTTAAAATACCAAGAAATATTTGTTAAGGACTAAAAAGTGGCCTCTAATAAATGATTTGTTAAATATTAATAAATATTTTTAATTATAAATCGATTTTTTAAAATTATAAAATTTTTATTCAAGCACAAAAATCTCGATTAAAATTTTTCAAAATAGTTTCCTCATCATTCTCCCTGTCACTGCAGAGTACGAGTATTTCTTGAATGTTTGATAATCCCGAGGCGAATCCACCTGAGTACCTTATCTTGTCACACTTTCCAGGTGATGCCTTTTGGCAAGCCCTCAAGGTATCGTGATAAAAACAAAGCGATATCCACACATTTATACAATAGATGATATATGATGCCTGATATATACCAGTGTGATTGGCAACGTCTCGACGCAGCGTGGTGTATTCCACAAAAGTTGTATTCCGACGTTCGTACTAATACCGAGGATAGTGAATGTACATATCTAGGACACAGGTGGTTAGTCAACTATATCATTGAAACGTCTATATGCATACCTCGTATAAATATATAAAGAAGCATCCACACATGGATGTTGGTGAAGAAACGAGTAGGCCATAAAGGAAATAAAGAGACGAAAGAGTCAGCGCCCAGCATCCGGTTGAGTTCCATGCACAGTTAGTAGACGGCAGTCCTGGGGGCAGTTCGATGTCCCACATTCGTTCCAAGTCCCAACCCCTGGCTAAACTAACCCTCACTATCATTCTTCCATCTCTTTTATCCTCACGGGCTCACTCTCTCCCATTCTCATTCTTTATATTTTTTCTATTCTTTTCTTTTACTCCTCTTTTCATCCTCATCCTCATCCTCATTCCGTCCTCACTCGCTCCCCGATTCCATCAGCGAATGAGTAAAACTCTCTTTTCCTTTTCTTTTATACTTTTACGTACTTTGCTTTTCTTTCTGTGTTTTTTTTTTTTTTTTATTTTAGTTTATTTTATTCCTCTCTCGCTTTAATTTTTTCCTTTTGTGCCCAGATCATAGCAGTTATACTAACAGTAGCGCACCTCATTGCACTTATTGTCTCTTCATGAGCTAGATGCCTCTAAAATCTCGCGGTATGAATTCATGCGGTTAATTTTAGGAAGTTATTTGAATCAAACGGAAAAGCTTTACAAAGACCTAACAAATTATTTATTTTTTAAGAAAGTAATTTTCGATAAAAATATGATCTAATTTTTTTAGATTATTTATTTATTTATTTATGCCAAAGCCTGCTGATGGCCAAATGGCAAGTAAAAATAAAAAATACAATTAATTACAAATTTAAAAATATTAATAACAATAATTTAAGTGATATGATTAGTCGAATAAATATAAATTATAAGATGTAAAAAAAATTACTTGATTTAAGAGAAATATTATTCATCCAAGAAAATGATTTTTAAAAAAATTGCGATGATTAGAAAATTAACTTGATTTAAGAAAAAATATTTTAAATCAAAAACATTTTGATCAGAAATCAGTGCTTTATTGGTATTCTTGAAACAAGTCAGTAATGCCTTGAATCAATATTACTGCGTATCTTAATTCTCGAGAAAGAAATTGTAGGGTAAAAATATAGGTTATCTTGTTTGAAAACAGTAAAATGCTCCTTTGAATTCGTAAAATTCTTAAATGAAGACTTTTTTATCTTCATTTTTTTTATTTTTTTTTGTATTTCATTTGTAAATTTCTTGAATTAATACAAACTGACTACTTCGAAGCAAAAAAACTATCTATGGTTTGATAATCTTAACTTTGATTGTCATTTACTGTGATGTAATTATTTAAATACTAGTCTTTAAGCTTGATCGACAGATAATTTTTCAATTTCAACAATTAGCCATCCTATAAAAATGAATACCAACAATTAATTCGCGTTAGTTGATTCTTTCTAGCTATCACTCCTATTAACTTCCTCGACTATGTAACATTTTATCATTAATTTGGGCAAAGTTAAAACTTTTATATTTCTATAAACTTCCGCTCTAATTGCTTGGTTGATCCACCACAATGACCTTTTTGACAATAGCGGTACAATTAAGCCGAAAGCCCTGGAGAGAATAAAAAACGAATTATTTTTATCCATTTTTCATCGTTTTTGTTTACGCTGGTAAGATCACATTTAGCGATTCGAATCGATCAACTTGGGAATTCGCGATAGGGTACATTTGCGTCTAATTTCCGGTAGAAGTAACAAGGATGTCTGCCTCGGGTCTATATTGTCGGCCACTAGTCTCAGATTTAGATCCTCCAATGCGATTATTCGGATGATGTTACGCCGCACACACCAGCGGAATAGATCCGTTTCGTAATTTCCGAGGGAAATAGTATTCCACTTAACGGATATTCTCTTTCGCTAATTGCACTTCATATTTTTTGTGTATCATTTTATTTATTTATTTCTACGGACCACTTTTTTGCTCTGAATAAGTCCGATTTTCTTCTAGAGCTACTGTACGTAGTCTCTCTTAACAAAATGTTTACCATCTCGACAGAAAAGAATATTAACTTGAACCACGAATGGTTTTGTTTTCAAAAATTAGTTCTTGAATTAAAAAAGCTCCTTATTCAAGAATTTTTTTTAAATTAATAGTATTGAAAATTTGAATTAAGAAAATAACTTTTTCATTGGAAAACAATTTATTCTTCAATTAAGCTACATTATGAATTAGAGTATGAATTTTTTTACAAACTAAAAATAATAGATGATTTATCTAAGACCGAAAAATTTTTGAAAGATAATATTCTTTATCGTCTATGAGCTGAGCGTAAATTATTAAAAACTTTTATGATCACCCTATTTTTAATAGAGCGCGAGTTAGAATTGACCTAATTGACCATTTTAGACTTTATTTATTTTTTTTTTAATAATTTACTCTGTGTAATTGAAGTGGTGTATCCGAAAATTAAGAAAAACTTCATAAAGAATCTAAAAATTGTTTAGAATATTAAAGAATGTGAGTGAAAATTTTAAGATTTCTCAATAAAATTTCTTGAGCAAACATTTTCGAAACTATTAAACTTTCTAGAATATTTAAAATAATTCCAAAAAAATTATAAACAATTTCTAATAATTTTCAGCATGAAAAGCAATTCCAAAAACTGAAACATTTTTGATTTTTCTATTAATTAAAAAAAATACTTGACAAATTAAAAATTATTGATTGTCAAAGCTAAAAAATTAATAATAAATTTAACTTCAGATAATAAAAAACTACCCTATAAATTATAAATAAAAAATTCTCAATTAAATAAATTAATACTAAATAATTAATTAATAAAAGCTCTTTAAAAGTCACGCGAACAAAAATGCCCCAAATTACTCGAACAAAACTATTATAAAGTTTATTATTTTTTAACAACCAGGAAACAGTAACAGTGTAGTGGATACAACACATTGGTCGGACATCTTTCCGTTTTATTCAGAACCCCGACGAAATTATGTAGCGTCACGATTACCGTATCTACAATCTAGTATCTAATGTTAAGCTAACTACGTAAAGAACAGTGCGTAAAATCAATAGTCGCTTCTATTTCCGCGGTAGACAATCTTATGAAAATATTTAACCAAGGGGAGTACGAGTAAGTAGCATGAGGAGCTCGTGTGTAGGGGATAGACATAATTTTCCCGGTCGGCTTGCAGTGTGTTGATGTCAGGAACATATGGTGGTAGTGGGGAAGTAGTCTACAGGGGTTGAACCCGCATCTAGGTCACCCTGCGCCTGAATCCAGAACTCGGTCAAGTTTTCTGCACCTGCGGAGTGAACGACATTATTATTTTTTTACACATGCAATTTATATACATATTTTCCTTTACTTACAGTTTGATAGTTTTCAAATGTATCTTTGACAAAAAAAAAAAATTATTTCAATTATGTTGAAACGGATTTTATTTTTTTTAATAATTGAATTTTAATGGCGAAAAAGTAGGTGTTTTTATTCATGAAAGTGATAAGTAGCAGCAAGTATCGATATTCTTGTTCATTATTTTTATATATATATATATAAAAGGAAATAATGAAAAAAAATGTGCCTGAAAAATAGTAGCGGTAAAATATAAATGCGCTGAAAAAGAAAATGGAAATAGAATAAGGAATAGGAAAAGGAAAAGAAAGAGAATGAGAATGAAAATGAGTACAAGGAATCGAGAGAGCAAGTGTGAGAAAATAGAGAAGAGAAATGATCGCATGCGGCAAAGCTCCTCGTAGTCGATATTTTCTTGTTGGCGACAAAACTTTTGGAAAGTCGCAAGTCGCCCACGGGTTACCGTCTGTGTCTCTGAACCGCCGCTGGAAGAATCAATTTATTTCATCCGGCCAAAGATTCGGATTGTCAAGTAAAAATAAAAATACTCGGGGAAAAATGAAAAAATAGAGATTGAAACAACATCTAGAAATACTAAATAAACGCCGAACAAAATATATATCTTTGTAGTCTGAGAAACAACTATGCTTTTAACTTTACTTTCTTAAAACTACCATTTTCTCTGAAATTACTTCTATAAATAAACTTTCAACTTTAGAACTACTTTTTTTTCAAATCTATTTTTTAATAATAATTATTACTATTAATCAAATCTTCAAGTATTGACTGTAAATTATGACTTATAATCAAGTTTTTTATTTTATAGATATGACTACACATCTATATATATATGAAGATTTTTTTCTATTTCAAACCATAATAACTGCACTGATAGAAGGATTTATTAACTATTAATAATTTAATTTATTAGAAGACAATTATTTAATTTATTAAATTTTAATAAATATTTTTTAACATTCAATAAATAATTATTAAATCCTATGATGTTAAAAAATCATTTATTAACAGCAAATAAAGCTTATTAAATATAAACAAATCCTTCTATCTGTTAATTTTTATTATTTTCCAATTTTCTCTACAAATTTTATAAAAAATTTTATTTTTAATTTAGTTAGATATTAACTATTGACCAATCTCATAATAGTTTATTATTATTGTTGTCAATATTATTAAAAAATTAAAAGTTAATTTTTGTAATCTTGTATTAAGACAACTTTTAATTTTTCTTTTGAAATAAAAAAAAATCACGACAATAAATCTTATAAAAAAATTAATAATAGAAATAATGAAAGTAAATAATTATAAAAAATGACAAGAACAAAATAATAGAATACAATTAAATAAATAATTTAAATATTAAAAAACAAGAAAGAGACGATGGATATTGTCTTGAAATGATTGATTTATTGACGCAACTATACATACGCGTGGCTTTATTGAGAGGTTAATAACAAGCATCAACCCATACTCGACTCGGTGTGTCTGTGTGAGTGTATGTAGTAGACAACGTAGCAAAATGTATCTCAATACTCAGGTAATAACATTTCATACTCCAGTTAACGGGTGGGTAATAGAGACACATTTACTACAACTAACGCTCGTATCAATTGGATCTCGAAAAATAAATGAAATGGGCCTGCGGCCGCGGAAAATTAATTCAGCCGAGGCTTGAAAAAAATCAGCAATTCTTTTTTTCTTCTAAAGCTGAAAAATAAATTTTTTATAAATATAAAAAGAGTGAGTCCGTTGAATAAATGGCTCGGACAGTGTCCGCGATGTTGTTTAATTTAAAGAGTATTTAAACTAGCTGAGACTATTGGTTCGATTTGGATTTACATATCGATGGTAAACGGGATAGGAGCCTGTGTAAAAGAGTAAAGAGTGCGGAAAGGTGAAAATCATGGAGCGAGTTGCATCCGGTGATATCGAAACGTATCATAACGTAACGTAACGCAATCGCAATAGCAATCAGTTATAAGGGTGGGTGGAAGCTATACGTGTGTGTAGTGTATTCTATATTATATATAGACCGAGTGCGACAGAACGAGAGATAGTTTGAGGGTGGAATGGTGAAGAGGGGAACGCTCGTGAGGGTGAAAATCTAACGGTGGGGATAGGCCACAAGGGTCACGGAGTGCGCTGACCTACTGTTCCACATTTGCCCGTTCCAGCCTTTTCAAAGTTCACTTTGCATCGGATTCACTATCTAGAAACCCAGAGCCCGAAAAAAATATTAAATCTTTAAAATTCATACCCCTATTCAATCTCCTTTTAATTTATAACCATTATTTAACGACTCTTATTACGGCTCTATACTCCTCAACTACCATCCTTTTATTTTTGTTTATTTTTCTCCCCACTATACTCTGTACTGATCTTTTTATTATTTATTTTCGGCAAATATACACTGCCCGTGTTTACATACACATAAATGCAATCTACTCATTTCATGTTTACTGTTTCATTTTCAAGTTTATCAAGACTTTAATTACGTTAATTATTAAACACATATATATTTAACAACTATTTATATCAAGTAGTTAGAAAATTGTTTTATTTAAATTAAAATCGGTATTTTGGAAAATTTTTTACTTGTTTATTTATAATTCAATGATTTTTATAGAGAAGAATTTTATTTTCGATCATTGGAAAATTTTTATTATAATATTTTTTTGTGGCAGTAACTAAAATAAAACAGCAGTTATTAAAAAATCAACAGTAAAATGAGATAATATTTTTTGATTGAAAAATTCTTGTCATAATAATAATAATAATTATTTTACTGTATAAAAACTTATTTACTTTCAATTTCATTCTCTGACGCTCAATTTAACAAAAATATTTTATTATGATAAAAATGGTATGTTTTTCTTTAAATTTTACTATTATTTGATTAAATTATTTGTTGAATGATAAATAAAGAATATTTTTTAATTTTCTTCCAATAAACTAGAAAAATTATTCTTAAAATCTTATAAATATTCCCGCTTATATTTATTCATAAAATCAATTAAAAATAAAATTCTCTATTTAATAAAAATAAACATTTTCTTTATCAAAAATCACTGGAGTGAGCGATAAAAAATTCCATGATAATCTTGACTATTTAAATTACATACAATTGAGGTGTATTTATGTATATAGTACAAATAAAATAATTTAATCTGAATAGCAGTGTCTTTTAACCTTTAATCTTTGGGCATTTTCTTTTATTTGAATTTATATTTAAAATTTTTTCTTCAAAGCTCGAGCGCTTACACCTCACTCCACCGAAATTAGCGTTTCTAATTTTCGACGATTGAATTCTCAATTCTTTTGCTGGCGTTTTGACCTCTACCTTGCCTAGGTCTACTGTACGTACAATCTATCTGTGGATATAAAAAGGAGCTGTATTAAATGGAATAAAAATAAATAAATATAAAATTGTTTTTAGGTCGTACGATTTAAATTAACACGAATAGAACTGTTAGCGATGACGTGGAATAAGGCATTTAATGGCGGATGGACACGGGATAATGCAGAGAAATTTTTTTTATTCAGCTCTCATCAGCGACTATCCAAGGGTTAATTTGGCTTAGGGCTCTTCATTTGATTTAGCCGGCCCTATGTTTCGCAGCCGGACTTGCATTCCTACAAAAGCGCATGCTTCGCTACCCCCGCAGTATCAGTTACATACTAACACTAATTTAATCCCTTTTCATGCACTTTGCTTTACATACCACTAACACACTTATCACCCCAAGCGATCATGACATCTACTGGCTTTTATTTACAACAGATGTTTTATCGCAAGCTCAGCTTTTCATTCGCGGGTAATATTTGAATTATTGATAATTTAATCACTTTTATTTAATGGGATTCAATGACATTACAATTAATTGATTGAAATTATTTTTTTAATAAATAAAGAATCATAAAAAAATACTTGAAGAATTAAAAATGTTTCTAATAATTTATTTAGAAAGCAATTCATAAAATTTTCAATATTAAAATTGAAAGATTAATAAATTTTAATATTAATAACTGAATTAATAATATTTATTTTTTAATTATTTCCAACTAATGCTTCAATTAAAATTTTTTCTTAATTAATTTTTTAACAGAGTTTTTTTTTTATTAATATGCATTTAATTGATAAAATAAACAAAATTCTAATTAATTTATGTTTAAAAATAAATTTTTATTTTTAATATTAAAATTTTAAGTCCAATAAATTTTTTTCGTTAAATAAAATTATATTTTTTAATTATTTGACAAGTTTTTTAACTACTTATTGAATAAAATTTTTAAAAAATTATTTCTTACGCATATTTAGAATTTTTTTTAATTTCTATGAACAAATAAAATAATAAATTTTTTATTAATTAATAAATCAAAAAATTACTCCATAATAATTATTTTCACTCTAAAATTTAAAAGCCTTTAATTTAAATGACCAATTAAAGAATCTATGAAGAATTTTTCAATCCACTCATTGCCTAAAAAATGAAAGTTCCTCTGTATCATTGTAATTTCTACGGCACTGGGGTAGGTTTGGAGGGTAGTCCGCGGTAGTGCAAGAGAGAAGTTTCCCGGCGCCCGGGGTGCGATGATTTCTTGGTACCGAGGGAGAGCCCTAAGCTGAAGGAAGACAGCGCACCGCTGCATATAGCATATAGTAGCGAGCAGAAAAGCTCGGAGTGTACAATATAAGTGTAGGGGTTGGTGCTGGCTGGTGGTGGGGCAATCGAGAGTACGTAGTCGAGCGACCGTCCCGATGTGGCCACGAGCTCGATGCTCGCGTAGGTAGTGAGTGACTTCTTGCGAGCGGACAAACGGCTCTTTACCCCCGGGTAGGAGGTTAAGAAGTGTGGAAGGACACTGTCGAATTGAATTGAAGGTTGGGTACGAATCGTTATTGGTGTTTGTTACTTAATTAATAATAATAGGTACTCTACAATAAATAGAAATCTAACTAAAGTCATACACTATTCGGTAATTAGCAGAATTATTCAATCACTAGAAGGAGTATAAATGGTGGATAGATAGATAAATAAAGTTTACCGAGGATTATTAATATTAATATTAATTTTAAAAATTTAGCAAGTATTAATTGAATAATTTTATAAATTAAAATTAATATTTTAAGTTTTAATTTTTTTTTTCTACCAAAACCCGATAAAATGGCCGGTGGGTTCACGTAAAAAGGTAAAAATTAATAATTAAAAATGTGAATTATTGGATTAAAGTTATTAGAGTGAATAGTGGCGGTTATTAAGTGGAAAAGGACAGCGGGAAGAGCCGGATTAGTGGTTGTGTCAGTGCCTAAACTGGATCGGATGTTATGCGCCGGTGGTACACTGGTGGTTAAAGTTACAGGAGGTGTGTGCGAGAAGCCGGATAAAAAATATATTAAATTAGTAATAAAAATAAAATTAGTCATTTTTAATAGTGCTGTCGAAGGAAAAGGATACGAGGAAGGACAGAATAATTATTTATAAAAATAACTGCAAGACCAAAATCAAGACCAATTGAAATCAAGGGCCAGCACTTGCTCCTGAGATGGCAACAACTATTATTGATACTGATCACTGATTACTGATTAATAATAAATATTTATCGATACTAATGCTAGTTATTAGTAGCTACTAATAATATAGGGAATAATAAATTTATTATAAGTTAAAAATAAGGATAAGGTACATCCAGTAGGACCAATAAGTCCTTGAGTGAATGAGGTGTTGACACGATTGTGGTATTGTGTGTTTTATTAAAATTGTGCTGTGTGAGTGCTCGTAAGGTGAAGTTGTGTGTCGCTGTTCGGGGGTGGGTGTTTCTGTGAGATCATCGCCAGCAGGGCATAGGCTCGAACGCATGTAAGAACATGGCCGCATCTAGCCCCTGCCTCCCTCTAGAGGTGAGTGCCACCTGACGAGACTTTTTTTTCATTTTTTTTTTTTTTACATTAATTTTAGGAGTTATTTTAGTTGGGAATTTTTTGGATTTGAAGAGTTTGAAGGATTTGAAGGGTGAAGGAGGTTTTTAATCGATTTTTTGGGTGATGCAATTTTTTGGGTGGGGGTTCAAGTTGAAAATGATGTAATTTGATGAGGGTTTTTTTGGGTTGGGGAATTTTTAAAATTATTTGAGATTTATTATTTATGTTAGTTAATTTTATGGATGATTATTAATTATTAATATTCGTTAGGGACAATTTCATTTTTTTTTAAGATTTTTTTAACAGTTTTAATAGCTTGATGTTATTTGAATATCTTGAATTAATTATTCCCGGAAAACTATATATATTTTGTGTATTTCAATATTTTTTTTATGGAAAAACAAGTAATATTAAATGTAATAACTAGATTCAGATAGTGTGACGAAATGTTTAGTTAATTTACCAGATGACATAAAAATAAAAATGTATGTTTTAAAGTAACTTCAATGTCGAAATTTTTTAGAAAAAAATCAATTTTTAAATTTATCTTATAAAAATTATAATAGATGGTATTTTTAAAATAATATAAATCATGAATTTTCTCTTCTGAATATGTAAAAAAATTGTATTTTTATCTAATAAAACGATTAGTTTTTTTTTTTCATTTAAATTTTCTTAAAATTGTCTGAAATTTTTTTGAGCAAGAAAATTTCTTAAAATAAAAATTTTTTCTTAGTTTAAGTAGATTTTATTTCATTCAAGAACTTTGAATCTTTCATTTTTTTTTATTAATATACCTTTAAAAGAAGCGATAAATGTACTATTTACAATAGAATAATTTTTTTTAATATCACTAGCACTTTTAAATAAAAAAAAAACAACATTAAGAAAAAATTTACTATTAAAAAATTCTATAAATGTTTTTCTAACTCTGAAATTTGTATAAAAGTTTGAAAATGATCTTTTATAAATTTTTTCAAATGAGTAAATTCGTTGAATAAGAAACTCAAAATAAATTTATGAACTGTTCTTACTTACTTGTTAAAAAAAACTCGAGCAAACTGATTTTAATTATCAAAAATGTCAACTTCTCCAGTCAAACTCCAGTAGAACTATTAATAAGTAGAGTAAGTAATAAACAAGACCTTCCGTGGAAAAAAGCTCGCGACTTCTGTGACAAAAGTGGAGCTCTATGACTTATATCGTCAATTAAATTAAACTTATAGGATAACAACTGAAGAAACTTTCCTCAAGAAGTGGGGACAGTAAGAAACAACAAATAATATTATCGAAAACATATAATAGAAACAGTAAATAGTATTTACCAATGCACTTACGGTCTTACGAGCAGTCTCTTAAAACCTTTAAGCTCACTCATTTCAGCAAAGACATATCATATCACATAATATTCTTATCAAACATTTAAACAGTAAATTCAACCTTACGGAAGTTATGTTAAATAATAGTGATCACGACTGTAAAAGCTCGAAAGTTAAGTGGAAAGATCCTGATGAAAATGGCAAAAATTCTCGTAATAAACTCGGTGATAAGGGAATTGATAAAAGTAGCAAAAAAACACCACCGCGTAAAAATGAAAGCCGGCGTCCTTCAGTCATGATTTCGCTTCTTATCAAAACGTGTGTATTTATTTTTAACAACTTAAACATTCACATTTTAGTTAAAATTTCAAGTAAGGACAAAATTTAAAAATTAATAATTAATCTTACTCTTGCAATCAGATAACTCGAGAGATAATTGGGCGGTTTGCATAAACGAAAATGACCTCCTAAATGAAACTCCCGGAGTATAGAGACACTTGCCCTCGTTTATTACTCACATTTTTAAATAATATATACTGTGGACTATGTATAGAGTTTTTAAATTTAATTTAACTAAGTTAATGAGATTAGTTTACTTGTTACGGTTTTTAAAACTTTTGTTTACTTAGAATTTTTTTTTCTTATCATTTATAAAATAAGTTAAGGCTGTGAAATAAAAGTACCCGAGAAAAGCAAGTGACGATGACATTAATCGGACATTACTCCGCTTATGTACCTACACCGGGTCATTTTGTATTGACACGACGCACTCGATAATTCGTCCACGTATACTTTACTTTATAAGTTTACGGGTATAATTACGCGAGTTTGTAATAAACTTTTTAATTGATTTGAATTTTTATTTAATATCGATCATTGCATTACAATTATTTAAACTTTACTGATAATAATTAGTCTTGAAAAATTTTAATGCTGCTCCGAAAAAATTTTTTTTTTAAATAGATGAAAATTTTTTTAATTTTATCCCCAACAAAATATTTATAAAGACAAAAATTATCTTGGTAAAAACTAAAAAAAAAAAATTATTTTTAATTATAAAAAATACACTAAAAATTTATTTTATTTTTGGTCTTGTTTTCTTTACAATTTTAAATTTACGCTCCATATTTTTTTTTTCAAAAAAATAATTCTGTAGTTTCATTTTTTATTTGAACAGAATTATTTTCAAACCTCATTTACGTCATTCGGCGTTTAAATAATTTTTTATAATCAAAATCACGTAGAACTAATAAAAAAATTCGATAATCGTGTAAGAATGCTTTTTATTGGAAAACTGTAATATATTAAAAAAAAAAAAACAAATAATAATAATAAAACTTCATCAAGTAATTAAAAAGCTATTGGATACAATGCGGTGTATTGTGATATCGATAAAAATATCAAGTTAATTATTTTTAAAATTACTTTCTGATAAAAATCACAAATATAAAAATAAAATCAGGAGTTAATTAAAGTAGTGGTTATTATGTAATTCGCGAAAAATAATAGAAAAATTCGTATTTATCTACTGTGTCCATGTCCATAAATATCGCAAGTAGTCAGCATTTTAGTTAACTCAGCCAAACTAGGGTTAGTGAATGGTCGTAACCAATGCGCGATATGACTACGACTATTTATTTATCTTGAGACAAATTTATTGTTTGGGTTTAATTTTGCAAGTTATTTGCGATTCCGGAGCAGGTTAATGCTTCCACACATCAAGTTCTTTGAAACTTTTTTTATTGTTATTAATATTATTTTTATTATCAGTAATTATTATTATTGCTAATACACTTTCAGTGTTCTAAAGAAAACTTTATACATTTTTTGTTATGCATAATTTGTGAACGCAAATACGAGGCATTACTTCCAAACTATGTCAACAGCATTTGTTAATAATTTTAATGTTTATTTTTAAGACTTGTATTTATAAGTTATGACTTATAATTTTTTAGAATTACTTTTTGTTATTTTGTTATAAATATTTATATCGGTGAATGCCCGGAGTTTTGTTTGTATTTAAAATTTTTTAGAGAAATTCATTTACGATCACTGAAATTTTATACAATTTTATTTTTGATGATTGAAATTAATTTTTTTTAGACAATAATTTTTTTTATACAAAAAAATAAAAAAATTAAATTTTTTTTTAATGACTATTTTCGATGAACTTAAAAAAAATTTAGTTGATTTTTAGAAGCTTTAAAAATGATTGAAAATTTTTTTCCAAACTTGTAAAAAATTTTTCTTATTTATTTTTGATAAAAAATAATAATTATAATTTTTGTAAATAAATAAAATCGACAAAAGTTGGTACTTAGAGTAGTGATAAGTAGCGTAGCGCCACGTGTGTGCTTCGTTAGTGGGTTGAAAAGGAGGTTGGTAGAACTGGTGTCTGGTTTTTGTGTATAATATCGAGAGTTAGACATGTAGGGTGTAGAATAGAGGAAGTGTAAGCACAAGTAATCCAAAGCAGAGCAACAGCAACAGCAAGCAAATGAGGCTAGCAATAGAGCCAGAGCTTTGGATATATATTCGTATATATAATAATATGAGGGTGTAAGTTGAGGACGATAGGAGAGAGAAGGAAGAAAAGGGTGGCATGAATGAACGATCGATAGATATATAGTTACTTCCCTCCAGATATGTGGATTTATCAAACACATTATTCTTTTATCTCACTATTATTTTCACTTCGCATCATCTCGAGTATTAATGCTTCCAAAAGCCTTTGTATTCCAAGAATCCCCCTTTTTATAACAATCCTCCTTTCATTACTTACATACACATCTACACATTTATACACTTAATATATTATTCATTTATCTATTTATTTTCCCACAAATTTTAATTATTTTAAACCTGTAAATGTACAATTGATTTATTTTTTTGTGTCATGAACTTTACAACAGATTAATAATCCAATAGTTTAATAATTACAGTATTTATTTTTATTCTGTCCGTTTCAACGGAATGATGAACATGTTTTTTAAAACTTTAAAACCCAAAACAAATTAAAATGAAATTTCTGAAATTTAATTATAATTTATACATAACTTTTTTTATTTCATTTTTTAACTCTGTCAAAACAATTAGTACATTTTATATTTATATTAACATTTAAATTTGAAATATTCAATTTAATTTTTTTTTAACTTTTCAAACTACTGAAGTATTCCACCACGCATAATGTAATGGTTATCTGACTCGCTAAAGTTTTATTATAATTAATTGAAAAAATAAATTTAATCAGTTTTTTTTGTATCAGGCAGTTTTAAGAATTAGTTTAAAATTTTCAAAGCTAATTTTGCCCCATTGAAATGATAAATTTACAACAAAACTCTAAAGTTATTTACATTGGATATAAAAAGTACTTTTTGTCGCTAAAGAAAAGTTAAAATCCATATTTATTGTGAATGTGAATGGCTAAAATGTTAAAGTTTAATAATTAAAAATTCAGACTTTGATATTTATCATTTCATACCTAAAAAATGATCTTATCGACGTTCTAATTAGCAAATTGTCTAACTCCATTGTAGAGAATCTTCAATTTGTACGAAAAAAACAATTAGTTCAAAATTTATTATCACTTTAAAAAACCATTTAATATCATTATTATCTAATAGAGATATAATATTTAGGTTTGAATCATTCAAATAATTTATAATTCGGTTATGGCTACATCAAAATGTTAAAAAAATCACCCTTTAAAAAATATGGAGTTAGACAAATTGCTGACTAGACCGTCATTATGATATGTAAAAAGTATAAAATAAAGTTAGTAAATTTCTAATACAAGCAACATCAATATTTACAAAGTAAAATGGTAAATTTTAAACGCAACGCTAAAAATCAAACTGTAATTATTGACTTGCTTGGACTGGTAAAATGTATATTTTAAAAATATAATTTTTCCTGTTTCAAATATTAAATTCTCCCTGAGTGAGAGCCCCTTCTCCTCATCTGAGTTCCCCTTTTCATAATATGGACTATATATTGAAATGGCAATTTTTACTGTTTGAAACTGTAATTTTTTAAGATGGAAGAGTCGTTATTTACTATAGTGACAGCTACTAATCACTTATTTTGGATATTAAATAATAAATTGTGGCTTTTATACTTTCTACATTAAGTTCTGTAATATTTATATTTTTGCCACCCTGATGTCCGCTTTACTGTTTGAAACTGTAAAAATTAACCGGAATCGGAGTGAATATTACAGTTTACTTTTTTCCATGTAATTTTGCCCCATTAAAATGATAAATTTACAACAAAACACTAAAGTTATTTACATTGGATATAAAAAAGGTACTTTTTGTCGCTAAAGAAAAGTTAAAATTCATCTTTACTTGATACATAGTCGAAAGATAAGCATATTTTATTATTGCGCGTTTAGTGACACATTTTGGGAACCACTGAGCGTCGTAATGTGTAAAGATTAGAAACGATACGGTGCCTATTCATGGTCGCAAGTTTATGCAAGATGCAATGACAAAACACCCCTACTATTAAGTAAATAAACATACATATATATTAATATTTATATGCAGTTCCTAGAATCCCAGTCCAGCGTTAATGCGTATAGTACTAAATAGACAGAATGGAATAAATAGTATCGGACATAACGTCGCGTGTGATGAAGACTCTGGGGAGGAGCATGCGTGTGTCCTTCGGCGGTTATAAAACATTATTCCTCGGGGGAAACGCGAGAGAGATGACAAAGGGAAAAGGAAGAGAGAGGCAGGGTGAAAAAATGGAATAAAGCATTGTGGAAAAAGATAGCGAGTGTATAAGCGAGCAGACAACTCTGATGGCACGTCAGCGAGTAAGGCTGAACAAGATATCGCGTTCTCTTTCTTCTTCTTCTTTCGTTTATTCTTATTCTCATTCTTTTATCTTGTATTTTTTATTTTACTTTACTTAACTTTTTTTTGCCATCCCCCAGAACTGAACTGACGTCTGAGTTTACTGTCTGTCCCTCTTGCACCCCCGTGGCTACTCGCTTTTCCGAGATCTACCGAGATCGATCTCCGGAATCCATTTCTGAAGTACAGCCAACCGTTTTTTTTTTTTATTTTAATTTTAAGTGATTATATTTATATATTAAACAAGGCGAGAATCATTCATATCACTTTTATGACAGTCACCGGAGTTTATACTTACTCAGAAGCCCTTTAAACATAATGGGGTGTTAAAAAATTTAATGAGCTTGGAAGTTTTAGATCGCGGTATCAAGTAGCGGGAATAAAAGTTTATGGGCTTGAATCTTACTTACATTATTGTTTTATTTTTTTTTTTCAAGTAAAGTGACACTTATTACTAAATTAAACCTTCGCAGCCGAGGGTTATATGGACCCGGCACCCCGGAGTTTTTTTATGAAGCTGAAAATTAATTTATTACAAATTTTTATTTAAGACAAGTCATTAATTTAAAAAGGAAAAAGTTTCGGCTTAGTTTGAAATTTATTAAGTAAAAAATTGATTTATTTTTTTATTAACATATGCAGTTTTTACAAAACTTTATGGTCTCTTTTTATGTGTCTGTTAATTTTGTAGACATCATATGAATAAATAACAAAAATTGATGATTTAAATAGATTAATATTTCCTTATAAAAAAATACAACTCATAAAATAAATAATAAAAATTTTAAATGATGGCTTACAAATTTTTTGTATTATACAAAATATTTATTAAAAATTATAAAATATTTGTTTATACAAATTAAATTAATAATTTTATTTTATCAGTATATATTTAGTCTTTCAAACCTTGCTTAGTTTAAGATTTTATAACTAAAGAATAAACTAAATTTTAAAAATAATTTTTACTATTTTAAAATTGAATTATTAATTATAAAGATAATAATAATAATTCGGATAAATTTAGAATCGTAATAAATTTTTTAATTATAAAAATGTAGCCCTCGGCAAAGAGAATAAAAAAAAAAGGTTCATTATAAAATAATAAAATTTTCTACGCAATTGTGTCGACTTAATGAATATTAGTTTTAATAATTAATTCAGTTAACGTGAAATATGTAGGTCAAGCGTTTCCTGCAGTTGATTAGTCATCAATAATTTAGATATCGACGTATAAATGGACTCGCGCTACTATTACTGATCATTACTATTACTATACGGACATATGAAATTATTAAAATAATAAACAACTAATAAAATTGACAGTTAAATTAATACACAACGACAATAATAGTTTTCTCCCTTCTCTAAGTAGTACAAGCACATTTAAGTCAGCCGGGAAAAATATAATACGCAAGTTGACCAGATTTCTAACAGAAGCTTTTTTTCTTAGAATCTTTAAAATAACTAATAGTTTATTTATTTTCCTTCTTTCCACCGAAATAGGTTAGTCTTGAAGTTGGCAGTAGCTCGGGTTAGAGCAGAGGGAACGCGGAGGAAGGAACGCCTTCGAGATACGCTGTAGCTGGGGTAAAAATACTTTGACGGCTTATCGATCTCGGTCCCTTGTGTTATCCCCGTTTCTTCTCGATTTAGTCCGTCTTTATTATCTTCATTGATTGTTTCTCAGATAATTATTAACTTAATCAACTAACCCGTCTTTGATAATTTACTCTTGCATAAATAAATAATTTTTGTTGTATATAATGTACTCAATCTTCATGAAAGCTTCTGAGTTATTAAAAAAACATTTTTTTTATAGCTTCGATGTCTTATTAAGAATTTTTTTTTAAATGTTTGATTATTTTCTTAATAATGAAAGTGGAAAAATTAAAAAAGCCACTCATTTATTTATTTATTTATTTATTTATTTTATAGTTCTGTAAAGAACTCCCGACATGTTACTGAATAATTTTTACTCTAAATTATAATAATGCCTACAATATGAACAATTAAAATAATTTTCCAATCGAAAATATCTTTATTAAAAATTATAAGACCCAAAATTAATTTTCTATTAAAAATTCTTTTTGTTTAAATTAAATTCACGTACACTAAATTTTTTACATACTTCGAAATTTTTATTGAGAAAATAAAATTGCAATTTTATTTAAAATCAATTGTGAAAAAAAATTTTTAAAATAATTATTTGGATAAATAAAGAACTGATTCAATTAAAAAAAGAATTAATTTTATAAAAATTTTTGAAAAATTAAATTTGATTTTTGGTAAACAATTCAAGATTATTCTGATATTTTATTATTTTGTACTTCGAAAGGAGAAAATTAAATAAAAATAATTGCTATTTAAGTTAGAGAAATTTCGGGGAAAATATTGTAACGAAAAATCACTAAAATAAAAAGTCTTGTAATATAAAACAACCAATAAGTAATTCTCCGAAACTGTCTACTTAAAAACTTAGTGACCTGTAGCAATTGAAGTGGCTGTGAAGTAAAACGGTATAGTTCAAGGATTTATTCCTCGGAAGGTAATAAGTAATAAGTTACCGTTTGACGACACCGACATTGTCTTTAACTAGGTGTGGCTAGCCTTTAGATATACATATCGTGTATCTAAAGGATAGAAGGTAAAATAAAATATGGAGCTCTCAACCCGTGACTTTATGTCGCTTTTATCTTGCGTACTTTAATATCTGTTATAGATACATACATAATAAAATACCAGAGATATATTTGTGTGTCTGTCACCAGTCGGCAGCAAGCGTAGGTATTTTTAAACCGAATAGGAGAAAAAACCTTCGGCGAGCAGAGTCTTTTCATCATTAATTAATACACCAACCAGTACAGGGCAGTACACTCGGCACGCGGACGCCAATCGATTTTATTTACCATATTTTTTATTTTTATTTTATACTTGCCCTGTTTATTTTTGTTCTATTATAACGCAACATATTTTTATAAAAATAGACGAATTTTTTACTATTTTAAATTTTGATTTTCAAAAAAAATTTCGACAATTTTTACAATTAAAAATAGAGAATAGAAAATAAAAAATTGGAATTAGAATGAGCTTTAATTGTCGAGGAAAATATTATCAAACGGCGTTAGGTCAAAAGCTTGAGCTTGTCATCTTGTATGCGGAAGTTGTGTTGTTCGTTATATAGTATAGTAAACTTGGAGCCCATTGTATGACACGAGACTTGTCCCGCAGTGCTTAATCTGCATTCCAATAGACAATTGTAAGACCTTTTGTCAAGGTGTTTAACTATAAGTCGTTGATTTTGTTAGTTCACTACATTCAAACATTCACTCACTTGAATTTCATTAATTATCATCCCCGTCAACACCTTTATTTTATTATTATTTATATTTATATCAATTGTCGCCTTATTTTTATTATACCGTTATCATTCACGCAGTTAATATTATTATTATTGTCATTTAAAGAAAACTTTATTCATATATCAAGGTGACATATTTAAAGATTCCAAGTACGTACGTCACGCAATATTCTTGGCAAAGGATATGATTCATGGTTCTTAAAGTCTTCCAATTGCAGTGTGAATCCTGGAATCAAGGACTATCATTTTACGCCCACTTATCTCGCTCAACAACACAGTATAATATATTTTATCAGTATTATACTCATATATGATTATTAATAATAATATTATTATAGTTTTCTAAATTTTTTTTTATAAGCGTCGATTTTAAATTTTATTAAAAAATTATTTTATTATAATTAGAATATTTTAATTCACTTGGTTAAATATTGTTACTAAAATATATCATTAATTTTTTTAATTTAATTGCATTATTAAAACTATACACATCAATTGACTTCAAATTTATTATCTACAATTAAAGCATGATTTCGTTAGATAAAAATCACAAAAAAAATATAAGTAACTATTTAAAACATTAAAAATAAAAGAAACCAAATATTTTTAATGAATTTTGTTCAACTCAGAATTCCAATTAGTAAGTCTATAAATTTTTAAAATAATTCTTGTTAATTATTAAAACAAAATATCAGGCAAACTTTCACCAATGAGGGTATTAAATTTTTCAATCTAACTATTTGTAACAATTCGAATCATTAAATTAACTTATTCTTCTTGAATTTAAAATAAATTTACAGTAACTTGGAGTTAAAAAATAATTACAAACTACGGAGAATAATTTTATTAATTACAACTTCTTCAAACTTTATTATATCCCATTGATTTTTTTTAAATTCAGATTATAAATAAAGTATCAAAGATGAAAAAAAAATAATAAGAAACTTAATTTCTTACAATTGAAATTCTTACTAATTTTTTTCGTATTTCTCTTCCTATTTCCAGAATTTAAACTTTTAATTTAAGTCCACAGTTTTTAAAAACTAATTGTTAATTCAAAACACAAAAAAATCGTTCAAATTTACGCCAAGAATCTCAATACAAAGCTGCAATAGAACTAATTTCTGATTAATATCACTCAAATAATCATTGCATCAAACTAATGATATAAAATAACAATAATAATTACCCACAGAGCAGACAATAATCAAGTATTCGCAAGGTGCAAGCAAGTGTAATCGAGTGTAATATATCTAGTATGCGGCTTTGTCAATAACCCACATGAGATTTAGCCGAGTTGATACAGTAGTATGTGGCTAAAGTACGTCAGACACACTCTCGAATTGGCGCAATGTCGATGACTCATCGTTTCTGATTCAATAGCGTTTCAATCGGTTATATATCGATATTATATCAACACATATTAGCGTCTTCTGGAATATAATACGTAATATAAATAGAGGGAAGCCAAAGAAAGCTAATAAAAGATGACTTTAAACTTAGCGGTTCGCGTAAAGTGTGACGGCGCAAGTCGTGACACTTGAAGTAGCCGTGTGTCGGTATTCCATGCATCTCTCTCTGGCAACATTGTATCCGGTCTCTCGGTCGCTCCTACCTAGGAGCTAATACTCGTTCTTTCGCAGCTCACATCGATCCAGATTCCGAAATTCCAGCATTACCATCGAGTACTCTCACGCTCTGCAAGCACCCGCTCCAATGACGTCAGCCGCTCGTGGCCACTACATATTTCTATATTTATTCCCCAAACTTATAATAAATGTGCTTTATCTCTTCACCCATGTCACACTCGTCATCTTTCACATTTAAATCTAAAAGTTAACGTCGTTACAACTTTTAAGTCCTCTTTTTATCGATTCCGAATATTTTATTTTACTGAAAAAAAAAAAAGAATTTTTTTTTTTATAAAACAATCGCGAGCTTTTTTATGCGAATAAATAAAAATATTATACAACTCTTAAGACTTATTTTGTCGTATCAGTTTATAATACCGGAGCTGAAGTGACGCAGGAAGAGATTTTATAGCAGAAAAAAAAATTCCGAGCAGAAAAGTGGGACGAGGGATGAGATAATATTGTCTTGTAAAATAGTACGTAGGTGGATTATTTAACCCAGCCTCGCCTGCTCGTAACTCATTGATGCTTTCACTTTTTATCTTCATTAAACGCTATACTCAGGCAGATCATCGTCCTGAGAATCCTCGCAACTAGTAACTCGTAGGTGCCGGCTATTAGTCTTATCAATAAACCCCACCAATTGTTTGTCTTTCCAAGCTATCAAGAGATTAAGTTTCGATCTGCCTACGTGAGTTATTATTACATCAAAGTCATACCATTTAGTGGTTATCAATACAGTATGCAGTGGAAATTAAGTATGTGGGTGTTAATTACTCAGTTATTAAAACTCACATACACATCTATTCATTTATACCCTTGATATATTATTAAGTATCTATTTATTTTCCCACAAATTTTTAATTATTTTAAACCTGTAAATGTACAATTGATTTATTTTTTTGTGTCATAAACTTTACAACAGATTAATAATCCAATAGTTTAATAATTACAGTATTTATTTTTATTCTGTCCGTTTCAACGGAATGATGAACATGTTTTTTAATTACTTTAAAACCCAAAACAAATTAAAATGAAATTTCTGAAATTTAATTATTAACTTATACATAACTTTTTTTATTTCATTTTTTAACTCTGTCAAAACAATTAGTACATTTTATATTTATATTAACATTTACATTTTAAATATTCAATTTAATTTTTTTTTAACTTTTCAAACTACTGGAGTATTCCACCACGCATAATGTAATGGTTATCTGGCTTGCTAAAGTTTTATTATAATTAATTAAAAAAATAAATTTAATCAGTTTTTTTTGTATCTGGCAGTTTTAAGAATTAGTTTAAAATTTTCTGAGCTAATTTTGCCCCATTAAAATGATAAATTTACAACAAAACACTAAAGTTATTTACATTGGATATAAAAAAGGTACTTTTTGTCATAGCCGAAAGATAAGAACAAAAACGACTAACAATCATAGACAATAAGGTTAAATTTATTTAAACCGATTAAACAGTCAAGCGGCAGTACGAGTTAATCAACAAAAGGGTTAAGAAATAAACTAAATTAGTTAAATCTGGTGGGACTGATTCAGCTAGTAGGCTTTAAAGTTCTCGTGATGCTGATGCTGTCGTGACTGGGGTAAATTTATCAGGGTAAAATTGATATCGAATCGTCGACAATAGAAAGGAGAACAATGCGCATCTTGAAGCTGCTGGGAGTAGTTCTATGCTAGGATAGAGCAGGTACCTGATAGAGTGAAAGATCTAGAGATTCCGAGCGAGAAAGGACGCAATATAACAAGAGATTGCCTGGTCAGGAGTTTAGAGCTTTTGTACAACATTCAATGTCGTCGGTTAAACTGATAATGATAGCCCATCAATCACTTTTATATTTCAATGTTACGCAGTTTCAATCAAGAATCTGTTCTGACGTTACTTTTGTCAAGTAAAGCTTTATTTTTTTACAATTAATATTCTTATTTTTTTTATTCTTGCATAAAACTTACGATTTAATTTCTTAAACAATTTCATTTAAATATCAACAACTATTTATTTGTAAATTTACTCTTCAAAACATGATTCTCTTCGCTGGAAAAATTTAAAAAATTTTTTACTAGATTCAGAAATTGTTATTATTATTATTATTATTATTATTATTATTATTATTATTATTATTATTATTATTATTATTATTATTATTAAATCAAACAGACAATCCGTGCAAACATTTTGTACAATATTGTGATCAAATAACGAATATTTATACAAAAATAAAACAGATATTTATTACTTCTATATTAAAAAAAAAAAATCCATAAATAAATATTTGTATTTACTAATTTTCATACAATATAAAAAATCATTCGTATTTTTATCACAATATTGTGCAAAATATAATTTTTATTTCGCTTTTTTTTACAAAAATTTTGTTTAATAATTCTAGAATGTATTTATTAGTTATAAGTTATAAAATATTTCTTAAAAAATTTGTGATCACAAAACATTTGTTAATTACTTAAAAATTTTTTTAAATCTAAAAAAAATCCTCATTATGTTATAACGCAATAACACACTGCTGTACCTTCAATAAGCTTTGTATTGTTGCGTAACAAAATAACTGGTAAAGACAGCTCGACATAAAATAATTTCAATCATAATTATAACGATTGAAAAATAAAATAAAATAAAATTATTATGAATTTTTATTATATATAAAATGCTATTTTAGTTTGAACAATTAATTAATTAAACTAGGAAATAGCGAGAGCCTTATCAAACGCGTACAGATTCTCAATATAATAATAAGAGCTGACCTTCCTGACCTCTTTCGTACACTTGATAGAGTCTATTAAGATGCCCTTGGAATTAATTCTATCTCTTATATCCCTTATTTCTAAAAATCTCTACAGAATTTTATTTTATTTCATTTTTACCTTTTATTCTGCAGACATTTGATCCTTTCTATAATATTTTTTTTATCTCTCAGAATCTTCTTAACTACTCAAGACTAAGTTTTTTAAAATACCGACCGGGCAATTAAGCCAAAAGTACTTTATTCGTCCAGTCATTCAGATTTTTAATTGCCTTTATTAAATAATCGTATGAATTTGTTTTAATTCATAATTCAATTAATTCATAACTTTCCGCATTAAGCCTACCTTTTTATCGTCTTAATTATAACTCCATTACAAGATTGACATTAGGAATTAAATTAGATTAGTACACACAAGGTCTCGTAATGTACTGTTTCCTGAGCAAATATCATAACGATGCGAGTAAATAAATAATCCGTAACAGTAATAAGACGTATGGTCAACGTGTATTGCTATGATACACGCAATTGCCGGAGGCATAGAGCTTTCTGAATACATGGTAAAGTCAAAAAAATAAAAAGAATAATTATACGAAATATTAGAGCGTATGTAGTATAGCTGAGCGAGTACGCAGTAAATAGCGGGATGGACAGTGTTTACATTTCATCAATATTTATCTTAAAAATAAATGTCTCTGCGTTCCAAAAAAATATACACACTAGTTTATTAAAAACTCCTACACGCGTGTTATATCGTCGCCGTCTATAATACCTGCAGTTACGTTTTATTTTACTAATGTATAGACCAACCAAAAAGGTCACGCGGGGGCGTACGTTAGGCATTTAATATCAATAGAATTATTTACTTGATTTGTAATTTTTCTTAGTTATAAATATTATTTATTTTATAATTAAAGTTCAATAGAACTTTAATAGAATTTATTAAAATAAATTTTTTTTTAATTTTATGGAAATAAAATTTATTTTAAATAATTTTTGACCAATTTTATTTAACAATTTTTTTAAATTAAAAAAAATATTTTTCTTAATTAAAAAAATTTTTTTTTAAATTAGTAAAAATTTTTGGTAAAAGAAAATATAATTTTTTAATTTTTTTTTATTAAGCTGCAAGTTTTGATCCGTCGTAAAAAATTCAACGTGATATAGATGACTAAATAATTCCATTCCGTCATATCAAAATATAAAAATTTCAGTCTTAGACACTACAAGTAAAGTCTTGTAATTTTAAAATAAAGTAGCAAAGTAAAGCAAGAAATTGGGTGAATGCAGAAAGACAATACAATATAAAACACAATACGGGGTGCGCAAGCTCGACTAAAATCCCCGATCTGCGGGAAAACACGGTCTCTGTACACGTGCGCACTTACTGCAAGGTGAGACCTAACCGGTGGTCCGGTTTAGCTTCGTATAGTCTACATAACAGTCTTTTCTATGAATATGTGCATGTCTAACTTAGTCTAGTAGTAGTAGTAGTAGTAGTAGTAGTAGTTATAGTACAGAGTACAGCGGTGCTTAACTCAAAGTCGAAGCCGCTGCGTCGCCGTCGTACTGTCGCGTATTTCCTGTCCTTCTCGCAAACTTTCCTCTCTTTATTCCTCCAACAGCCGACAACCCTTACCTCATACGACGGGGTAACCGGTGCCGTCCGTTGTCGTCGTAGTTGTCGTTATACTGACGTCACAGACCAAAATGGCGGCGGTCGCGTCGTCGTGACGTCATGTGGTAGCCGGGTGAGTCGTGGATTTATATTTTGTCGATGATACGCGTGTAAACTTTCAGAATCACTATTATGAATCGTCTTTACTACGGTAATTACTTTTTTTCACGTAATTCATCATAAATAATGATTAATTATAATTAATAAAATAATTATTAATTATTTATTGAATTTTTTTAATAATTTATTTTTAGAATATGGAGAGAAGGAAAATAGTTTTTTTTTCATCAAAAATTCAATAAAAATTTTCAAAAATATATTTCAATTTTTTTTTATCACATTTAGAGAAAGAAAAAAATTTTTTCTGCTCTAAAATGTTTCTAACATGTTAAAAAAAATTTTAATCCCCTTAAAAAATTTTTTTCTCTTAATAAAAGCTTTAAAAATGTTCGAAAAAGTTATTTTAACATTATTTTGCGCTATTACAGATGCTACAATTGTAAAAAAAAAATTGTAACATTAAAATTTTTAAAAAACTTAGTATATTTCTATAAGAACCCTGTTTTGCGCTTCTCCCCTAAATTTATCTCTTAAATGCAAAAAAATTATTAAACAAATAAGTCATGAACGTTACAATGAAATGTCTAATAATTTATAGAAATATGGTTGTGATGTCCAAGCCAAAAAGCTTTTTAGTAACTGGCGTCGTGTGGACAAGTATAACAGACATGCGGAGTTGCCAAATGCTTGTCAGATGAAATTCTATTTATTTTAATGAAATTAAACTTTTTCAATTTTAATAGCTCGACCCTCCTAACGATCCACAAAACTAATATTTTTTTTAATTGATAAAAAAATAGTAAAATTCTAGTTAATAGAATTAACAAACTAATGAAATTTCTTGTTAAAACATCCAAGTGATATGATATTATCGACTGATATCTCTAATCTGATGCGAATCTCTCGGGTGAAAGTTAACGAGCCAGTTGAATGAAATAAGATGGGGGTCGCCGCAGTAACGAAATCCCCCAGGACCAGAGTATCAATTTTATTCTCAGTTTATTTTATTTTTATTTTTATTTAGATTTTATTCAAAGTTATTTTTCTCGCTACTTTACTTCCTTTATTTATACTTCATTTATTTATTCAAGTATTTTATTATAAGTAATAATTGAGTCAATTAAAAAAAAAAAAATTTTAAATAATTATTACACGCATAGAGAAAATAATTAAAATGATTATCAATTATCATCATCATTAACTAGTACGAGTATGAGCGATCGATTATAAGTAAACGATTGCAAAGTTCTAACATTTGTATTTGTCATACTAATTATTGAAATCGATTACAATTACCGTCGGAGCTTAAATTTAAATTTAAATAATCGATGTAACTTTTAGAAATAAATTTTCTCTGGAAAATTTTTTTTAATTTCAAATTTCATAAATCCTTTTAAGTAAAATTAATATAAAAGATATTTTTAAAAAATTGTTGATGGCTATTAATATGATCAATTAAACAAATAGGCCGTAATATTTAGTAATTTGATGGACAAAGCGTCAGCATGAGACGGACAGGACATAGATGAACAAAAAGACAATAACTCATTCTGAATTTAATGCTCGGATCCTACGCTGAAATCGAGTGTGGTCCTCATGACTCGATTCCGGTCCGTTGGACCTTGACCGATGCCGACGATGAATTAATTAATTACGCCGGAACAGCTCGACTATTAATTACGCAAACGCGTATTCCAATATATTCCCTATTTCTCGTTTGCTCCTCTATTACGACTTTTATATCCACGACACACCAAATCATCCCTCGCGCACATCAAATATGCATATACCTAGAATTTTTTTTCTGAAAAAAAAATAGTTAACTCAAACCAAGAACATTTTGATCTTTAATTTTAAATTGATATTATTAAAAAATTATTATTGAAAAAAATAACTTTTATCGGTAAATAATTTATTTTTAAATTAACCTAAAAAATACTTTAATTCATTTGCTCAGTCTTAAATATTTTATCCTTATATCAAAAAATAAATAAGAATTTATTGAAAAATAATTTTACTTTATTTTATTACTTAAAATGTTTCAATCAAAAATATCTTATTAAAAAAAAAAAACAAAATACAGAATTAATTTTCCATTGAAAATTCTTTTCGTTTGAGTTAAATTCACGCGTATTAGATTTACTACATACTCCAAAATTTTTATTGAGAAATAAAGTAGGAATATTGCTTTTTAACGACATGTATTTTATGAAGCGACTGACAGGGTAAATTATTTAAAATACATAATTTAATTATCCATATACTCTTGCAATTTTATTTAAAGTCAAATGTGAAATAAAATTTTAAAAATAATTGTTTAGATAAATAAAAACTGCTCCAACTTTTAAAAAATTAATTTGATAAAAATTTTTCAGTTCAAAATGTTTCAAAAAAAATAATTAAAATTTCAGCTTAAAAAAAAGCTAAAATTCAAAATAATTATTATACTATGCATGTCAAATTTTAGAATGTTTTCTCTTGCAGAGTATAAATATCTAAACATTATCAGGTAATTTATAGAGGCATGTCGAAACGGAGTGAGACATAAACCACACAACACATTATATAACTAATGACAGTGACATTAAATTAAACATAGTCAAAATTACGCGAATACCTCGGGTATTTTACCCCACTATTATAGTTATAACAATAACAATAATAATTGCAATTCTGTGTAACATCCGTGCGTTGACGGGCTGTTAGAGTACTCAGTCTGCACATATGACTAAATATGTAACGCCCAAGTATCCTAGGCATAAGTATAGATGTGAATAAAATATTTATCTATGACAACTTAATATAATAATTTAATACAACATTTACGTACTGCACAATCTGTCACCACAGTCGCTCAACACATTTATTATAAAATATGATGAATAATTATTCATTTATTTATTTATTTATTTATTTATTTATGGACACAGTGATTAATTTAGCAAGTTAAGATGAATTGAGATCGGAGATTCATTATCATTAGTATTAATAAAAAGTATAAAGTATGAAGTAATAACAGCTCAAAGATTAATGACGGAATGATGTAGTTAAGTATAAGTGTAAGTAAGAAAATCTCGGTCCTTACAATTAGTCACGTAATACAGTATTTTATATAAACTTTTTTATGACTATGCCTTTTGAGATGCTCCGAGTAAAAGACCTCCAGATTATAAATTATAATTATTATTATCCTTTGAAAATCTCATAACGAGTGAGCTGGGAGGTAAGAAAATAAAAGAGACCGTCTCGTTGAGAGACTCTAGATAATATACCCAGGGGACTCAACTACAACCATTTTCAAATAAATAATATTCCAATCATATTATTAGACTGTCTGCTTTTTTTTTTTATTTATCTTTATTTTACAGTTATTTAATAAAGTTGCGGTTTACAGTATTTTGCTCGTTGATTTCATCACTATAAACTATAAAGATACTTTTTTATTAAAAGCTTAAGAATTTTTTAGAATTTTACTTTCATACTTTTAACATTTATAATTTAAATTTTCTAGTAAAGTTTATTAAAAATATTAAAAAATTTTGTTTCATCAAAAAATGAGAATTTTTAGAATTATGAATAAAAAAAAATTTTTTTTAATTCTATTTTTTATGAATTAAAAAAAATTTAATTGTTTACAAAAAGTTAATCATATTACAAACAATGACCAAAGTTACTGCATTTATTTTTTACAATGAATACATTCAAGGTAGCCGTTAAAAAAATATAAAATGATACCTCTATGTTATAAAAGAAGAATAATTAAACTGTAACAAAAAAAAAAACATTCATATAATATAAAGAGAGTTTAAAAACTTAAATTGCTGATACACTTTACCTTTCATACTCGAGTTACTTTGCCGTTGATATGTAACTTATAGTTTGCAGTGGATTTTGATGTGCCGACAATGAAACTCTCATATTATTGTACCATTATCATTATCATTATTATTCAAATAAAGTCGGTATGGACACAATGCTTTTGTGTGTTTGCCTTCTTTTCTACTATTTCACAATTTACGTATGTTTACATTTAATTTAGTAAATAGATTTCCATGAAATTCAAACATTATACTGTTTGTTCTCATAAACACTATCAAAATTTATAACTCATCATATTTTTTTTTTCTTTAAATGTTTATATAAAAAAAAATTTTTAGTGCGAAAAATATTAAAAAAAATTTTCACGTAAAAAATCCAGCGATTGTCAATCTCACGATGTTAAAAAAAAGTACAGGTTCGATCGATTAGTGCTCAGTGACCTGGAAACCTTTCCTTATGGGTCATCGAACGTCTCTTACCTTGGTTAAAAAAACTATCCGAATCGACAAGCTAAATTCGGGTGTTGTTATTTCGGTTAATTTTCCGTGAATTTATTCAACGGTTGTGACTTTTAAATACTTTATAAATAGGATATTCGGGAAATAGAGAGTCGATGTCATCCTCGGGGCTCAATATAATATTATCATTTATCATGTATAATAAAAAGGATGAAATATGAAATATGAAAGGAGAAAATCTTGTCAACGAAACTGTTGGAAGGCTAGCCGGTTGCGGACACTGCGGAGAAAACCACAGGATTTCCAGCAGACTTACCGCAATCCCTTTAAATCTTTTTAAATTTAAAACTGGAAAAGACGATAATAATAAGAGACACCACCAGCATCTAGATTTATATATCTATTTATGGTTTTATCTTAATCGCCCAAGGGTGAAAACTGTTAATTAAAATTTATTCTTCTTTAATATTTGTCCCAGTATCTTTATTTGCGTAATTATAATTATGATATATGAAAAAACTCCTTTTATTCTAAAGAAGTTGTGGAGTGTTTGATATCAATTGTTGTAAACATTTTAGAGAAAATTTTATTGACAAAAGATATATTTTTGATAATTATCGAGAATTTTATTGTCAAAAAAATTAATCAAAATAGTTTTTATTTAATTTAAATAGAGCTGTCCATATATTTACTTAATCAGACATTCCTAAGTCATTAAGCTGATGTAAAAAAATAAAAAAGTGAAAAATCAAGTACTTATAATGGAAAAAATAAAAAAAAAATATTAACTCGATTATTTTGAAGACTTTCATCATTTTTAAAATGATTTTCTTAGTTTAAAAATTTTTTTCTTTAATCAATTCAATATTTTTTGTGTCTCATGAGTCATGAAGGATAATTTACATAATATATAAAGTTATTTTGGTAAAAATTGCTATTAAATTAAGTAAATAACAGCGACTTATTTTGAGTATACTGTTAGAAAGTAATTGGCCGACTTATATATATTACATGAGTATGGGATTGTGTTCGAATGTAAAATTTTCCTGGATAGAATCACGCGAGAGCACTTTACGACAGAATTTGCATCCCCCTGAGGCCCGAAGCTATGCGACGCGGGAAATAATAGTATAAGGCTAACGAGTTAGATAAGTTTTATCGACGAAAGGACAGGATCAATTATTTATTGATAGTTTCCAAGTTTTGGCTTATTGTGATCAGGATATTAGAGCATTAACTTCCACAGAATTTTTTAATAATTTCATTCCGTTATTTAACATAATAAATACTGTAAATACAAGTGCAGTTGTGTTACATTAACAATTTAATAACACAGCAACTACTGACTTCATTACAACAGTAATTACCTAATTACCATCAAAGCGCGGAAATTCCGACAAACTTTTTGTCTCTGTAAACTGGATAGTCCTGTGTTACTCATTCTCATTACTAGAGTGAGTGAGTTTGTATTTTTTTAATGTTTCAAATTGAATTTTTAAGACTTGCTAAATTATAATTAAAGGTTCAATTATCTTTCTTCAAATTTTTCACTTGATTTTTATTTAAAAAAAATAATATTTACATTTTTTTACAAAATTATCGGAAAAATTCTAAATTTTTAATTTTAATTATTATTATTATTATTATTGTTTAATATGACTTTAATTAAGAAAAATTTTTTTAGCTCATTAATAATTTTTTTAATAAATAAAATGCTTAATTTTTACTAAGATAATTAAAAAATTCAAAAATTAACATTATAAGTAATTAAAAAAATGAAAACTTGAACCCAACAATTAATTAGATAGTTAATAGACAATTTGTAATCTATTTTTATAAAAAAAAAAATTATTATTTCAATTCCGGGTTAGTTTTTTGTTCTCTATCTAATAAATGATTTAGCGTACGGGTAAAAAAATTAATCTCTTGAATATTTAAAAGAGGTCATTCAGATCAATGTCCCAATGGTACAATTTCCTCGGCAAAATTAAAATAATTACGTAGGTAGTATCTAGAATGCAGAAGCAAACATATTTAAAAGTTTAATAAAATTTCAGTAGCATTAGTTGGTAAAACAATTAAACCGGGGCAGTTAAAAGTAAAAGCCTAAAAATAAAAATGACATGTCTATTATATTTAATAGGAAAGATTCTCGAGCAAATAAATTTATTTAAAAAGTTAGCTCATCGTGATCGGTTACCGGAGAACGAAAAGCACTTAGAATATTAAACGTCGTAGCGGGTCGCGTAATCGTCGCGGCTGTACAACCAATTTATTTAACAAAGAACCGGTGCGCTCACGCTATATGCTGTGAGTTTGTGAGTTGTGAGCTGCGAGCTGTGGGTGAAACAAAGGGGTGCTCTATTGGTTAAAAATAACCCAAATTATCGGGTATGAATTACTCGAGGCCACTGCCGAGTAAGCGACAAGCAATTAATAATAAAAATAGTAAAAAGAGTCCAGTCTGAATCTTAGTCTTGAGAGCCAGTAGGTAAACTGCAGACATAATCATCAGCAACGAGCAATCAGTATATAAACCTTAAGTGAAGTGAAAATGATTGGAGTTTTGAGAAATAGATGAAGGAAAGTTTGGAAAATCCAAAAGTACACACTTCCTAATGCTTATTTAATTTCTAAAAAAATAATAAGATGTATTACTGACTTAAAATAAACGGAGATTTATAAAATTTCAATTTTTTTCAAAATAGCAACATAAAATAATAATTATTATTATTATTAAAGATATTTATTGACATACTTAAATTTGTACATCAATTCTTGCAATTGCATAATTGTAATTAAATCAAATAATTGTAATATCAAATATTATTTGTTATTATAAATTTATATAATTTTTACACGTTTAGTTATTGTTTTATTTTTTATGTAAAAAATTTTTATTAAAAAACCTAAATAAATAGAAGTTATGCCTCATAAAATAATTATTTAGAGTATGTTCTTGATTTATTTTGACTCATATTATCCTATAAGTGCAATGTAGTTGTGATAGAAGTATTTTGAGAGCACAAAATTGCTTAGCCTTCAAAAGTCATGAGTTATGAGGCGTGCAATAATTTATTTTTTTATTTTTCTCTTGAATTTTCGATCTAACTTTAATATTTATCTCATTTTTTACATCTTATTGCTCTTTCTTTTTACTACTACTGTTTTGTTTATTTTCAGAGCCAGTTTTTTAATCAATAATTAAAATTTAATTATTATTGTTAATACATGAACGAAAAACTGGCTCTTAGAGGTCATGATTGACGGATTTATTAAAGAGTTTTATCATTATAAATCTTAAATTGTGTCATCAATTTTTTAAAATTGTAAAAAAAAATATTTCAATTTATTGTAACAAGATTCTATTGAAATAAGAACATTTAAAAAGATTAATTCTTAAAGTAAAATAACAAACATTGAGCAATAGAAAGTCTGGATGCATCGATGCAATCTCGTTCTGTATAATCTGAATGGGAGTGTACTTGTATCTGAGCATACTTTTTCACCGATTCTAGGTCGTCACACCGGTACTGGTTGTATGACCAACAACAAAACAACAATGTCTAGATGTCCTCGATTTTCGTTGACTTTCTATTCTTTATTTTTTATTTTTGATCCCTTGAGACGGAGGCTGGAGATGAAGTAGCTTTTTGTAGGCATTTAACTCTGAACGATGGCTTTATAGATGTTTTTGGTTGATGCTTCAGGTTGGCAGCAGCGCAAGAGGCGGCACAAAGGGACCCTGGATACGCGAGTCAGTACAGGAGAAGGCAGCAGAGGTCGGCCGGACTGAGTGGTCTCGGTGACTGGGCTAGCTTTGGAGGGGAGGTAAGATTAATATTTAAATGCTAACAACAATTAAGTATTTTTTATCTTTTTTTACATAAAAAGTATAAAAATCAAAATTTTTAAATATGTATTTTTTTTTTCAAAAAATTTTACTTATTAAAAAATTGAAATTTAAAAAAAAACAATTATGTGATTGTTCAAAAAAATTACAAGTATTATTTTTATAAATTAAACTATTGCCAATTAATAAAAAAAACAGATTCTGATTATTATTTTTATAAATTAAAAAGTTAACTTTATTTTATATTTAAATTATTTTAATCATATTCTTTATTAAAAAATTTAAATAAAAAAAAAAAAAACAATCTCTCCATTGTTAACTTGAAATAAAAAGTCAATTAAAAATTAATAAAAAATGACACAACTGTTAATTACGTGCTAATCATAATAATATCATTGGACCAAAATGAAAATTCATCAAATAGAAGTGGATTGGTTTATAAATATAGCTGATCTATAAATATGTAGTTATTAGCGCAATTGAATTCAATTGCTTCTCAGAGTTATTCGATATAAATAGTACGTGTGGCAATAATAATCTATACAATCATAAATCCCTAACTATTAAATCTAAAAATACCTCCACATATCAATGATAATCTCGGTGATAAATTGATATCCTTTGTTATCGTTCGTTGAAATTATATTTCAAAATCGAGATCACATACATTGTATATTCAAAGAGTAATTATCTAGATTTAAACAAACTTTATTTCCTCGACGAACTTTTTATTATTTTGATATTGAAAATTTGTCGTTAAATAATTGAAGTAGAGAACTTTTATTCATTAAAATGAAATATCTATTTTATAAATCGATAAAATCGAGTTTGGTATACTGTCGAGTAGCTTGTATCGTTTTTATAAACATTGATAGTCAATCCAGGCTTCACAAAGTCAAAGTGAATCAATATGTAACAAAATGCATATTCAAATATCCGCTTAACATGTAACTTTATAAACTTTGAATTTCTGTTCATTTTAGCTGAGTTTTATTTCAAATATCTCATTGTTTTTATCTCTATTTATTTTTACTTTTGTTATTTTTTTTAATTAATCTTTTAACAACCCGCCAGTAACATCTATTATTGTATAATAAATTCAATGAGTAATATTTACATAACAATATTTAAATATTATTGTAAATATTTACTCACGAGATTTTTATATCATTCTCGCGGCTTATAAAGTCAAAATACAAAATTAAATATAATCAAATAATTTTATTAATTATAAAAATGAATTATTATTCCGTAAAAAAAATTTTTTTAATTAAAAAATTCAATATGAATTATCTAAATAATATTTTGAATACAATTAAAATTTTTTTATCGAAAATTTTATTTCTAATGACCTTAAAAAAAATCTAAATTTGTAAAAAAAAGCGTTCTGAAAAATGAGAAGATAATTTGTGAGTGTAATAATTATTATTATTATTATTATTATTATTATAATTTTTATCAGCTGGATTAAACTGAAAAATATTTCTATTAATTATAAAACAACAACAATAATTTATTAATTTTCTCAACTTCATAAACAGAAAAAAGTCAAACTAGTTTAACGTTAAGTTAAAAGTTAAAATTCTCAGTCACCTACCTAGCGTAAAAGTTCATCCGAGGATTCATTTATAGAGATAAAAAACGCAACAATTTAGCTGGAGGGAAGCTGGAAAGGTTGAAGCCCATCGAATGAGTTAACAGAAAGTCAAAGCGGAAATTTAACATCCGCGAATTAATCCGCGGAAAAAGTTACTGGTTTACATAACTTTGATCATTTGAGGCATCAGCCACTAAATAAATTATAATTTCCACTATTACTTAGTACCTCGCAGTTTATTCCGTCGCTCCGTAATCTAGAGTCTGGAATCTAGAATTTAATTTACATCGTTAATAAATTAATTAAAAATGAATAAAGTTTTTTGAATAAACTTGCGTTAATTATTAATTATAGTTTAAATACAATATCGAAGGTAATTTCAGAATCTATAGTTCCTTTAATTTCTCACTTTAATAAAATGCTTTTGAAATGCTCTTGTCTGAGAACAGTGATAAACTTTTACTGAATGTGATCTCGTTCCAAGGTAACTCGAGCCAACTACCAGGTCATTACATTATTGCACTAAATCTATTGTCGCTTCGACCAAAACTTTCCTGTGTATCACGTAAACTTCTCCGAGCAAATATGTATTCTATAGTTTCATAATCATAACAATAATAATTTCGTTATTGATAGTTATAATGCATATTCAAACCATAGATTAACAGTTATATAATAAAAATAATGATAATAAATTATTAATAATAATAATAATAATATCCGTGAAAAAATTTTTATGGTTAAATTTGGTGTCATTGGAAAAGTTTTGACTTGAATTTGTACCTTTTCAAGGTTTCATATCATTCTCACCAATACATAATTAAGAAATGATCTTATATCTCGTGAACTATTGACATTTTTAAAGATATCAGCTCATCCTGATGTTACTCTCATCAAGACCTTTCATTTAAGTACCCACATCAATTTTTCATATATTTTATATATTTATATATATTATATATATGTATATATGAAAAATATATCAAAAATGCATGTGGGTACTCAAATGAAAGCGCTTGATGTGTGTAACATCGGGATGAGCTTATATTTTTAAAATAGTCAATATTTAAGAAAGTACAGTGCAATTTAACATAATTGAAAAACGACCTTGTATCTTGTGAACTATTGACATTTTGAAAGATATAAGCTCATTTCGATGTTACACTCGTCAAGACCTTTTATTTAAGTACCCACATCAATTTTTCATATATTTGATATATTTATATATAAAAAATATATCAAAAATGCATGTGGGTACTCAAATGAAAGCTCTTGATGAGTGTAACATCGGGATGAGCTTACATCTTTAAAAATGTCAATAGTTAAAAAAGTACAGTGCAATTTAACAAAAGTCATTATTTAATAAAAAAAAATTAATGATTATTTTCAGTCACCTGGTCTGGTGGTCATGCCGGCAGGCCGGGATCAAGGGGGAGGGGCGGCTGGCGGGGGTTCCAAGGGACCCTCGTCGTTGTTTATCCTTTCGGAGGACAACTGCATACGTAAGCACACCCGTTTCATAATCGAGTGGCCGCCCTTCGAGTACGCCGTCCTTCTAACCATCATCGCCAACTGCGTGGTGCTCGCCCTCGAGGAACATCTGCCCAAGCACGACAAGACCATCCTGGCCCAGAAGCTCGAGTCGACGGAGATATACTTCCTCGGAATTTTCTGTGTCGAAGCGAGTCTCAAGATCCTGGCCCTGGGGTTTGTTCTGCACCGCGGCTCTTATCTCAGGAACATCTGGAACATCATGGATTTTTTTGTCGTCGTCACTGGGTGAGTTCATTGCCTTTTCATTTTTTTTTTTTATACTTACTCTTTCGAATCACCGATCAGAGAAAAGATTTTTTTTTTTCTTTTAAAAGAATATTATTAAAAGAAATCTTTTTCATTTTTTAAATCAATTAATTACTTATTGATTACAATTTCTCAGTAAATAATATTTTTTTTCTCTGATTTTTTTAATTATTGAAATTAAATTTACTTTCTATAGTCTGAGGAATCAAGTGGTATAAGTAAATAAATACTCCGTCTGATTTAAAAAGCTCATTTTATTTTAATTAATTTAAAATTTTAATTATTAATTACTTAAGGAAATTATTAGATCGTAATCATAATAATTGTTTATAACTTTTAAATAAAATGAGACAATATTTTTATTCAATTTTTAAATAATTAAAATTTTCATTATTTTTTTTTTTTTTATAATTAACAATTGATTTTTTTTTTATAATTTAAAAAAAATGGCAATATTTAATTTTGGATATTTAAAATTTATTAGATTTATTTAACCAAAAATTTTATTTTAAATAAATAGAAAGAAAATTTTGAATTTTTCATTCTTAAAATAAATTCCAAACTTAAATTTATTTATAAAAATTTTCACAAAAGTTACGTTTCATTTTATTCAAATTTAAAATAAAAAAAAGAAGCTATAAAATGTTTACGATCTAAAAATATGTTTATCTAAAATAAGGTAACCTTTTATCCCGATTTAAAAAGTAAACTAAAAGATAAGCCCAAAACTATCCCAAGTTGAACAAATAGCCATATATAAGAAATCTGACAAAACCACTCAATCAAAATGTCCAAACTATCCGGGGCTTCTGTCTCTCCTTCGTCTCCTGGCAGATAAAAAAAATAAAATAAAAATGCGGTTATTACATGAGGGAATAGAATTTTAGAATGATGCTTGGATTAGGTCAATGACCGTGTTCGCTGAAACAAATGTGGACGTCGACCTGCGTATGCTCCGTTCCTTCAGGGTTCTCAGACCACTAAAGCTGGTATCAAAAATTCCAAGTGAGTCGAGCAATAAACTACCACTAGACTCTATAAAACACTTGTTTTGAGCTTAACTCAATTAATTTATTAAAGTAACTTTGCTCTTAATGCGATAAATAAAATAAAATGTTTAAGTGTTTAATAACAAAAATAGGCTCTTAAATTGTTTAATAGCTACTCGTATCGTCAATAGAACTTTGTTCATTTTTAATTATTAATTAAACTAACTTATATTTGTTGTACAAACTAGTTTCATTTATTAACTAAGTCTTATGTATCTTAGTCTTGTTTGCTTAGTAATAAATTATAAATTCATTTATTATAAAAGGACAAATTAAATACTTCTTTTTTTTTGTTATTATTTCAATGGTGCGTGTCCATTATTTAGTTTAAATTGTCATAATTAATAATCAACCTAATTATCAGCCTTAAATCAGTCTAAATAATTTAGTACTAAATTAGTTAGATTGCTATTGATTTTTTTTTGTTAAAGGGTTAAGGTAATTTTTAAATGTTTTTTGCCTCTGACTAAAAACATTTCAATCATTTTTTATTCCTGAGCTCAAAAAGTAAGGGCGAGACTAATTTACTTATTAAGTTGAATTTAAAAAACTCGAGTAATATAAATGAATATTTTGATTTTTATCTAAATTTAAACATAAAAATTAAAATTTTAATTTGTTAAAAAAAATAATTAATTTTACTTAAATAAATTATTATATTAAAAGTTAAAAAAAAAATAAAGACCGACTTTTGTTTCATTAAAAAAAAAAATTACGACGTAAATAATTGAATAAACTCGTGAAAACTGATAATATTAACTAATAAGTTCAAAGTTGAATGACAAGCGCTACCTCGCAATTACGCAAATTGATTTATATAAATTTATTAAAGTTAATTAAATAAACTCTCTGATGGATGTACACCGGTTACAATAGCGTCTGCTAACATTACTATGACATTAAAATATTACGCAATTGAATCACGTTGAAATCTAAAGTTTTAACTTTTTTTAATAACAACATTACACCCTCGCACTTTTGGAATTATGTTACACGTGACCTTTAAATGATTCTTTCATTATTCATTTTTTCATCAATAGCATTTATTATAATAGAATAAATAATTTTTAATTCTATTTAATATTTAATTTTTAATTCTATTTTAATTTTTAATTTTCAATAAAAATTCTTTAAAATAATTTTTTTTATTCATAAAATTTATTTTTTAATCAACTTTAAAAATTTGAAGCTTTGTCAACTGATTTCAAGATATTTTATCATAAAATCGTAATAGTAGGCTTAAAAATTACTCATCAATTACAAAACAATCTCAAAAAATTCTTAAAAGGAAATGAAACATTAAATTTTCACTTTGAGCTCAAATAGTCAGGGGTAAAAAACGTCGGTCATGATTGGTCAATATGTGTGTCACACATCAACTTCCCACGCAAGGAATTAGTGTTATTCCTTATCATAAATAATAACTCATTGTCGTTATCGTCAAAGAGAATTCGGTAAGAAGCTATCGAATAATCAATAAAAAATTAAATTAAAAAAAAATCAATAGCTGATAAATGATTCCAATAGTTACCACCGTATACACTTATTAATTAATTAGAAAAAAAATGAATAATAACCAAAAAATAAAAAAACGGGGTAGTTTTTGAATAAAATAGGCGTTAAATAAGTACTGGAAGCGATAGAGGCTTTTTATAAATATAATCCATCTATTTAAGAACAAATAATAACATGACACGAAAGCAGCGCTGACGTATTAGAGCACAAGAAATACGGTGAGACGACACGCAGCTTTACTCGGTATATTGGCCTGTAATAGTAATACAACCAAGCAAGGTGTCTCTACCTATCTTTAGCGGGGACTATCTTTAGCCACCAGTACTGAATAATAGATTATTATTATGTTCAATCCGGCTATACATTGATAAGAATGAAGCTCTACTTTGTAAGCTACAATTCAGTCTACTTCTATATTCTTTGTCGCTCTTTCGCTGTTAGATCATATTTTTATTTTTATTTATATATTTTTCATATTTCATATGCTACACTGGGCATATAGGACCTGTTTTCTTCAATCGGCTGCTTTACCAGGATGGTAGCAAGCCGCTGTAGTGTTGAGTAATATTCATCTATGTCCACAGTTATGTACGATGTTAATTTTCATCTGCCGGTCGCTTTATACAAATAATTTATTATTAATTCATTTTTTTCCATATAATTTCTTTCAACTATATCACTGTGTTAGATCCATCATTTTACTTTAGAATATTATTCAAATAGAATAGTCTAGTTTATACTAATGGGAATTGATTTTTTTTTATGTGGGTTGTGAACCTGCTCTGTAAGAAATTAATGGTTCTAGTCTGCTAATGGATTTGATTGATAAAATATTCAAGATTTACAAACTGAAGGTCTCAAAAAAAAAAAAACTAAATTTTATACATCTCTGAAAATTCACGAGCTTTCTTATTTTTGGACATTTTTCTTTATATAAACCTCCAAAAATTAGTGTCGTAAAAATTCATTCAACTATGGCTGTATTTTGTTCATATCGAGGGTTGTCTAACGCAACCACGTATCTTGACTTTTGAAGATGAAAAGGCTCAACTGAAAAATTAATAATTAATTATAAACGCGTTACTGAAAAAAAAATATTAACCAGATTAATAATAAATACAATAGTCTTCTTAGAAAATACGATTGATAAATATTGTTTTTAGATGAATATTAATTTTTTATAAGCTATTTTTTACCTCATCTCTAAAATTGTTATTTTGGAGATACGAGGTTGTGTTAAAAAACCATCGATATACCAAACAAAATTATTTGATCCAGGATAAATACTTTTGAAAAATTATTTTGTCTTGAACTTTTGTTTTAATCAAATTTTAAAATTATTTTTGGTGAATAGAAGATAAAATAAATTGGAGAACTGTTGAGATTCTTAAAACAATTCGCCATAAAAATTTTTAACCAATTTATAAATCCCAAAAAAATCTACAATTTTTCTGACCCAAATTTTAGTTTCTGACAATTTTTCTCCCTTCAAGGCCTCATTAAAAATCAAACTTAGCATAATTACTCAAACTAGGAATCAAATTCACTCCAGCAATATCGAAAATGAATTTAGATTGAAAGATCTAGTGTGTTAATATTAAATACTTATTTTTATTATGTTTTGTAATTTTTAAAAACTGTTTTTTATCTTAACCAAAAAATCTTTCATGTACTCATCGATGGGTGGAATTAACAATCATTAAAGCTCATTGTATAGCTTTGTTGGCTAATTAACCAAAAATAAGTGAGTAATTTTGGGCTAGAAAAAATCCAATAGAATTTGAAGTTAGTGGGAAAATTGTATCGAATAATCAATGATAAAAGAGCAACAGAATCCTTGATCCTTATCCCGACTATTACATCTAAACTAGATTAATTAAGAAGTTTAGTCTACTAGTAATACATAGTGAAGCTATAAGTAATAGATAATAGATTAAATGTAGCTTAAGTAATTAATTAGCAAAATTAGTGTAATAGAGTAGTAGGTAGTAAAGTACGGTGGGGTGTGTGTATGTTTGGGGCAGGTTCATCACGGTGTTCCCGCAAGGTGTGAGTTTGGACATGGATCTACGTACGTTGCGTGCAATACGCGTGTTGCGACCGCTCAAACTAGTCTCCGGCATCCCAAGTGAGTAGTGTGCCAATTTAACAATAGCCAACTGTCCTTTGTGTAAAAAGTAGAACCACTTTTTTTGTTATTTGTTATTTACAACAGTTCATTTTTGGTTTATTATCATTATTATTGGATTAGAGGATAATTATAGAATGAGAAATAACAAACACTCTTGTACTGTGCAAGATAGCTTATTATTTTCACACTGTATTGGTTTATGGTGGATTCAAATTTTTTTTTTCGACCATTTGAATGTCAATGTATTCCCACGGGTAATTGCTTTTCACAGGTCTCCAGGTGGTGCTCAAGTCTATCATCAAAGCCATGGCACCGTTGCTACAGATTGGTTTGCTGGTACTCTTCGCTATCGTGATATTTGCCATCATCGGGCTCGAGTTTTATTCGGGTACTTTGCACAAAACGTGCTACAGTATTGAAGATCCCAGTAAGTATTTTCTTTTTTTTTTTGGTAAATTAACCTTTTATTTATAGTTTGCTTTTTGGGTGAATTGAATTTGAACGAAAAACAACAAAATTAACTTGAAAGGCATTTTATTAAATTACTCAAAAATTTTGAGTGCTCGGGGAAAACTAAGGGAATGTCAAAATAAATTTAATTACCAAAGCATTTATAAAAATAATAAAATTACCTTCGCTAAAATATTATACAATAAATGTAATGAATTTGTAGCGACTAATGAAGTAACAAATAATTACAGGTAAAATAGTGAAGGAAGGTGATCTACCTAGTCCGTGTAATACAGATTACAAGCCAGACGCACCGGCAGGTTCGCATGTGTGTGACGCAAATGTGTCAGTGTGTCGAGATAATTGGGATGGACCGAACAGCGGTATCACCAGCTTCGATAACATCGGCTTCGCCATGCTCACCGTCTTCCAGTGTATCACTATGGAGGGCTGGACTGCCATATTGTACTGGGTAACGATAAGAGATATGTTCCTCAGTGTTAATCACTTTCAATCCCCTCATTTTTGTTTTAATATATAACATCTAACTATTAATTATAATTAATTACTCGTCAACAATTATAACAATAATTATTGACTATCAAGTAATTATAATTAATCAAAATGCTTTTTCAAAATTTTACCAACTGTGTGATTTACTAAATGTTTTATCTTTTGACTTTTCATCTGAGTGTTTTCCAAATTTAATTATATACTTATATCTGATCAATCTAAACTGCTGATTTTGGCCTTTATTATTTTTACACAATATTTATTGAAGCTTTATGTGTTAAATGTTTAATCGTGTGAAATTGGTTAAAATTAATTGTCTTTCTTTCCAAAATCTTTTTTGTGTTTCCTGTTTATAATTGTCATTTTAACTCAATATTATCAAATCTAATTATCTTCAATTATGATAAAAATTCAGGAAGGAAATATTTAACTAATCATATGTTCATACTTAATATTCAATCATTACAACGAATCGTCAGTATTATTTTAACATCATCCAAGTATTTTCAATATAATTTATTATTATTTCTACAAACTTTTGCTCCTAATAAAAAAGTACATATATTTTAAGTAAAATTATCAAGAATTTTTCTCTTGAATCAAAAACTTTTTTTTTAGTGTACTTAAAATAAAAATTTGCGGTAGTGTTAGAAATATTGGCACTAAATATTTGACTTATATTTAAGACACTTGATGAAGTAAGAAAAATATTGCCAAAATCAATGTAGATTAATTCATTAAAACTATAAACATATGATTGGTTTGTTTTTTACATCCTGAATTTTAATCATAGTTATTTTTATTTTTCTTTCTTTTCAACCAAATTATTAATTTACTACTTCACCACATTACTATTGATATCGATATGATATGATAGTGAAGTATCATTCGAGTCGATATAATGTGCTGTGTGTACTTTTATCTCTCCCAGAATAACTTCCGAGATAAATAATAAATCAGTAAGAAACAAGAAGCATTTTTATTGGTTCTTGGGGATACTAACACTGATGTATATATTGGCATTGCTCAGTATGACACTGTCAGTTTCAACCCTCGTTTTTTAACTTAAATAATATTTGATTATTAACTTGTTGTGACAGCTTGAGAACCAGTCAAGTTTCATGAAAGAACATGGTTTATATTTTCCAAGCATCAAATGCACTTGCATACATTTTTTATTATTTTATTTTTTAAGTACTTTCTTTACAGACTAAAAATTCAAAAAAAATCCAAGATTAAAGAAGAAAATTGTCCATGTTCTTTGAAATAATTGTACTCCTTTTTTATCGCAAACTTTATAAAAAAAATTTTTTAAACAGGAAAAAAAAAATTTTTAATTTAACTTTGAAAAAAAAAAGTCAGTTAAATCCTGTTTAAAAAAATTTTCCACGCAAAAAATCAAAGCTTTTGTCTTCTTTTCCATCACTTCATGTCTTCTATCACAAAACTGGTGTCTTGAGTGTCTAAATAGTCAACCTTAAATAACAAAACAAATTACTACAATTATTTCGACGGAATTTTTCAGACAAATGATGCTCTTGGTAGCTATTTCAATTGGGTATACTTTATACCGTTGATAGTCCTCGGGTCTTTCTTTATGCTGAATCTAGTTCTCGGAGTGTTGAGCGGGTGAGTAACAACAAAATTAAATTTTTAAGATAACTCAACTTAATCCATCTCTTTGTCATCCAATTCTTTTCTCATTTTTAATTTTATATTTAATTGAATTTAATCCAACACAACTTATGTCACCGAGATCCCGTAACACAAGAAGACTCCCATCTAGTCTTTTTCTAGAGAAAACTATCCAGCGAGCCTTGGACTAGAACCAAACTCGAAAAATTAATAAACAAGACACCTTACACTTATCACTTCATTTTTATTTTTATTTTCTTTTCTTTATTCTTCTTATTTCTGCTGTCAGAGAGTTTTCTAATGAAAGAACCCGAGTCGAAAGACGAACGGCGTATCGGAAAGCAAGGACAAAGAAACTATTCACAACAGCTTTCAATTCATACTTAAAGTGGATCACACAAGCAGGTTTTTTTTATTTATTTGTTTTTTTATGATTTATTTATTTATTTATTTAGTTGTTCATTTTTTTTCTCATCCATATTTTTTTACACTGCGCCTAAATCCAGTACGCCAAAAATAAGAATTTTAATTTTGGTATTAATTAGCTCGACAGTTATTTATTTTTTATTATTAATATTCATCCAGGTAAATCCTAGTAATTACTCCAATATTTTTATATCGACGTTTGTAATTATAAATTTTTTTATTCACAATTTTCTGCTTCATTGGAATTTTCTTAAAAGAAAACAAATTCTGTTATTATCATACAAGAATTTATTTTTAATTATAATTCTTTATTGAGTTTTAATTATGGAAAATTAAAGGAAATTTTCAATGAAAATACTTCATTGAAGATTCACTTCTTTTGATAATTTATTATTGATTTTCTGCCTTTAGATATTTTTTTTTTAAAATTGCTAAAATTAAAATTAACAGTTTGTAAAAAGATATTAATTTAAAAATAATTATAAGGATTAAAAAACTATTAGCGAATCATTTTAATTTATCAGAGATTAAGTGAGCTTTTGTCGCCAATCAGATTAACGTCTTAAATAAAATTGCGACTTTCGGAACTTGAAATGTTAAGTGTGAATAAAAAAATTTAATTAAATAATAATTGGATAGCTTAACCCTTTGAAATTTCCTGTAATTTTGTACGGCTTTGTAGAGAGTTTGCTAAGGAAAGAGAAAAAGTGGAAAATCGGCAGTCGTTTCTAAAAATGCGTAGACATCAGCAGCTAGAGCGAGAACTTAATGGCTACGTCGAGTGGATCTGCAAAGCAGGTAGTAAAAATTTTAATTAATAAGTGTAAATGCTAATTTGTCATTTGTAAAAATGCTCAATTGCTCACTTTGATGATTGTAGTTATTTCATTTAATGATTTTGTACTTTGATCTGTTAATTTTGCATTTGTGGGATCAATTTTTCATTTAAATAATTTATTTTTCAGAGGAAGTTATTCTTGCTGAAGAAAGAACAACAGAAGAAGAAAAGATGCACATAATTGAAGGTATTTTTTTAAGTTTTTACTTTAAAAAAAAATTCCATGGCAAAAAAGTCCTAAAAAAATTACAGAAAAATCTATTAAATTTTTTAATTGTTTTTACATTCTTAAAACTGTCTTGAAAATGTAAATTTTACATGAAAAAAAAAAAAGTAAATTAGCTGGTTGTTAATTTAACAATTTTTTTTTTTGTAAACATAACATAAAATAGTCGTGTAATTTTTACGTATAGTTATTTTCCGTGTGATTAAAAAAAATTACGACTTAATATTTAAAAAGAAATGAAGAAATAAAACAAAATAATTTTATTTTAATAAAAGTAAATGACAAAAAACTTTTAAAAATAAACTAGTACCTGTTCCTTTGAAAAAAGTTGTAGCTAAATACTAAAAAATAGTATTAATTATCTTCAGCGAGGAGAAGAGCCATAAAAGCACAAAGAAAAAAGTTAAAAAATCTCGGGAAGAGCAAAAGCACAGACACGGAGGAGGAAGATAATGAGGACGATCAGGGCGATGGTGAGTTGTATTTTCTCAAGACTTTTCTTCCCAATACCTTCCTTCATTATCTATTTCTCGAATATTTTATCTCTCAATCTAAATCAGAATCTTAATTTCAAAATTAATCATTTTCTTCTTTTTTCTCATTAAAAATTTACAAATTTTTTCTCTGACAAAAAACCGTACGCGTTACCATTACAAACTAAAATTTACCATATTTTCCTACTACGGAGAAAATAAAACGCACACCAGGAGTAACAAGTAAAAGTAACAAGTTTATTAATTTTTAAACAGAAACAACTTTTTATTTTTAAAACACTTTTGTTTTTTAAAGTTTTTTATAATGTTGTTATTACAAGCCCCTCCACTATTATCAATGAACATTCTAAACACACGCTATCAGATGCTCCTCTTGTTTCAGAGCCTAAGAAAAAACTGAAAGGTAACTACACTATCAATGCCTACGTAAAACAGTAACGGCTAATAATTTATTTTTTGTCTAAATGTATTATTTATTTGGGTTTGATAAACATTTTTATTATTATTTGTTGTATAAACAGTAAAGTAATACAAAGTAATGCGTATGGTAATTATACATATTCATACATTATTTTTTTTTAATCATTGCACTGTAAAAAAAAATAATTCTAAGTATTTTTATCAAATTTTCAATTTTTTTAAAAATTGCAAAATTATTAAAAAAAAAAAAAAAATATTCAATTTTTTTATTTTTATAAATATTAATTAAAAAAAAAATTTTTACAGTGTAACATATAATTAACTTGTTATTATTGTGATTATTGCAGCAAATAATGTAACCGTATGAAATTTAATCGCAGCATACAATTGATTGGCATTAACAATACAGCTACGACTATAGAGTTTAACGTGTCGAGTAGTTAGATATAATTTAATTTAAAATATATACATACAAGTGTATGTATATATATTAAATGGTGAGCACATGAATGCCGATTACATGAAATTTTGAACGTAATGTATTACATAGAGACGTGAGATGAAAATATAATGCAATTTAAATTTTCATTGTTGTTCGTTTTAAAAACATTCAAACACGTGAATATAATTATTAATAATTATATCTGAATCTTCGTATTTATTGTCATTTTTATATTAAATCTATCGATTACAAACACCAGGGTAATTAATAATAAGCCGTATTATTGATTACTGTTTTATTAAAAGCTCTTGATTTTACGCATCGAATAATATTAATATTTTATTTCCTTTCAATTATAGGGTTATGCTTCTACTTGCCTGTTCAGACATTTAATTCATTTTATTTTTTAATAAATACTCGTGGCATATATTTTTTTTTAATTCTATATTTTTGTTCAAGAAATTAAACAGTTGTCCCATTTAATAAAAAAGTAACTTAAAATTTTTCGATTCGGTTTTTTTATTAATTGAAGTAAACAATTTGGAGTTTTTTTCTTTAAAAACTTTTTGTCTACTGTATAAATCAAATTTTTATCAATTGAAATTGTAAATTTATTGTATTCTGAAATTAAATAGGACAGCTTTAAATAAGTTTAAAAATTACTGACTAAAATTTTGATATAATATTCAATTAATAATTTTCTAAATTATTTTTTAGTTTAGATTTATCTAACGATTTTTTTCTTTAGAAATTACACAGAAGTAAAACTCTAATTTTTGAAACTTAACAATTTTTACTATTACATAAAACTAGATTAATTTAATTATTTTTAGATTAAAAATTATTTTTTTTTTTTTCCAGAAAATCTTTTGCATATTTTTAACATTTTAATGTAATGAAACAGTTCTTATTTTTTAGAAAACTAAATTTTATTTATTTATTAAAATTAGTTAATTTAGAATTAGAAATTTTAATTAATTAATTTTTGTAATTATTCAATAGACTTATCAACAATTTATATAAATTAGCTCTTAAAAATTTTTTAAACCAGTCAGTAATTTTTAAATTTCGAATTTTTCAACAAAAAAAAATTAAAAATATTTTTCCCAGAAAAAAAAAGTAATATTTTCATAAAAATATGAAATGCAGCGAGTATTTTTATCATGTACTTGTATACTTTTAATGGTTTAGACACGATGGCAGACATTTATGGGGCAACGCTGAAGTTAGAACTTTAAAGACACTAAAGTGTAATTGAACTAGCGAATACTTAGATAGATAAATTAGTTTTATTATTATTATTATTATTATTATTATTATTATTGTTATTAGCGACTTAGTGAACTAGCGTTGTCAAAGTGGATTGGTTAATTATTAATTACTACTTACTAATTAATTACTATTTCTAATTAATTGAATACTTACGTAGCCAGCAAGTTTTAACTACATAAATTACTTCCCCGTAAAAAGCTTCGTTATAAATAAAATCCATAGTTTATATTAAGCGCGTTCAGCATTAGTTATTTTTTTTCTTATATTAATTAATTAAATGGAATTGTATTAGCGAATGTAGATCCCGCTTTGTAGAACTCAATAATAGATTAGCCGTGCTTAAGTTTACTAGCAATGTAATTTTAATAATTAACTATTTTAATAATCAACTTAAAATTAGAAATCTTAATCTTAAATATTTGATAATTCTTAAAATTAAATTTTTAAAAATAGAATTTTAACTCTTGTTGATCTAGAAAAATTAAAGAAAAATAATTTCCATAAAGTCTGCCGTAGAAGCTCTTTTGCGGCTTTACGGGGCGTCAGTTTTAAAGTTACACTTGCTTAGCTTTAATCTTTCTATTATATTTGAGCCAAGTGATTTGATAACGCCAAGTAAAGCCAGTAAAGTCGTTACTAAACCTACATTTCAATTTCATTCATTCACTTTTTTACTGATAGAAGAATTTACTAATTAAATAATATAATAATGATAATAATTTATAATAATGTTAACAGAAAAAAAGAATAAATTGAATCAAGAAAATTAAATTAATTTTTTGACATTAAAAATTTAAAATAATTAAACAATTTAAAATTATTTTTAAATAAATGTTTTTTTTTTTATTTTTTCAATCAAACATTAAATATTTAAAATGTCTAAAATTAAGAGAGATATTTTAATTACTTCAAAATTAATAAATCAGAACATTAATCTATTATTTAATTAAAATAATTTTTTGCTTTATTAAAAACAAAATTTACAATAATAAATAATATTAATAATAAAAAAAAAAGAAAAAAAATTAACAGTAATAAATAAAAAAAAAAAAATTCACCGCAGCTCGGATTCGAACCGAGAACTCCAGATTGCCGGGGAGCTCAAAGGGACAGTTAATCTCAATATGTTTCCATTCAAACGTGCATTCACACTTCAAACTTCAAGGTGCTGGCTTAGTACTATTGTTCTTATTATAATTATTACTAAGGAAGCACAGAGAGATCGCCATCCCCTCGGCACTAGACTGGTCCACTACCTTCCCCAGGACTGCGGCCGTTCAGACCCAGAGCTCCTATGCCATAGGGCTTCTTTATAGCATAGGGAAAGAGATGTTAGCAGTTTACAGTCTACAAACCGTTATGGCGCGTTACCAATTTCGCCACTGCGGCTCATGGCAACTCGAACTTACTTTGCTATTCTTAAACCCAACTACGAACTACCGTGTAATGAGAAACTACCGATTACCGACGGTAGCAAAGAAATTAACTAATCATTTTCTTAATTCAAATTTTTTAATATAATTAATTTAAAAAATTTTTTAAATTAAGAAAAACAAATTTTTGAAGACCAAAATGTTCTTGATTCAAATTAATCTTATATTTTCTGTGTGAATTATATTTTGATAATTATAAAAATTCTTCTACCAGTGTTCTTCTTTCGCATTGCTTAAACTTTCAAGTAACTTGTTTTTTTCTTATTGATAAAAAATAAAAATAAAAGAAGCAATAAAATAAATTGTATGGTGGCGAAATTTAGCGAGCTAAAATTTGGTTTATTTAAAAACTAATATTAAATAAAATAATAATAAAGAATCTAGCAACGTGGCACGTTCGATGGATGAACGACTAAAGATGAGTGTATGCTTTTGTAGGGTTCTCGAGAGCTTCGTATCTCAGGTCGAGGGTCAAGAACCAGGGCGCTTGCCTTCAATTCTGGCGTGCTGAGAAGAGATTTAGGTTTTGGATACGGCACACTGTTAAAACGCAGTCATTCTACTGGTTTGTCATTGTCCTTGTGTTTTTTAACACAGTGTGCGTTGCTGTTGAACACTACGATCAACCACAGTGGCTTAGTGATTTTCTTTGTAAGTTTTCCCTTTAATTATTTAATTAATATTTTTTTTTTTTTTTTTTTCATAAATCGCATTACTAATGCCAAAAAGGAGTATGAAAAAATTTTTTTATTCAATAAAAAAATTCCTAAAGCCAAAAGGACGTGTTAAATATTAAAGGGCTTGAACTTTTAGCGACAGTAATTGAAAATTAAAAAAAAAAGAAAAGACTCCTGGGATACCAAAATGTCTAAATTGAAGAAAAAACTTTGATTCCAAAAATCTAGCTGCCTTCAATAATTTTTAGAATAATTCAAAATTTTTATTAAGAATTTAAATTGAGGCTTTAAGAATTTCTTCATACACATTTTCAAGTTGAGATTGGAGAAAAAAATTTTTTTAAGCGGCCTTTTGGCTCTAAAGATTCAAAAATAAAAATAATAACTACCCTTAACTATTGATTGCAGATCACACAGAGTTCGTATTTCTGGGGCTGTTCATGTGCGAGATGTTCATAAAAGTGTACGCCCTGGGACCGCGCATCTACTTCGAATCGAGTTTCAATAGATTCGACTGCGTGGTAATCTGCGGCTCGATATTTGAAGTAATTTGGTCGGCGGTAAAGTCCGGCTCATTCGGTCTCTCCGTCCTGCGTGCCCTTCGACTCCTTAGGATATTCAAAGTCACTAAATACTGGGCGAGTCTGAGGAACCTCGTAATATCGCTGCTCAACTCGATGCGCAGCATCATTTCCCTCTTGTTCCTTCTCTTCCTCTTCATCCTCATATTCGCCTTACTCGGCATGCAACTATTTGGCGGGCAATTTAACTTTTCCACGGGGACACCGCCGACCAATTTCAATACTTTTCCCATTGCGCTGCTAACTGTCTTCCAAGTGAGTATTTTATTTTGTCTCACTCGGTTCTAATTATTATTTTGAATCCTTAAAAAAATCTGACTGACATTAAATTATTGTATGCTCAAGAAAAAAAATCCTTTTTATCAAAATTACAAAAAACTCAGTTGAATTATTAAGTTTACTTCTCTCAAATTAACATTTTTAAAAATATTATTTTAAAATTAATTTCACTTAAAACGTACCAAAATTTTTCAAAATAATTATCTTTATTCAAAAATCCTCTCTGAAAATCAAGTTAATTTTTTTTCAACCAATTATTAATAATTTATCAACAACAATTGCCCAGATCTTGACCGGTGAGGACTGGAATGAGGTAATGTATCAAGGAATCGAATCTCAGGGTGGCCACAAAGGAGGAGGGATGATTTACTCCCTGTATTTCATCGTCCTGGTGCTCTTCGGTAACTACACCCTGCTCAACGTATTCTTGGCTATCGCTGTCGATAATTTGGCGAACGCACAAGAGTTAACAGCCGCTGAAGAGGGTCAAGAGGAGGAGGACAAGGAGAAACAAATGCAGGAACTCGAAAAGGAAATGGAGGCGCTGCAAATGCCTGACGGCACGGGCCCAAAAGTTGAAATATCGCCGCCTAGTTCGTCGCAAAATTTGTATGTATAACTCTTTTATTTCGCCGTAAAAATATGTATTAAATAAATATCAAACATAATAAAACGAATAAAACGGTATTTGCCAGCCCTCGAGGCTTAATATTTCGGCAATAGAAATTATTTATTTTATTCCATCAAATAACAGCTACAACTATTTACTTTTTCTGCAGAAGTGGTAAAGGAGAGAAACAGGCGTCCGAAGAGAAAAAACAGGAGGACGACGAAGACACGGGACCAAAACCAATGCTGCCATACTCCTCCATGTTTATATTATCTCCGACAAACCCGTAAATATATATTTATACTATCGTGTTTATTATTTTGGGTTAATCTTTTGTGTGCTAAGGATTATTGGGGTTAAAGGCTTTCAAAGTTAAATCTTGTTTTTTAGTTATAATTATAAGATTTTTATTTTTTTTTATTGAATATACCATAATTGTATTATTTTTTTTTTTTTTTAAAGAAATTCAACAAAATAAGTCACTGTAAAAAATTATTTCAAAGATTTTTAAAATTTTGACCCTTTTAGTAAAAAAATAACTTTTTTTTTTTTAACAGTAAATATAGTACAATTTATTTTTATTGAATAAAACATTACAATACTTGTATTGAGGCAATTTGATGTAAATATTGCCAACAAAACTTGCAATTTATATTGCATTTCTGTGCAAGTGGTTCTTGCCGAACAATTTACAGTAAAACAAAAGATCTAGTTCAAGAGTTTCAGTATAAGTCGCTTCGATAATTGCCTTTAAAAATAGTAAAAATATGAATAAATCTTTGGATGAATTTATTTTAAAAATGGTGTCTTATTTTGGAGATTTCTTCGTCAGAGAATTTTATAAACAAGTATAAATTTTATGTTTCAGTGTAAGGAGAGGTGCCCATTGGGTCGTTAACCTTCGGTATTTTGATTTTTTCATAATGGTCGTGATATGTTTGTCAAGTATAGCACTCGCGACAGAGGACCCAGTTGATGAAAACTCGCCACGTAACACAGTATTAAATTACTTTGATTATGCATTCACGGGCGTCTTTACGATAGAGATGATACTCAAGGTTATTGATCTGGGTATCATACTCCATCCCGGCTCGTATTTACGCGAGTTCTGGAATATTATGGACGCAGTGGTTGTAATATGTGCCGGAGTTTCAATGGGTTTTGAGCTATCGGGTAAATCCGCGGGCCAAAATTTATCAACTATTAAGTCACTTCGTGTATTACGAGTATTAAGACCATTAAAAACAATAAAACGTGTGCCGAAACTTAAAGCAGTGTTTGATTGTGTCGTTAACAGTTTAAAAAACGTCATTAACATTCTCATCGTGTATATATTGTTTCAATTCATCTTTGCCGTCATAGCAGTACAGTTGTTCAATGGTAAATTTTTCTACTGTAGCGACGAAAGTAAACGTACCAAAGAAGATTGCCAGTATGTACCTTTTTCAGTATTTTATTTTACATTCAATTTAAGTACCGGCGGGTCATGAGGCCTAGATGAAAATACGATAAGATCAAAAATATATAACTTAAACATTAAATTTTGACATTTATCATTATATGAGTTCTCTTCCTTTTAATATTAACAAAAAAAGATAAATAACTAAAATTTAGCTTTATTAAATAATGACTTTTGTTAAATTGCACTGTACATTCTTAAATATTGACTTTTTTAAAGATATAAGTTCATCCCGATGTTACACTCATCAAGACCTTTCATTTGAGTACCCACATGCATTTTTTATATATTTTTCATATATACATATATATAATATATATAAATATATAAAAAATTGATGTGGATACTCAAATGAAAGGTCTCGATGAGTATAACATCGGGATGAGCTTATATCTTCAAAAATATCAATAGTTCACAAGATATAAGGTGATTTCTTGATTATGTAATATATATAGTATATATTTTAAAGATATAAGTTAATCCTGATGTTACACTCATCGAGAGCTTTCATTTGAGTACCCACATGCATTTTTGATATATTTTTTATATATACATATATATAATATATATAAATATATGAAATATATGAAAAATTGATGTGGGTACTCAAATGAAAGGTCTTGATGAGTGTAACATCGGGATGAGCTTATATCTTTAAAAATGTCAATAGTTCACAAGATAAAAGGTAATTTCTTAATTATGTAAGACATATAATATATATTTTAAAGATAGGCCTCATTACTCGCGGGTACTTAATAAAATGAATAATAAATACTAACTCGATTAATAACTTGAAACAGGGGTGAGTATTTTGTCTTCGAGGAGGACTCATCACTGCCTCAAGCGAGAAAACGAATATGGCAGCCACAAAGCTTTCATTATGATAACGTAATGGCGGCGATGTTGACGCTATTTGCCGTGCAGACCGGCGAAGGTTGGCCGCAAATTCTTCAACATTCTATGGCAGCAACTCACGAGGACGAAGGTCCTATTCACAATTTCCGTATCGAAATGTCCATATTTTACATTGTATACTTCATTGTATTTCCATTCTTCTTCGTAAACATATTCGTCGCTTTAATTATTATTACTTTTCAAGAGCAAGGTGAGGCTGAATTGCAGGACGGTGAAATTGATAAAAATCAGGTATATCTTCTTAGTTTCCACAAAAACTTTTTTAATTAGCGTTACTAATGCAAATTATTGACTTTTTAACTTGAAAAATGAAAGTCAATAATTCAAAAATTTTAAATAATTCAATTAATCACTAACCAGTAAAATAAATTTCCAGAAATCGTGTATAGATTTTACAATAGGAGCGAGACCTCTCGAGAGGTATATGCCGAACAAGCGGAATAGTGTAAAGTACAAAATATGGAAAATAGTAGTGTCAACGCCATTTGAATATTTCATCATGATTCTCATCGTTTTGAATACTCTTCTGCTCATGATGAAGGTAAGCCAGAAAGTTTATTCACTAACTCTCTAGAATATCTAATTAATCCACCATTTTAATCCATCTAGCTCAATAATATAATATAATAATAAAATAATACTATACTTCAGTATTATTAATATAACAATAAATAATAAATATTGACAATAATAATATAAAATCAAACTAGAGTCATAAATCATAAATCAAACCTAATTTTTGCCGTCAGGATTAAATAAAATAAATCTTTCTCCAGGCTCTATGTTGACGGTAGAACGAGAAGATATTTTATTCCGCAGATGATTATTAATTAATAATAATAATACATCAGAGCGAATAAATAACTTCTCTCTCTATTAATCTCCCCTACCATCCTTTAACTCGACAAAATAATCCGGGCCCGTTTTATTGTCAGATAATTAAAATTTATTAATAATTAAAAGTGTGATTTCTCCCTCCCATAAAAAATTATCAGGATTCGAATTAAAATTCAATTAAAATATTTTTTATATTTTTTTATAACCAGAGATTCGTTGTATTTATTTTTATATTTATATATATATGATCAATGATCACTTTTTGTCCTTCCGTTGCATATTTATTCAATACAAACAATAATAAACCATATCACCTATCATCTTTTCTTTTTCAATCCCGTTTACCGAAAAATTAATTTAAATATTTATTATAAAAATTAAAAAATTTTTTTGGATACTTTAAAATTAAAACTAAAATTTCTGGGTTTATATTAATTAATGTTAATATAAATATAAATTTATTTGACACTTATACGCTCGCGATTAGTGCGAACGATGCGGAGCTTCTCACTGATTTATGATATACATTTACCGATATTTAAAAATTTATTTAGTAAAAAAAAATAGTAGTTACGAGCTTTTATTTATTTATACTCATAACTTAAGTTAGTTATTAATTAATTAATTAATTTATATTACAAGAATCTCTGGCGTGTTTCCGTCACTAATAGATATTTTTTTGACACCCAATGCATGGCTAGCATCGTGTCCTAATTTCGTTGTCTATCTACAACTGGCACACTTTTTATGCAAAAATATTATTATGAATGATATAATATAATCTCACTGCTAAAATAAGTAAATTAATAAATTAACAAACCCTCACGTTTTTATATGCACCGAATAAATTTTTTTTCATTCACTCAGCACTTTTTTATTGCGCGCTTGAATAATTTGTCCGAACGTTTAAAAAAAATTTAACAATTTATATTATAATCTAAGTTTTAATTTTAATCGGATAAATTATTTAATTTATAATTTGAGAAAAAATGATTAAATTTTTATTCAAAAAAATCAGAAAGTTGGCATTTTAATTAATTTGTACCATTTTTTCTCAAAAAAAAAAAAATCTCAAAATAATAAACTAATTATCAAAGTTCGCACCAATCACTTGTTGGGTCATGTTATAATTATCGGTTTATTTGCCTGACAATGGGAATTGTTATGTGAAAGCGCACATGCACACGCACAACCCTTATTGTTCTCTAAAACATAATTAACTATTATAATAACTTAACTAACACCTACACATATTTAAACAATATTTATAAAATTAAAATAACATTAAATAAGCACCAGTTCTATCACGCATCATCAGCTACTGATTGAATTTCGTGCAAGAACAATCACCAATCACCTTGGTACGTTTCGATTAATTACACCGCTTTGCCTCGCTCGCTTTACGTCATTTAATCAATGAGTATTAACTTATCAAGTCACTTAATCATCAATTTATTATCAATAATCCAATTAACAATTAATATTAATATTAAATAACAGATACAGTCCTCACTATTTTTTAAAAAATCTTTTAAGAATGTAATGACAATGCAAGCAAGCACTGAGAATGTTTTTTATATAACAATATTTTTATTTAAACATTTAAATTTAATAAATAATAGTGAAGCTAGACGTCACAAGGTTAACATGCTCGTTCATGCACGAATTTCACACAATTAATTATTATTATTATTATTATTATTATTATTAAACAAAAGCTGCGTGTCGCATGCTGGCTGCTGCAGATAACGAATTTATATATTATATTATACAAACTACAGTTTACCTCCGAAATACACTTTTATTAATGTTAAAATTATTAATCATATAATATGATTAAAATGTTTATCGAAAATCACTAATTAATTGAATATTATACGAATCTTATATTTTTGCACGGGCGTTCGCACGGCCAACGAATAATAATTTTGTTAAAAAATATTTTTTGTTAAAAAGAAAAGATGAAAAAAATAATCCTGATCCATTCCTCTCGGATTTATTTTCCCAATCTCAAACTTATTAATAAATTATCAATTGTCAATTTTATTTTTAAATTCTAAATCAGTCAGTTAAAGTCACAGATTATTTTTAGTTTATATCTATAATTTATCAGGTGTATATAATATATTGATTTATTAATTAATTATACTGATCATTATATGACACATCTATAGCTGAAATGATATAGCACTCACTATCCCAAGATAATAGTGCAAGTATCACAGTTATAGTTACAGACACTTGTATCACACATTACACTCTTAGTTTTAGTGGTAACAGGTGTAAGAAAAATTTTTTTAATTCAAATTTTAGACGATTATTTTTTTAAAAAATTTTTATTGAAATTTAATTTTAAATTATGAATTATTTAGAAATTTTTAACAGGAAAGTCATAAAAAATGTTCGGCAAAGAATAAATCTATAATAAAAATTTTTATTTTTAATTTAAATAGTATTTTTTAAACATACTTTATATCAAATTTTATAAATTTATAATTTATAATTATGAAAATTAAATTAGCCGACATCTAAAAATTTTTAGAACTTTTTTTTATTGAAAAAATTATTATAAAAAAAAATTTCATTTGTAAACAACTTGAAAAACTGTATGTGCAATTTTTAAAAAATATTTTTTTGCTCTAATTTAACTATTGAAAAAAAATCAAAAAATTAAAAATGTCGGCTAACTTTAGTATAATTTTATATAAAATTTTTTATCGATTATTTTATCGTTCGTGACACATTTAATTTTAACATAAAGAAGTTTGAAGTACACATGTTATGTCGCAATGCCACACATGAAGTAATTTTGTGTTTAAAAGGCAATTTTTAGTTTCTAAAAACTTTTTTACGCTTACAATTCAACCCAAAAGTTAACTTCTAGTAATAAAGTCATTCAAAAAAGTTGGTAATTTTTTTATGACAAAACTAAAAGTTTAAAAGTTAAAATTTTACTATTGTAAACGTTTTTATTCATATGAAAAAATTCTTGTATTTTTCTTCTTATAAAAAAAGTCTAAAATTTATAAAAATTTTTTTTACACAAGTATTTTGAGTTAAAAAATTTTAACTGAAAATTTTTTAACTGAAACTACCAGCGAATATTTAAATTTAATAATATAAGCGCAGATAATTTCATGAATTTAATTATTGTTAATTAAGAAAATAAAATATCGGAAATGAATAATTATATTATATTATTATAATTAAATTATTGTTAATAATAGTTATTAGTTATTATAATTACATATACGTACACACAGCCGCACGTTATTTAATGAACACATGAACAAATGTTGATAATCAGCATTGACGTAATTTGAGAAAAAAAATCTGAATTAAAAAAAAAAAAAATATAATGAAGTAAAATCGGGAAACACGTAGGCTTGTATGTCCGTATGTATGTTTGCTGTCTGTCGGCCGTGTGTTTGTCAATGTGTGCATTGCAGTACCACAAGCAGGGCGAAGTGTACAAAGCCATACTAAAGTACATGAACATGTGCTTCACTGGGATGTTCACCATCGAGTGCACTCTGAAGATCGCCGCTTTCGGCGTCAAAGTAAGCTCCCTTCCCCCAACAAAGAAATTTATTTAACTAAATGATATATATATTTTGAAAAAAGGAACAATCCTTTTTTGAAAGAGCTTTTGCTGGCTCAGCCTCGTAGAATTTACCGTCATTGTGTTTTATAAATTAACAATAATTGATAATTAAATATCTAAAAAAATTAATAAATTACTACAAATGTTTTTACACTTGAAAAAATAAAATTCTTAATTTTTAAAACGCAATGACAATTTTTTTTAAGACTGGTAAGTCGCTTCCTTAGAAAAAATCATAGAGCGTTTTATTTTTAAAATCGCTAGCTAATTTTTTTATAAGAATATTTTAAGCAATTGTTGTTTTATAAAAAAAAAAAAAAAACAATTGAAAATGCTAGAGCTATTTTTACAATCAAGTATTTAATACTTAAAAAATTTTTATAAAAAAAAGTAGTAACATTTTGAGGTGTGTAATTTTAATTTTAAATTTTAAAGTGTCTAAATTAATACTTGATTGTTAAAATTATAAAAAAATATCAAAAGACAACACAAAACAATAATTTACTGACACTTAGAAATTTAATGGCCCTTACAATCAAAAATACAAAAACAAACTAAAAAAATAACATTAGGCAAAATTTATACGCCCCTGCATGGCTAAATTTTAGCACGCGTTACACAGCATGTAGTTCCCGCATGGCATACACGTTTATTTGTTTACTAATCTAGTTATAATATAAATTATCATTATTATGATTATTACCTCCCATGAAAAAAAAAATATATATATATTTTAAATTCTATAAAAAATATGTATAGTAAATATATTTTTAATAATTAACTTTTGGCCGATTTTCATATATATTTTATATATTAAAAATATATCTTAAAATGCATAAAAAATACATATCTAAAAATATAAAAAAAATATATTTACTATACATAATTTCTATATATTTTATAGATTTTTAATATATTAAAAATATATTTTTTTTTCATGGGGGACTACGATGTAATATTTATCGATAGACACACGATCATTTTGACTTGAGTATGGACTGGTTCCGTGAAAGATGTTTGTTATCCTTTCACTGTAAATGTCGGCATGAAAACTAACATTTAAACTGCATCTGTATGTCGGTACCTAAAAAAAGTTAATCACCGATTCTTACTAAAAAAAAATTTCTCATTTCAATCATTATCACTTTTTTTTATTACTTTATGTTTATTCTTTTCTATTAGGGATTGAACGAAACTATATAGTGACTATAGTCGCGAAACCTATCGACTAGTTATATTAATATATTAGAAAACCCCCGTAGAAATCTTAAGAAATCTTAATTGAGGTAGCGTACGGGCTCGGAGAAGAATCAAGCCTAAAAATAATGTAAAAAAAGAAAACCATAAAACTAAAATCCAAAATAGAAACTAAAAACTAGCCTTACTATTTGGATTTGCTACGGCCATGTTGGATATATTTTATAGTATCACGAGGCGCCTCCGGTTCTGTTGGACAGCCTGACCATTGTGAACATAGTCGTCACTCTTCTTTTCTTCATTGAGTGCATCCTTAAAATCATCGCCTTTGGATGCAAGGTACAACTAAAAAGACTAATCAAATCACTAATTCACAATCTACACAATTAATATAAAAAATCAACAACTTTAATATACAAATTAAATAAAAAATTAATTTATTACTCAACGATAATCATCAGTGGTGATTAGAACGAGAAGAAGCAATCAGCGAAGAGACTATACTATAGCACTTGGCTCGAGGCACTACCGTGTCTCTGATAAAAAATGTTAACGACCGGCTAACCGAGTCCATTTTATTTAGTCTTTCCTACTTTCTGTAGACCTTTAATTTAACTTAATTAGCAACTTGCAGTCAATACAAATAATAATAAAAATACTAATATTATTATTTGATATTTATCATTACTATTATTGTTATTATTATTACTACTATTACTATACTACTATTATTATTGTATACAAAGCCCGGATAATGAATCTTTCTACTAGTTGCTTGCTACCACTGGCATGCTCCTGTAGATTTAAAACATTAGCGAGCTCCTTAAAATAAATTTAAATAAATAAATCACTTGCTAGATAAACTATAAATCAATCAAATGATATTTATTATATGTAAAACCATTATTCTGTTGAGTAACAAAATAGACTGACGAAATTTTTTCATAAGGAACACATCGAACACTTTATTGTACATAGAAATATTTTATTGTAAGCACACCGACACACATGATGCACACATATTTATAAAGAAGCACACGCACAAGTCAACACGATCATACTCGTGGAATTTTTTACAATTAATAATAATGATGATATTAATTATTATTATTATTATTGATTTGGTTCATTTTTTAAATTAAAATGCTGTTTATATGCGCAATTAGAGCTATAGTGCATTTACTTGTGCTTTTCTTTACTTAAAGTAAATCCGCTTGAGTTTTGTTTTTATTTTTTTTAAAGTTAAAATTAAAAACTCAAGTGAATTTACAATTGCAATTTTTACTTTTGCTGTTTACTAATATCTGCTTTTTCATGAAACAGAATTTCTTCAAAGATCCGTGGAACACATTCGACTTCATTACTGTTATCGGAAGTATCGTGGACGCTCTGGTCGTTGAATTCGGGGTAAGTTTAATTAATTTGCTTGATTATTTATTTTTAAAATTTATTTTTTATTGTTATTAATTTTAAGTGGATTTCTTTGGAGCTTCGTTCATGCATCGAGTTTATTTAACAGCTATTAAATGGTTTTTTTATTTTATTACTGAAGAAATTTTCATTTTTGTTGAGTGGTTTTAGCAATCAGCTTTCAATTTTCAGTTAAAACTAATTCAACTTTGCTATTTCTTTATAATTTTACCGGTAAATTGTATGTATATAAAAGTATCTACACAATACTAAATACTACATACACTAAACAACACATTTGGAAAACAATCGTGTGTAATTTTGAGAAATAACCTGTGTGTTTCATATATGGGTTGTATTTGCTCGTAGTAAGCGTATGTGGACAAACATGGAAAAATAAGTTTTGTATCTAATTCCTGAAATTCTTTACATATAGCATATGTACACTGATACAGAATCGAATTTTTTTCCATGTAGGGCTCACATATGCCCGCTTTTAAAACGCGCGCATGGTTTCATATGAGCAAACGCAATTCATATGCGAACTTATATTTAATTTGATCTAAAAATATCAGCAGCTCAAGCTTACAATTAGCAGAAGCGATTTTTAAATGACCGCTTTTATAATTAGAATTTGTAATTAATTAAGCTTTTAAATTATATATTGATATGAAAATTAATTTGATTCAAATGAAAAAATTTTGAACCAAAAACATGATTTTTGAGTTTAATCATCTATATTATTAAGTTTCATATTCTCACCGATAGTTAATTTATTATGATAAGTATTCAAAAATTCTCTATCTCTAGATATTTAATTAAGAAACGACCTTGTATCTTGAGAACTATTGACATTTTTAGAGATATAAGCTCATCCTGACATTATACTCGTCGAGACCTTTCATTTGAGTACCCACATCAATTTTTCATATATTTCATATATTTATATATATTATATGTATGAAAAATATATCAAAAATGCATGTGGGTACTCAAATGAAAGGTCTTGATGAGTGTAACATCGGGATGAGCTTATATCTTTAAAAATGTCAATAGTTAAGAAAGTACAGTACAATTTAACAAAAGTCTTAATTTAATAAAACAGAAAAGTTGTTGCTTAATTCAAAAATTTTTGATATTGATTCGAAACAAATGTTTTTGGTTCAAAATTTTTTTTTAATCTAATTAATTTTTTTTATCAGTATACAAAGTTGGTAATATAATTATGATTAAAGTTCATTGAACTTACATTTTCATATATGACGAAAATTAATATAATCTGCTTGATATTATAATTCTACTTAAATCTATTAATAAAAAAAAATTTATTCTAGTAGAGCCGACATTTGCTTCTTTGCCAATTTATTATATAAACATATTCAACACATATTACACACTTAACATATAATTGTATAAATTTAAGGGCGATATACGCATAACCGCAGATGGGAAAAAACTGGTAAAGTAGAACTTCTTTCCTATAATTAATAATTATTTTCTTCAGAATATTTATAATTTTTTTTGAAAGTGAAAAATATATCTAACTTCATCTACTATGTTGTTAGATTGTTACTGAAGAACTAAAAAAATTCCATGAAATTGGGCGCCAATTTCCGACGAGTTACTGGGACCGTATAATTTTTTTATAAATTTTCAAAAAAACTGACAGACAAAACATTACACTAAAAGTACACATTAATACAACAGTACATAATACCACTAATTTTTTCAGTTCAAAAGTAATCCTCATAATATAATTTAATAAACATGTTAATGATACTAGATGCACGCTCGAAGTAAATGACTATTAAAAATAAGAGATAATTATTTTGCTTTTTTAAAAAGTGTAATTTTCTTTGTCTCCTGCAGGAAAATTTCATCAACGTCGGGTGTCTTAGGCTCTTTCGTGCCGCTAGACTGATTAAATTACTGAGACAAGGATATACAATACGAATTTTACTTTGGACATTCGTACAATCCTTCAAGGTATTTATACTTAAAATTATGTATAAATATCTTTCTAACTATTTGCTAAATTCCAAATTTTCTTCAGGCGCTGCCTTACGTATGTCTGCTCATAGCGATGCTTTTCTTCATTTACGCAATTATAGGAATGCAGGTAATGTCTTAATTCCTCAAACAGTCAATTAGGCGACTTAATAACTAATTAATTAATTCCCAAAAGTATAAAATAAATAAATGAAAACAAAACTTATCAGGTGTTTGGAAACATAGCGAATGATCCAGAGACGGCAATAGAAAGTCACAATAATTTTCAGTCTTTCATCAGTAGCCTGATGTTACTTTTTCGGTGAGTCGAGCGGCAAAATGGTATAATGTGTAATTACCTGCCAGTAAGCTGCTCGGCGCTCCTACAATGATATTTAGTTGCCAATTACAATTATAATTATTGATTATTGATAACTATAATTAGAAGTAAACTGCTAGAATTAGTAATCCGGTTCCCGGTATTGAATTATTACTCTGCCCTCTAATTAACAGTTGATAGTTGATGTAAGGAGTTAAGTAACAGCTATTATTATCATTGTCGCTTGTTTGATTGGTACAGGTTTTTGGAAATATTGCGCTGGATCCAGAGACCTCGATATATGAGCATAATAACTTTCAAAGCTTTATACAGGGTCTAATGTTACTATTTCGGTAAGTTTTTCCAATGCTTGCTTGAAAGAAAAAAATTAATTTTGTCAGTATTTGTATTGTATTTTTTTTATTCATTCATTCATTTTATTCAAGTATCTTAGGTACATAAATAATAATCCTATCACTAGGGGGATGACATTAAAATTAAATCAGCAACATTTAACATACAATTAATTATTTTAAATAAAATAAAACTTTAAAAATTTTTTATTTAAATTATATAACTCATTGATACATTTTTTTTACAATTTTTTAATCATTTCAAAATTAAAATTAATTTATTGGAGTTAAAATATTTATTATTTTATTTATTGTATTGAAGATTTTCTTTATAAAAATTTTTTTTATAAAAGATTCAAAAATATTTTTAAATTTGACTTTAGAACATTGAAATCTTTATAAAGATTATTTTGTTTTTAAGTCTTGATAAACACATGTAGCAATTAATACAATTTCTTAATAAATAAATAAATAAATAAATAAATTATTATAGAGATCATTTAAAAAAAAATTGCTATTTGTAAAAATCAAAAAAAAAAATATTGATGCAATTTTTTTTTTAATATTAAAATTTATTTGTTATATCAAACTAAAGAAAAAGGTCAAATAAATTTTAAAAACTTCTAAATACGCATTTTTCAATTTTTATTTAATAAAAAAAAAACTTATAATTCACAGCAGAATTTATTTTTATTGAGAAAGATTGAATCATTTAAAATCATCCCCTTTTTTAATTTATTACAATGTTTTAAACTTAACTTTAAATTTCAAAAATGAATTACTGATAATTTTGTTTTGATAGGTGTGCAACGGGTGAAGCCTGGCCGAGTATAATGTTATCGTGTATAAAAGAGCGGAAGTGCGACCCTAGAGCAAAGCAAGATTCCGAGGGCTGCGGATCGAATCTAGCTTATGCTTATTTTGTATCGTTTATATTTTTCTGTTCATTTCTGATGCTTAATCTCTTTGTCGCCGTTATCATGGACAACTTCGACTACCTCACTCGCGACTCATCTATTCTCGGAGCTCATCATCTCGATGAGTTTGTGAGAATTTGGGCAGAATATGATCCGAACGCAACGGGTAGGATCCATTTTTCAGAAATGTATGATATGTTAAAAAATATGGATCCGCCTCTTGGGTTCGGGAATAAATGTCCCAATAGATTAGCCTATAAAAAACTCATCAGGATGAACATGCCTGTTGATGATGAGTGTAAAGTCGCTTTTACAACGACACTCTTTGCCTTGATTAGAGAAAATCTCAGTATCAAAATGAGAGTCGGTAAGTTTTTAATTGTCACTTTGTTCATTTTGAATATTTGGCTGTAAAAATTGAAAATATTTTCAATAATTATTTTCAAAATTATTGAAGTCAGCTAGATTTTGATAAATAAATTTTTTTTTCAATTTTTATAGCCAGAAATTAAAAATGTTTAATTTTTAAAGTACAAAGTTAAAAAATAAAATTTTTTTTGACACCCCTTTTAATATCGTAAAGCCAAAAAATCTTTAAAAATAATTTTATTTCTCATATTTTCAATAAAATTTTTACATTCTTAACATTTCTAGATTTTTGTACACCCTTTTGGTATAATTAATTTAAAATAATGAAACACCTTTTGCTGATAATTGTTAATATTTATAATTTTTTCACAGCTGAAGAGATGGACCAAGCTGATGAAGAATTAAAAGATACAATTAGAGCTATTTGGCCATTGCAAGCGAAAAAAATATTAGACCTTTTGATACCTAGGAAAGAAGGTAAATATGTTTTCATTTATTGAAAGTATCAATTGTCTATATTAATTGCCCCAGTTTCTCATTCTTTTAACTTTTTTTAAATCTAAAAATAATCTATTAATTTTTTCCTCTTCTTGTCAAGAAGGATTACAAATGATATATTTATAAGAAATACTTCACCCAAAAGTTGTTTTATGTATTTCAAGCTTTAAACCGTTGAGAGAAACATAAAGTCAAAAGTGCATTTAAATATTCTATTTATTAATATTGAATAAATTGTTAACTTGCCAAAGATAAGTTTTTCCAAGTGGAACTTTGAATAGTAATTTATCAAGTATCTAAAATAATTTAAAGGTTATTTCTTCTTTATGGTTCTCTTAAATATTAATAAACTTAAAAAAAATCAATAAGTGTAGCATGACAAGTGTTATCAACCCAAACTTGTTTTTAAAAATGTTTTCCATATAAATGTACTTATAAAAAAAATTTCTTCTAATGTATTAATCTGTACTATTTTTAATTTACACTTTCCAACCTTTTCTTCTGCATGTCACTGAAAATTCTAACTGATCTTGGTAATTTGCTTTTAATTTATTATTTTATTCATTTAAAATTATAATTATTTATACTATTTTTTCTAAATTAACCATTTTTTTAATTTTTTTTTTAAATCTGTTCTTTTATCTGAAAAAAAATAAATAATTATAATACCTTAAATTAAAAAATAAGATTAAAACTAATAAAAATGTGTTTTTTTAGAATTATCGAAAGGTAAACTAACTGTTGGTAAAATCTATGCTGGCCTGTTGATCCTCGAGAACTGGAAGACAACGAGGTTTGGTCAAATAGAACCAGCAGGCGGCCAGGTGCGTAATAAAAAAAAAACACTTAATTAAATACTCGTAATTTTAAAAACTGTCTTTTAAAAAGCATTACCTAATGTACAAAACAAACGTGATAATAACCGTGATCTGATAAATAACCGTAACTGTTAAAATAAATGTATGAGTGTATTTTTTATTCGTGTAACTCCATTTTGTGTCTTATCTCTACTTCACTCTGATTAAAAAAAAAAAAAAAAAACAGAACTAAGAACCAAAATGGAGTAAGCTTATTAGTCATTAAAAATTGATTAATTATAATAATAATTAATGACTAGTGAGCTCGTGTGATTGGTGTTAGCTTATTCGTGGTAGAAATTGATCGTTAAAATACTTACTGATAAGAAGAATAATTAAAATTTGCAACCCAAGTCTCTCCAGTAGCTTTTTAGTACCCATCATTTAAATATTCACTTAACTTTGAATATTTATTATCAACAAATCATATCATATTTGTTGCTGAATTATTCATTGTTAATTGAAGCCTCTGTTTTATATCCTCATCCTCGATATTATATATTTATGTGCTAAGTAGTGCCTAAATTATTCGATTATAAGTCAGCATTTTATTATTTAATAACTGATTAATATTTCATTATTTTAATAATAGAATTTTAGAGAAAAATTATTAATATTTTTAAAATAAATTTGAATTTTTTTTTTAATTATTAAAAACAGAAAATATTAATAATTTTTTTTATTTAAAATTAGACTAGGTCAAAATTTTTCGCCTAGAAAAAAAATAGACAATAAATTAAGCGATTAAAGTGAATAGGTATGGCTAAAATATTTAACAAAATATTTTATTACTGTTAACATAGATTTTTGTGAAGTGTTAAGTACAAATAATTAATAACATAAGTCTAGGACTAGCCGAAGACAATCTAGGCTCTAGTTTTTAAGTAGAATAACAGTTATAATTTTTATAATAATTAATTATGATAATTAGCTGTGAAAAACTTCAAACATACTATTCTGAAAATGACAGGAATCATCACACTTCTCTAAGCCCCAAACTGTATAGCTTTTTCTTTATTCTTTCAGACTGATAACGATAACGATAGTGCCGGGCAAACTACTCCAGCCCAGGCGGTAGTAAAACTCACTTCTTTTTTCTTATATTTATTATAATTTCACCTTTTTTTTTTTTATTTATTCTTAGAGCCCTTAATATATTTTGTCAACAAAACACTTACATTTTTTTTTATTTTTTTTTTTTGCGTACCTCAAAATTTTTTTTGTCTAAAAATTAAAAAAACTTGGTTCTAAAAATTCTTGAAATTAAAATTAATAAAAGAAACAATTTCAATTTTGCCATAAAAAATTTTTTTAATAAAAATTTCAAGGCAATTTAATAAAATTAAAAATTATTAATTTAATTTAAAATAAGAAATAGAATATTTTAAAAAATAAATTAAATAAATTTAAAATCCAAATTTTTGGGGTACGCACTTCTATTTTCTTTAAATTATTTTATTTTACAAATAAAATGATTACACAAAACCACATAACACCTCCCGTAGTTACAAAACTCCGCACTACTCTATTAGATAACTCACATTAGACAATAGTCACTTAGAACCAAACAGAAATACTTCAGTATACATATTATTAACTAAAAAACTAGATTAATAATAAATTAATTACTAGTAACCTTTATAAATATATATATATATATATATATATCTAGATATATATAAAAAAAAGTACATTGAATTTACATCAATGTATTTTTTATTAATTTATTTTTCCATAGTGTCTCCTTGTAATAAAATTCCGTTTTGAATTTACAATTTTAAGAACCAAATCTCTCTATAAATTTTTAAATAAAAAATGTCGAGTATCAAATAAAATTGTAAAATCAAAATATAAACATCTGGTATCGATGGAACGTGAGTACAAAGTGCGTCAAGTAAAGACTTTTCGCATCTAGTACATCCGTTCTTCCTTTGCGACCAACGTAAATCTAGTGGTGTAAGTAAAACCAAAGTGTTTTAATTTTTAAAACCGGAAAAAGTACCTTTTTACTTTGACAAAATATTTGTCGAAGTCTCAGTAGCTTTAAACCGAGTAAAAATAGTTTATCAATAGTCTGCCTTTTGCCTCTAAGAAAAAACCTCTTTTCAATTACAACTATCTTCATTTAATCTTAGATAGCTTTCCTCATACTATTATTATTATTCTTAACTATTAATTACTAGTTACAACAAAAATTTCTCTTTTATTTAATCCCTTTTTCTAAATTTAGAATTAACCGCCTAAGCGGCTTTAGATTTTTTTTCCAACAAATCCTACAGTATTTTTTTAATCTTACAAAACTCGTAGTCTGTAAATATTACAACCCAAAATGAACTTGAGCATCTAATCAAAAAATTTAAAACTTTATTTTTATTTACTAACCTTTATATTTGTATAAAGTTGCATAACTTAGTTATAGATCTTAGATGTTGCTTACAAAAAACCCTACAGCCTTTTAATTACACAGTATTTTATAAATTACCAGTAATCACATACTACAATTGAATTTACACAAGATATATTTTAATTCACACGATTACACCATAAGATTTAATTTAATTTAATTTAATTTAATTTAATTACTTAAATGTATATTATACAGAGTAACTATATCCTGTAAATATTAAGATACCACTACTCGATACTTAGACAATCACAAATCACATACTTTATGTCGGCATGTTGTAAAAATATAGATTAATAATAGTTATAATTAATGTTTCTGAAGAAAGATATTGATTAATAAGTAATACAATTGCAAATTATTAAAAAAAAAAAAAATTATACTGAAATTAGCAGACATCTGAATAATTTTGGACTTAAAAAAAATCCACACTAAAAAATTGCATTTATAAAATTAGAAAATTTTTATATAAAGAAATGTTTTTTTTTTTTTCATTATAATTTACTGAAAAAATTCATAAAAATTTTCAAATGTATGTTAATTTTAGTCATAAAAAAATATTTTTAAACGGATAATTTAGTGAAGAAATGAATTTATTTATTTATTTATTTATTTATTTATCTATTTACAGTATACATCAATAGAAAATATTTAAAATTAAAAATCAATAACTTTCTTCTTTCTTAATGTGTATGTAACCAAATAGGGTGAAGTTTGTTAAATATTATAAATTAATATTATTTAAAAAAGAATGACCGCCGGCTGTTAGTGACCGTTGAGCTTGTTTACATTTATTATGATCGTATGGTATGGTACGTGCTGAGCTGAATTTGAACTTTCAATAAACGGTATTGGTATAACGATAACAAACTTATTGTCAATTATCAATAATTTTTTAATTTAAAATTTTTCAAGAAGAAATCAATCAATTAATAAAAAATTCAATTTATAATTGACAATTTGGTAATATTGCATGTTAAATAATTGCATCCGTGCAAATGTTTATATTATTACAATAACAACTACTTATAATTATAAGTTATAAACTATATATAATTATAACATAAAATATGTATCACAATAATGTCCACGATTCAGTAAAACGTCTCTAATTCTGAATTTTCAATCTTAAAACGTCAATTTAGAATTCTTCTTAACATACAACATATACAGGCTTTGATCAATCACAATTTTACAAAAAACTTTTTTATCGAAGCATTTAAAAATTTTAATATTTTTTTTAACTAATTGTAAATTATTTTTCCAATTTTAATAAAATTCTAACCACATTGCACTAATTTAAATTACGACACAGCATGAAAATTTTTTATAATAAAAATATTGAATCACTTTTGAATTTTTTCACATTTTTTTAAATTTATTTCTTCTCTAAAATAATCTAATTTTTTTTAAAAGTAAAAAAGTGCATTATAAATAAAGGGAACTGCGTCGGAGAAGTAAAGGTAAAAAAGCCTGTATGTGCTTCGTATAGTGGACCGCAGTGATGCGTTGAATATTAAAAACCAAAAAAAAAACGATAATCAATAATCAATAAAAATAAAAATAACCGATACGAGTCTGACACGGATTTCACACATTACTAAACAGCATTCAACATTCTTCAACTGCCTGATGGACATGGCCGGAGTTAATCACGGTGGTAATAACCACCATGGAAGCAGATTAAACAGTCTAGAGCAGCCAGTCCTTAACAGCAAGCCCCAGGAGCTCAAGGACTCCTTGCATGACGAAGAAGTCGATGAAGTTGATGATGTTGATGGGGAAGGAGTCTATGGGGCTCTGCTTGGTCCAGCCCAGAAACGACGTCAACGAAGCATCAGGTCTGTATACATCCCAATAAGTTTTCAGATTAATTATTTTATTAAATTCTTGTGTAAAAAAAATTCTCCAAAAAATTTTGCAAGCTTAAAACAAAAAAAAATTTCAAATAGTTAACTTTAAACATTTTTTTTATGAGTTTTGTTAAGTATTTTTTAAATTAAAAAATTAATCAAAAATAAATTTCAAGGATATTTTATAGAATTTTTAAAGTATCTTTTTAATATTTGATAAACAAAAAATTTATTTGAACATTGGAAACTCTTAGGACAGTTTTAGAAGCTTGGAAGATTTTTGGGAGAATTTTTTTACACGGGTCACAGTAAAAAAAACTGATCTGAAGAATATCGGTTAACAATTTTCATTGTGTTGCAGAAATAAAAAGGTGAACTGGAAGATGTCTCATCAGTACGATAAACTAGGGAGCAGCGGAGAGAGTAGCCAGGGAGTGGGTGGGTCTGGGGTTGTAGTTAACGGCGAGGAACGCGGCCCCGAGCTAGAGCCATTGCTGGCAGAGCCCTCCCAGGACCGCCACAAGCACCACCACCACCACCACCACTACTACTTTCACCACCGCAACCACTATGACCGTCATCACCGATATCATGATCATCATGATAACTGCTACCGATCTAACTACGCTACCGACAATGATTATAAATACTATCATCACAAATATCATCATCATGACAACTATTATCATCACCACCACCATCACCACCGACAGCCCTCGTACTATCAACACCAGAACACCTACGCACCTCGCTCCTCAATCCGTTACCTCAAGGTGTCGGCTCGGTCCAATTTCAATTCAAAAAACTTTTTCTTTTAATTTATTTTCCATCTTTTTGATTAAACTCAGTCAATTTTTATCAAAGGCCATTCTTTGTTTTTAATAAATTATCATTTTTAAACAATTTTAAACAATCCATTACGAATTTAAGGTCATGCAAATATAAGTGCTCATAAAAAATATTACATGATCTGAATTACATTATGCAACCTGATCAGGTTCAAATTTAATGGTTCTTTTATTAAATTTTTATTTTCAGTCAATTCATTTCAAAATTAAATTTTTATTTTTTGCAGTTAAATTAATAACTATTTTTTAATTATATTTATTCTAAATAAAAAGAAGAAATTTTCAATACTAATTATAATAATAATTCTATACATTCAATTTTGACAATTTAAATTTTTGCTCTGCATAAATTAAAAAAAAATTCTGGTAATATTTAATGCATATAAAGTAAAAGACCCAGTTATTGTCACTGGCCTAGTTGTTTGACACTTTCAATTTTATTCTAATTAAAAAAATAAAATCTTCTTGAAAAATTAACTATCTTAACATTTATAATTCAAAAATTCTATTTATTAATGTGTTTTTTTTAATTAAAATAATATTGAAAGGGTCAATAATTAGGCCAGTGTCGATAACTGGATCTTTTACCTCATTTGTAAAAATAATTTACTTGGTAAATTTGAATTGACCATTTGGTCAATGAGTTTAAAGTTATGACACATTAATTAATAACAAAACTTTACAAAAATCTTGTCAATTTATGACCTGATCAGGTTCAAATTAAATGGTTTCTTAATTAATTTTTTTTTCATTCAATTTTTTTTTAAAAAGTAAACAACTGGCCATTTTAAATTAAAAATAAGAAGCAGAAAGTCTCAATATCATTACTTCATCTGTTACTGATAGATATATGTTTAGTCATTAGAATTGGATCAAAATTCCGGCGATAGACTAGACGAAATATCCCGTAGACGTAACTTTACCAAACTTGCCACTCCAAAGACGATTATTTAGATTTTTTTTAATAAAAAGGGGTTAGTTGTAAAAATAGTCATACTCAGTAAGTGTTAGTGAAAAGTCTCACCCATCCCTAGCTGCTTTCATCCTCGTGTTACTTACAATACTTATAAAATAATAATTAAGTTAAATAAAACTAATGTGTAAAAAAAATAAAACACTAATGTGGTAAGTAACGATAGATCTTTCATAGCCGATAGCAGGTAGTCACAATCATACAATTAAAATTTATTATTTACTTTCTTTATTAATTATTCACATTCAAAAGTTACAATTCACTGAAGAAATATTTTTACGAAAACACAAAATGCATGCGCATGATTTCTAGATACGGCATGCTTAAATAAAACAGCAATAGCATTTTTAATAATTATCTAATAAACCATTCTTTACTTTTTTCTTTTAATTCATACTCATTTGAACTATTGAGCTCTCTACTTCGCTGATAAAGAAACGCTGTCTCCTTACGTCTTTAAATAAGAATTTTTTTTCTCAAAAATTCTTCATTTAAAAGACGTGGTTGGAAAAGAGTTGGAGGCAAAAGACGTCCGATCATTTATCAATGATTTGACAATTCTAAAAAAAATGATTTTGTAAGCAAAGGAACCAACGATACCTATGATTTAACAGGATAATTCCTTAGTTTTATTTTTTTAATTATTTAATTTTTCTTTTATTTCTTATTTATTTATTAACTAATTTTCATTTGAAGGATCTACAGGATGTAGTTAGTGATTCACGTGTGGGAAGCCTTGAAAGTTTAACGCATACTGGCGATCGAATTCATTCGCAACCACTTCATCCACGACTTCATTCACGGTCACCAAGTTTAAGGTATTTTTTTCAGACAGATAAGACTTTTTTTAATTAAAAAATAATGTATAAAATTATGAAAAAAATTTTTTTTTCACTTTTTATTACTTTAGTCATGTTCAGAATATGAAGTTTTACTAAAATAATTAATCATGAATTATAAATTTTTATTTTAATGCGCACTTTTTAAAAAAATTAAAAAAAAAAATTCTTAAATCAAAAGAGCGGATATAAAAAAATGTATTTTAAATTCTTCATTTTTAGAAATTTTTTATTGAAAAAATTTCAATTAAACAATTAAAAAAAATTTCATTTGTAAAAAACTTAAAAAGCTACAAGTGCAATTTTTTAGAAATATCTTTTTAGCTGTAATTTAATTAATAAAAGAAATTATATGAAAAAATTTGAATATATTCGATTTTTAGATTAAAAAAATGAAGTTTTTATTAAATTTTGACTTTTTAGTAGCCCAAGAGTCTATTTTTGGACTAACAAAAATACAAAATATTTTTAAACGAAAAAAAAATTATTTTTTATTATTTCAGTAAATTTTTCAATTCTTAAAAAAATGTTTTATACTCTTCATTAGTACTGCAAGCATGATCTAAAAAATATAAAAATTTTTAGAAGACATTCGCCATTACATAGATCACCTTCGCCATCGAGAAGACCAAGATACGATCACCATCAACCCCAGTACCATGATGTTGGTTTTAGCGATACAGTGACCAATGTTGTGGAAATTCAACGACACATTCATCATCCACATTCGCAGTACAATCATCGGCATAAAAGAGGTACGAACTGCTTATATTCTTCATAAGTGTTACTACTAACTGGTGTTTATCGTCCTTCAGCTGAGAATTATTTTTAGATCTAAAATTATTCATAATAACAGCAAAAAAACTTAGAAAGTAGAATTAAAGCCACTAAATAATTTCATTAATTAACAAAAAAATAATTAAAAACTGCTCAAAAATTCGTATCAAAGGATCAACTCTTCTCTTTTTTTTCCCCGACTCTAAATGTTGATGTGTTTTTTATTTTTCTAATTGTTTCAATTTAATTACAATTTATATTCTTGTGCAAAATTTATTAACTGTTGATCTGAATTTTCAAATTTCGAAGACTTTGATCCTTAGACACGATAATTTTGTTATTATGAATAATGTTAATTATTGATTCATATTTTTTTTATGTTGCTTAAGAAAATAAGAGAATAATTCAAAGCTTATGATAAAAAATCATTAAAAATAATCATGAATGTTGCTACAAATAATTTCTTCGCAAGAGGCAGAGCTCTGTGTGACTTGATGTAATATGTTTTTTTTCTCATTCTTTTGGGTTATGCGCTCTACACAGACTATTACGACCACTACGACTATTATGACGATGGTAAATTATCACAAAAATCCAAAAAAAAATAATCAAAACTACTGTATTAACTATCCTCCACCCTTTTCTTCTTTCATTAATTGTTTGAGCTTTTGCAATTTTTTTTTTTTTTGTATTATTTATTGCTATTATTATTACTTTTTATAATTATAATTAAATCCTATTACAGCACGAAGTACAATACCTTTTTGTTTACACAAACAATAACAACAAAAAACACTCTACCAACACGACACTAGATTAGAGCAACACATATCGCAATTTTATTATTTACAAAAATTGTTATTTTATTTATGTTTGTTTTGTTGAAATTAAATTTATAATAATAATTATCATAATAACACATGTACTATTTATTTGGATATATGGTATACAATGTATATTACACACAATCGAAAAATGCACGTGACAGATGCATGTGCTTTGAAAACACGTTCATCTCACTTACACGATTTTTTTCGATGATTAGCGTATCATGCTGGTATCTAGGTATGTGATATAGTTGTTATTGGGCTTTATGCACATATTGAAGAAAATGATTCATTTTGATTTTTAATTTTAATTATTGTAATTTATATAATTTAACAAAAATAAGTACTAGACATATTTTTATTCAAAATTGTAATTGCATAAATTATATTATTACTATTATTATTGAATTAAATTATTATTATTATTATATCACATAAATTATAATTGGGAATATTGTAATTGCAAAATTTTTAAGTAGTTTTTAATAATTTCAATGTAATAAAAAAAGAATTTATCATCTTCTTCAATTATGATACTGAAGTTGCAGACAATTTATCAATTTTTTTAATAAAACAATTGTCTTTTATCAGTAAAAATTATTTACAAAATTTTCTTCGATTATCAAGAAAAAAAAACCATAAAATTAATTATACTGAAGATATTCACGATTTCATATTTCATTCTTTCCGATAGTCAATTTATGATGATAAGTATTTAGGCTGCATTCGAAAATTCTCGATCCCTAGACACATAATTAAGAAATGACCTTGTATCTTGTGACCTATTGACATTTTTGAAGATATAAGCTCATCCTGTCATTACACTGATCGAAACCTTTCATTTGAGTACCTACATCAATTTTTTTATATATTTTATATATTTATATATATATATTAAATATATATGTATATATGAAAAATATATCAAAAATGCATGTGGGTACTCAAATGAAAGCTCCTGATGAGTGTAACATCAGAATGAAATTATATCTTTAAAAATATCAATAATCAAGAAATTACCTTGTATCTAGTAAACTATTGACATTTTTAAAGATATAAGCTCATCTCGATGTTACACTCGTCGAGACCTTTCATTTAAGTATCCACATTAATTTTTCATATATTTATATATGTATAAATGAAAAATATATCAAAAATGCATGTGGGTACTCAAATGAAAGGTCTTGATGAGTGTAACATCGGGATGAGCTTATATCTTCATAAATGTCAATATTTAAGAAAATACAGTTCAATTTAACAAAAGTCATTATCTAATAAATCAAAATTATATTTATTTATAAATAAAAAATGTTGAATGTCTGTTAAATTCAGTATCATTAAAAATTTAGTATTTGCTACCTTCAGTATCACCTTCAGCACAAAAAAATAGCACGAACCTCGGCTTGAAAACGCATTACCCTCCCAAGGTAGCCAACCTCACAAAACTAACCTTCTAAAAAAAATCTTAGGTCCATGGAGCGCGTCGACGAGTCCGGCGCGATCGCCGAGCCCGGTTCCCCGAATGGACCACGGCCGGCACTACGGAACGACGAGCCTGGAACAGCGTTCCCGTAGCCCAAGTCCAGCGTCTCGCCGGCAGCCGATCCACCCTCACCACCACCATCACCCGCACCAGCACAGCTACCCGGTGCTAGTAACCCGCCGTGGGCAAGGCCGTCGTCTGCCCCCAACGCCGAACAAGCCATCGACGCTCCAGCTGAAGCCATCGAACATAAACTTCCCGAAGCTGAACGCATCGCCGACCCACGGGCCCCACCTGATGGGCCACCACCCGGCACAAGTTCCAGTCCACCACATGGGGAACATTCCACCGGCGGGGCCGCCTCAGTGTCCACTCAGCTTCGAGCAAGCGGTGGCTATGGGTCGCGGCGGTCGGCTTCTGCCCAGCCCGGTTCCCAACGGGTTCAAGCCGCCCTCAGCCGGGTTGTCCTCCAGCAAGCAAAGGATACCCCGGTCCCGGCACTCCGACAGCGACGAAGACGATTGGTGCTAGCCAACGTGGGACCCTGGACGGTGGTCCGGCGATGTCCAAGCTTCTTCGCGGGGTCTTTCTGCCTGCAAAGTCAAGTGAGGCGCCGCCAATCCATCTTCTTAAGACTGTTGTTGTCTTAGTTAATTAAACGACGACCAGAAGGGGTCACTTTTTGATAATACGGCTGATCAGCCTTTCATCAATAGGAAAGGACACTTTATTTATTTATTTAATATTAATTATATAGTTATAGCTATATCTTCTTATATTATTATTATAAATTATAAATTTATCTAATTATGTATATAATACGTTTAAAATAAGTATATGCGTATTTATACGACGTTTATTATATTATATTGAATCGATTTATTTGTTAAAGATTATATATTATTATTATTATTGTGTTTAATTACATGCCAACTTGCGATGCGTCCAATCTTGACGGCCAGCAAACAGGTCTTTTATCAAAGAGCCGCTTTTTATACGATTATTAACGCTCTTGATCGGCTGGATTTCAAGATTGCTTAAAGATTATTATTATTATTATTATTATAAAGAAGAAAGAGATTTACAGTAAAAAATTTTTTATTATATTTCACACTGATAAAAAAAAATTATTTTTTACTAAAAGTTTATTTAAATTTATTAAAGAATTTTTCTTAATTCAATGTAAAATTTTTAAAAATAATTCTTGGGACAAAATTTCTTCTTTTAAATTAGAGTAAAAATTTATAATTAATATTTGACACTGATAAAACGTAAAAAATTATTTTTTATCAAAATAATTATTATGATTATTATGAAGAAATCAGGCAGAATTTTTTTTTTTTTAATTTAAATTTATTAAAGAATGTTTCTTCTTAATTCAATATAAAAATTTTTGAATAAAATTTCTTCTTTTAAATTAGTGTAAAAATTTATAATTAATATTTTATATTTACTAATTTTAAAAAATGTTAATATTAAAACCAAATATAAAAAATTTTTAATTTTTATGAAAAAATAATTAAATTAATTTGACGTTTTTTTTTTTTTTTATAATTAATAGATTATTTTTAATTAATTAAAAAGAAAAAAAAAATTTTAAACAAAAAATTTTTTACTGTATCATGAGATTGTTATTATTCCAATAAAATTTATTATGATTATTATATAAAAAAAAAAAATGATAAATTAGCTAGCTTGTGTACTATTGGATGCGTGACATGCTGGCATTTATTGAGTTGGTATGTGAGCCGGATTCTCACTATTATTTAACGATAATCGTGTCAGTGACCGTCGATTCTCGTGGTTGGAACAAATAATTAAAATTATAAATATTATAAATATATAAATACTATAAATAACTATAAATAATAATTATAATAATAGACAAAAGAAAAAAACTAACAAAGCAAATCGATCAAGTGCTTATATTGATATATAATAATAATAATAATAATAATAATAATGAAAGACTTTTAATTAAATTTCTCATAATAGATTATCACACTGTCCGGGTCACCGGGGTCAGTTATCAAATAAAATAGAGCTTCATATATTTGTGGACTGACAACTGAAAGCGAGATCTCGGTGAACGGTTTTAATGAACCAAGACAGAAATTTCATTATAAATAATAATAAATATTAATAATTAATTTAACAAATTAATCCAAAAGTGCGATCGTCTGGCGAGTTATAAATATTTAAAAAAATCTATGTTTTATTCCTCGCCTCTATTAACGCGTGAATCATTGCGTTTAGATATCACTCTCGTGTTTTCACTACACTTTAAATAAATAAATTAATTAAATTAAATTAAATTAAATCCTAAATAGATTCTCTGGTAATTTAATAATTGTGTAATAAATAAAGGGACAAATGACTAATGAGAAAATTGTGAGAGCAAGAAAAATGTAGTTAAGGTCAAAACAAACGTATAAATAAATTAAACGTGAGAAAGGTTTATTATTAATTAAGTGTGCATAAATGACTAAAGCCAATCGAATATTTCATTGAGCTGATTCATTTTTTATTATTAATATTATATGTAACAGGGTTTAACTTGTCAAATTTATCATCAAGATATAATTGTTAATTTTATTGTAAATGCATCGAATTTTTTATTGTAGCTATTGCCAAATTTTAGTCTTCAGGGTTGAGATTCATGGATTTTATTTATTCATTAATTAAATTATTATTCAATTTATTAATTAATTAATAATAGATTATCATGTTAAATTACGCCGTGCGTTAATAATTTTATTCTATCCGTTGTTCGTTCAAATTTTATGAGGAAAAATCAGACTACATAGTAAAAAAATTTTGTGTCAATATTTTAATATTTAAAAATATTAAAATATTTTTAAATTTTTTGTATTAATTTAACAAAATAAATGTTAAATTAACACATAAAAGTGTTAAATATTTAATAAAAAAATTTTTAACACCAAATTTTTTGACGCAAAATTTTTTGTATAAAGATTTGTGAAGAAATAATTGTTAAATTAATGAATCTTATGCTTATCTTATTTATTCGTGAATAATAATTTAAAATTTTGGTACTTTAAATTGTCTATTTAATAATGTGCTTATTAATAATAACAAATGGATTGAAGAGCTAATTAATAATTCTTCTGTTTAATTGTTTTATATAATTTAATACTAAGAATAAAAAAAAAAATGATTGTGTAATTAGATCAAAATTTTTAACACATTTGATATACTGCCATCGGTTAATTGCGAGTAATTAATTTAGAATTGTATATCTGGCAAAAAATTAAAATAAAATTAAGATTATTAAAAATTGGCATAAATTTATTTGCAATAAAATAATTGTCATTTTTTATTTTTAAAATAAAATTTAATTTTTGGTAAAAATATAATTATGCATGACGGGCGTTAAATGTGAGTAAATTTATAATTAACGATGTTTTTCTGTGATAAATCTAATCCAAATTGTAGAAAGCATTAACGCAAAAACATCCCTCCTTCCAACTGAGTTGATAATTTGAAATCTAATAATATTGTTTTAAATCAGACCAAATTTACAAAATAAATAAACGATGAATTGAAAATAAAAATCTAATTATTTAAATCTTAATAATTAAATTGAAAATTAAACAATTGTCTAAAAGCTACAAAGACAAACAAAAGACTACTGTAGATAAATTGTACGATCGTTTGAATAAAATAAATAGCATGAATGGTATACAGAGCTTGGATGTATGTGTAAATTAATATAATAATAATAATAATAATAATGATAACGATAATGATAATAATCCTTGACGTCAGTCATAAAATAATGACAAATGCGCGTTTATTATGAAATATAAAATAAATACATAAATAAACTAATCTAAAAATCAGTAAAAAATAAAAAAACGAAATTATATAGTTATTATTTCTTACCATTTAATGTTGGAATTAGAATTTACATGCCGTTTCTTATACAATTAATAAAATAATTAAAATTATGTTTGCGGTATTTCCGAGTTTCCGTAAAAATAAATTTATAAAAAAGAAAGTCATCGGTTAGAATATGCCGCTTTAAATATTTAAACATAATATTAATATTAACAAAATAATTTATATAATATAAAATAATGATAATGGTAAATAAAACGAATTACTATTAAAACGAAAATATATTACATTTAATAAATACATATACAACATATGTAAATATATATTTCTCCCGTGAATAATTTGCTATCTATCGTCTTCATGTAACTTACCATTTTTGAAAAAAAAAAAAAAAAAAAAAATCTCGAGTTCAATTTTTAATTGTAAATTACTCCATGCCAGTTTTCTTATTATTATTAATTATTAATTAATAATTCATTGATATCGATAGATTTATTCAATTGTAAAAAAACAATGAAACAATAAAATTTATAATTAAATAAAAACAAATTAATATTTAAATGTTTACGAGGTATTATTTTGATAATAATTATATTTATTGAGATTCATGAAAAATATTTTTGTGTTATGTATGCGAAATGTTTGAATGATTAATTTTAAAGTTGAAAATTAATTTTTATTTTTTTTTTTAGAAAAAAGGAATAATTTTTGTTTAAAAAAATTTTTAAAAATTTTTTGTGAAATAATTAATTAATTATTAAATTATAAATTTTAATTAATAATAATTATTATTATTATACAGAAAATAAATTTGAAAAATTGATTAAAATTTTTTGACTTAAATTTAAAATTAAAAAAAAAATTTAAAAGGGCAAAAAAATTCTCAAAATTTTTACTTTAGTATTTTTAAAAATATTTATGTTAATTTTTCATGAATCAGTAAACCACCGCCACTTAAATAAAACCAAAACAGGGAGTAAAGATTTGAATGAAAAAAAAAAAGCGACGTTGTAAAAAAGTAAATAAATAAAATAAAAACTAGTAAATAAAATAAAAAAATTGTAACCGCGGAATTTGTTAGCGCTGTAATATAATTAGGTAAATAAATAAAAAAATTCGCGCCTGAACCTTGATCTAAACCCGGGTGAAAAAAAAAAGTATTCAATGCTAGTTAATTTTTTCAAACTGTTCATAAACTATTTGAATATTAATAATAAAAAAAAATAAAACGAAAAAAAAATTAATTAAATGCAGAACAAATAATTAAAAGAAAATTAGTTAGTTAAATAATAAATAATAAATAATAATAAAATAAGTTCAATTAAAGGAGTGAGTAATAAAATAAATTAAACTGCTGATGCCCATTGATTAGTGAGAGACTATTTATTCGTTTAATAATCGATTAATAATAAACAAACATACGTTTCATTACTTGCATTTAATGGATAAATAAATTATTAATTAAATTAATAATTACACGTAAATAATATTACAATTAAGGGTTTTTCTACTTATCTAAATAAATACTAAAATAATTTTAAAAAAAATCTGTACACGCCGTATAAATACACATACATTGACACATTATTATTATTAATAATAATAATTATAATTATAAATATATACATATGGTATAAATGGTAATGAGAGTGGATTAAAATTTAATGATTAGAAAAAAAAAAAAAAAAAAAAAAAAAAAAAGAAAATAAATTTAAACAACAAAGATTAATATGGAATAATTAATGAATTAATTTATTTGAAATTATATAAATAAAATTACCCTGTCGATAATATTCACAATTCGTCACTAGATTTTGACGAGGAGGCTCGGTAGAATTTCATACTTTTGCAAATAATCGACACTTCGATCTCTTAATAACCGAAACAAAATATATAAATAAAATAAATTATATAAATATTAATATTATTATTATTAATTAAATATATTTAATAACAAAATAAACGCGTTACGTTTCATTATTAATCGTATGGATTTATTATTTGTTTTTTTTTTACTCCCTTCTTTATTAATTAATATAATGAATAATGTTTAATTTTCATCTACAGGTTAAGGAATTTTTAATATTCATCAACATAATTGATTATAAATTTTAAGTTATAGGATTTCCTAAAATTTTTTGTGACCGACCGCTGATCTGCAGACAATTGACCAACAGAAAAAAATTTTATAATTTATATAGTTTAGGTCTTAAATAATAAGTTAGTTAAATATATTCCAGGTACTTTTTGCTATTTTTATTATGTAAATTAGAAAAATTATTGCAGAGTATTATTGATAAATTTTAACATCAATTACTGTCAATTTTTTTCACTCTAAAAAAAATTTGTCTTGTAGTATTTTTTTTTTATTTTTTTAAACGAGTGAATTTATTAATTACTCTAAAAAAATTGCATGTAGAATAATTGTTGGAGTTTTGAAGCAAGAAGAAATTAATAGGGAATTTTTTCCAATATTTTATGTGGATAATTTTGAAAAAATTTCAACTTTTTGTTTGTGTTTTTAGCAAATAAAATAATTATTAAATCTATGGGACAAAGATGGATTAATTAAATAAATAATTTACAGCAAACAAAAATTGTTGTTAAAATATTCATAGGTGGCAAAAATGAATAAAAAAATAATATTGAATAAAAAATAAAACCACAAATAATTTAATAGCATTTTATTGAGTTTATCATAATGTTTTTTATTTATCATTACAATAATCTTATGGTATACTGTCGTATCTCGTAACCATCACACTTCACCAACGTCATCGCATCTGCAATAATTACAATAAAATAAATCACTAATTTTAAAAGAAAAAAAAATCTAAAAACTAATCAAATTTAAATTGTTCCTATTGATAACGTCAGTGATTATAAAAATGGTTCCGTTTTACAAAAAACACAATTCAAATGGACAAAAACAAACTAGGACGGCGACGTAAAATATATGTTTGAATAATTATACATCAAGGGATTGATTATGAGTAAAAATATCATTATCATAATTATAATTATTATTATTAATATTTATACAGCAAATTCATAATAATTCACAATAATACGTATTAAGATTTTAAAACCTTATTTTCTTTTAATGTCCTTAATTAATTCAATTAATCGTATTTTCTCTGTTTTTTATTATTAATTAATTATTTATTTAAATCAATAAAAGTTGTGTAGTGCCTAAGACTTCTGTAAATGATTTCATTTTTTTTTATTTATACATTAACATCAACGTTCTTTTATTACTCGTATACTAGCTGTGCCGTATGCACTTGTACTGGTCGCAACGAGTCAGACAATTGCCCAAAAATAGTTATTAAAATATTAAAAAAAAAAAAATACAGTCGCCAGGATTCGAACCCTGATCTTTCCGAGTACATGTTTAGTAACATTCACTTGTTGCCAGTCCATTTTTTTCATGTACGGAATTTTCAAAATTTTTTTTTTGCAAAATAAAGTAAACATTAAAAACAACTACTTTTAGTCAATTTCTCTCGAATACGACGTTAATTACGTTAACAATAAATAATAATTGTTAACTTACAATAGTGTGCTCGTTTTATCGCCTCAATATTTTTACAATAAAAAAAGGAACCATCCTTTCCGTTTTTTTTTTTTATTTATTTTAGTTTCTAAACACTAATTATTTACTTTTTGTCTCTTGAAAATTTATTTATTAATTAGCACACCTTATATATCACTCAAGACAATTTACCTAGTAACATATTTAAGTAATTATTTATTTTTTTTTTTTTATAAACAAATAATAAAATGTGTCCGTTAATTCGAGACTTATTGTAGAAAATTTGATCACGTTTAATGATAATGGCATTGATGATTTTTTTTCAATAATTATATATATATATATATATTTATATATAAAAAACAAAAATAAAATAAGTGATACAAAGCAAGTGATCTTAGCTGGTATTTAAACCTAGAGACTATTTTTATTTTTTTTAATTATTTCATTATTTTCCTATATATATTTATATATTTATAATATATATATATATAGCTACATATATTATATTTTCATGTTGAAAAATCGTATACATCATTGTTGTGTCGAAGGACCATTGCTTCGTTTCCCTCTTTTTTATTTCTTTTAATTATTTATTTATTTATTAATTCGTTTTTAATTTTTGTCGAGGGATTATTGAAAAAGGCGGCAGATACAAGGAGTTTTTAGTGAAAAATATTGCCGAGTTTTTATGATCGATGATTTATCAATGCTCCTCGTATTTACTCAAGAGATAAATAATTTTTTTATTGTTATTATTATTATTATTAATATTATTATTCTTATTCTTATGTTATTAATATCGATCTTAGTTCGTATTTGTTCATTTTAGTGAACTTAATGATCACAGTTTGAGTGATCAAATTTAAAAAACAAAATATGCTTTTATTAATGCTTCGTCTTCTAAGGATTTCAAGGCGACAGCTCCTGAAAGCAAATTATTGGCCATACAACCCAATTTTTTTTATTTAGTGTCATGTAAAAATTGTTTTTCTTTTTTTTGCGATTAATTACACTGAATTTTTGTGGAAAATTTATTATAAAATTCCATTTTTAACAAGCAGAATTTTTTTTTAATTTTAAATTTTTTAAATAAAAATTTTACAATTTTTTTTTTTTTATATTAAATTAATTACTGACAAAAATTCAGTGTAAATAAAAAATAATAATTTTTAATCAAAAAATAAAAAAAAATAAATTAAAAAAAAAAAAATTTATTGACGCAAATAAAGATAAAAAATACCTTTTACAAATACAAATTAAAATGTTGCTCTTTTGATTGTTTATAATAATAGTATTACTAAACATTTCTTTTGTTCTAACATATCTATTATGTATGTACATAAAAAATACATAAATATGTGAAGATGTATACAAAGTAACAGACATGAAACCTACTCAAGGTGATTAATGCAGAAATGTGAAATTTAATGATACTGAAAATATCAGACTTTTAAAAATTTTTTGGTTTTTTTTAACAAAATTTAATAAAAAAAAATTTATTCAAAACCAAAATTGTCTAATAATTTCAAGCTCATGAAATTTTAAAAAATTGGTGTCGATGATAATAATAATATTTAATAATAAAAAAAAGATCAAAAGCCGGCACGTGCTACAAATGCCTTCTTACATTTTAAAAAAACATGCAGATACAATGTTCCAACTTAATATTAATAATAATTATAATAGTGATCAAGAAAATTTAACTTAATTAGTTTAAGTTATAAATTATAAATTGTTTATCGACACTAATACATGAATTACTTCAAATTTTAATTAATTGATATGATAAATGAGAACTTAGAAATTAAACTCAGTGAGATATTATTCATTTGATAATAATAAGCATAACTAACTAAACACACCAATTGATAATTAAAAAAAAATATATCTATATATATATATTGGTAATAATGAAAAATTCAAAACTAATTATAAAGAATAATAATCCTTAATTAAAAATATAATTTTTTTTTTAAATCAAATGTGAAGATGAGAGAAATAAACGCATGACATGAGGACGGAAAAATTATACATATATCCATATATTTGGTTTTTTTTAATTTGACATAATTTTAATTTTTTTTTTTAATTAAAAAAAATTTTTTCTGTTTAAAATAAATTTTTAACTATTTTATTTTTTTATTTAGTGTCATGTAAAAATTGTTTTTCTTTTTTTTGCGATTAATTACACTGAATTTTTGTGGAAAATTTATTATAAAATTCCATTTTTAACAAGCAGAATTTTTTTTTAATTTTAAATTTTTTAAATAAAAATTTTACAATTTTTTTTTTTTTTATATTAAATTAATTACTGACAAAAATTCAGTGTAAATAAAAAATAATAATTTTTAATCAAAAAATAAAAAAAAATAAATTAAAAAAAAAAAAATTTATTGACGCAAATAAAGATAAAAAATACCTTTTACAAATACAAATTAAAATGTTGCTCTTTTGATTGTTTATAATAATAGTATTACTAAACATTTCTTTTGTTCTAACATATCTATTATGTATGTACATAAAAAATACATAAATATGTGAAGATGTATACAAAGTAACAGACATGAAACCTACTCAAGGTGATTAATGCAGAAATGTGAAATTTAATGATACTGAAAATATCAGACTTTTAAAAATTTTTTGGTTTTTTTTAACAAAATTTAATAAAAAAAAATTTATTCAAAACCAAAATTGTCTAATAATTTCAAGCTCATGAAATTTTAAAAAATTGGTGTCGATGATAATAATAATATTTAATAATAAAAAAAAGATCAAAAGCCGGCACGTGCTACAAATGCCTTCTTACATTTTAAAAAAACATGCAGATACAATGTTCCAACTTAATATTAATAATAATTATAATAGTGATCAAGAAAATTTAACTTAATTAGTTTAAGTTATAAATTATAAATTGTTTATCGACACTAATACATGAATTACTTCAAATTTTAATTAATTGATATGATAAATGAGAACTTAGAAATTAAACTCAGTGAGATATTATTCATTTGATAATAATAAGCATAACTAACTAAACACACCAATTGATAATTAAAAAAAAATATATCTATATATATATATTGGTAATAATGAAAAATTCAAAACTAATTATAAAGAATAATAATCCTTAATTAAAAATATAATTTTTTTTTTAAATCAAATGTGAAGATGAGAGAAATAAACGCATGACATGAGGACGGAAAAATTATACATATATCCATATATTTGGTTTTTTTTAATTTGACATAAATTTTAATTTTTTTTTTAATTAAAAAAAATTTTTTCTGTTTAAAATAAATTTTTAACTATTTTATTTAATTTAATAAAAAATATTGAAGAAATATTAATATTTAATATTTAATTTAATTAAAATATTTAATTTAATATTAAGAAAAAAAAAAATTTTATAAAATTAAAAAATATGTCAAATTTTGATAATTATTCCCAATATACATGCATATATTTATAAAATATTATATTTAATGATATTGCTTAAAACTATTTTAGTTTTTAAATTTAAAAATCGTATACAAATTTTTCTCAATTGTGAAAACATGTAAATATTGTCAATAAAAATTATTAAAGTTTATAATTGATAATTAAAAAAAAAAAAAAATGAATTTAAATAAATAAATGAAAATGGTGAGCAACATTTTTAATAATTCTCTAAACTTTTGTAATATCAATACAAATTAAATAGAGAAGTATATAATTTTTTTTTGTATAGCAACCAAGTAAATGTACATTGACCATTTATTTATTTATCAAACTATAATTTTTGATCTCGTATAAGCGTTCACACGTACTTTCTCTCATTCATTCGATTTTTTGTCAGAGTAATTAGTACACTTTTGCTATAACAGTAACTAATTAATAATAATCAGTATATGTGTATGTGTAGGTGTAAGATCTCTCTTCACTATTGTGTTCTTTTGATTTATTATACAGTAAACAATATCGGAAAATTGATCGCGTTAATTCAGTACATACACCTAAACCCGTGGTCGTTTTTCGTTCTCTCGAGAATCAGAATCGGAATCCGCTGAATCGTGGAGCGGCGGAAACTCCGGCATGGCCTCACGGTGCATCCATCCAGCCCCCGCAGCCAATCCCTTGCCCTGCGTGTCATCATTGTTTTTTTTTTTTTCAATTCAACTTAGATAGTTATTTTAATTTAGCCCATTTTTATTTAAACCCAACCAACCACAACAAAACAGTAAGTCAAATAAATTTATAAATAATAATAAAAAGTGTGCATAAACAAAACATTTAGAAAAATTTTCCCAATTAAAAAAAAAAATAAAACATAAGAATTTTGATAAATAAATAAAATAAATTTTATTGTAATTGTCGCGTCGGCTGAATGATTTAAACAAGTAATTTTTTTGCATGCAATCATGCAAAGAAAGGATTTATGTATGAAAGTGATCAGATATACGATGTTTTATTTATTATTATATTTATGTGATCATATATGATCATTTTATGCCTTATATGATCATACTAGCAACCTTGCAGTCACTATGTGACTGCCGTGACTTATCAACTATAAATAAATAAAATTTTGCTTAATTAAATAATAACTTTTGTTAAATTGTACTGTACTTTTTTAATAATGGACGTTTTTAAAGATATAAGCTCATCCCAAAGTTACACTCATCAAGAGCTTTCATTTGAGTACCCACATGCATTTTCATATATTTTTCATATATATATATATATATATATATATATATATATATATATATATATATATATATATTCAAATGAAAGGTTTCGGTGAGTGTAATGTCGGGATGAGCTTAATATTTAAAAAAAGTCAATAGTTCACGAGATACGAGGCCATTTTTTAATTATTGAAATTACATATTTAAGATATAAGCTTATCCCGATGTTACATTCATCAAGAGCTTTCATTTGAGTACCCACATGCATTTTTTATATATTTTTCATATATACATATATATAATATATATAAATATATGAAAAATTGATGTGGGTACTCAAATGAAAGTTCTTGATGAGTATAACATCGAGATGAGTTTATATCTTCAAAAAAAAAACTATATCTGATCACAAAAATCTGATGTTTTTTTTCCACAATGAAATTTTGAATGACATACACATTCAGCGAATTTTCTTTATTGCTAGCAATTGGCATGAATTTAGCATCGAAAAAAATAACAATGATAATATCCGTAAGCCAAGAGCGATAGTTTTAGCATGCGCCTATGCCAGATACGTTTATTCGACCCCCCAAAATCACATCATGTAATATATAATATATGTATATGCATAGAAAAATTTACTTTATACATGAATATTTTTTTTTATATATCTATTTCTATATTCATACTGAATTCAATCCGCATGACCTCAAACACCCAATATTGAATGGCAGTAACACGCCGTAAAATTACACTATTTTCAGATAAGACGATTCAAATGAAACTTTTATTTATATTATCAGCCTAAAGCTCTACGCATAAACTAATCTTTAAAATGAAATCATTTAATTTAATTTTTCTCCTTTTATATTATATTATAAGTACTCTACTTTCTTTTCTAGAGTTTTATTATCTACATTTAATATCTAAGTCTACATGATTCTTATTGCACTTAAAGTAAAATCAATATCAGTAACTTAAAATAATTGAATTATTAATAATAATAAACTATAAATTAAAGCCTGAATAAATTTTCCAATCACGTATTGCACAAGATTATTAAAAATCATTGTAAATTTAAGACTTAGTAAAATATATTTAAAAAAAAAAATGAATTAATAATGACTCAGCTAAATTCAATAACAATAATAATAAAATAAAAACTCGGCGTAATTCTCAAGTAGATTCAATTGTGCTTGTTGCAACAGAGACGATCTTGTTCTCTTACTCTTAATCTTGTCGATTCCGATGTTATGGATTACAACTCAACTGATTAAGCCGCAGTAAGTCACTGTAATAAAAGAACACGACACCGATTTTACACTTAATAATCTTTCTTCAAAATCAATCAAAACCGCTGTTATTATTATTTTTATTTGTTACGGCAAATGCTACGTGGTTTAGGCAATTTTACATTTTTAGATTCAGTAAAACGTTGTATTAATCAAAAACTATTGACAGGTTAAACCGGTACTTTGATGAGGAACTCTAAGAACTGTGCTTGTGACAATAATTTTTTTTCTTCAGCCAAATTATTCATTTTAGCGGTGCTTTTTTTTTTTTTGTTAATTTTGAAATTTTGTGGACCAGGTAAGAGTAGGAGTTTTTTGTCTCCGTTGCAACAAACACAGTTCATTTTTTATTGTTAGGCTAAACACGACTTTTATTATTATTTTATTATTTTTTTTTACTTATTACCAAGCTGTTAGAAGTTAGTCGGTTATTTTTTAAGTAGTCAGGCTCATTATGTATTATTAATTAAAATAATTTTTTTATAGAAATAAAATTTATCTTTGATAATGAAAAATAATTTAAATTAAAAATTTATTTAAATTATTTTAAAAATTATATTTAATTTTTTTTTATCAAAAATTTTAATAATTTTTAATTCTGACTATTTAAAAAAATAATTTATTTCTTAAAAAAAATAAAATACATGCAATTATTTAGACCTAAAAATTTAAATGACCCTTCTGTTAAAATTTTTTTTAATACTTAAATTTTAAAATAAAATTATAGTTAAAATTTAATTTTAAATTAATACTAAATAAAATTTTTTTAAATAAAATTTATTTTACAAAATTTTAGTCAAGAATTTTTTCTTTAATAATTTATTTAAAACCTTTTAAATAATTTAAAATAAATAAAATTTTTAATTTTTTAGTATTGTAAATATTAATAAATATAATTAGACCTCTAATTAATTAAAAAATTAAAATAATAATTTAACAGATGGATCATACAATTAAAATCAAAATTTAAAAAAAAAAAAAACAGATAAAAAAATCAACCCGCAGTAAAAAAACAAAAAAAAAAACTAAAAATCTTAATAAGACAGTTGTATGGTATATATAACAGCAACTTGAGAATACTCGTGGCATCGATAGCGTTGTATAAAAGCTCAAAACGTATATACCTGTTCTAAAAAGTGAGTTTGCAAGTTCAATGCATACTAAGCAACCCGAAAGGGGCGGAAGGGGTTGTTGGTACGTTGGCTGCCACCGTACACAGTACAGCGAATAGGGTATTATATAATCTAGTAGCAAGTAGCAAGTAGCTAGTACAGTAGCTTTCTCAACAATTTTTTCCCCAACTCCAACTCGAACCCATTCTCTCCCTCTCCCTCTCCTCCTCCCTCACCCTCTTCCTCTTTCTCTCTGATACCTTTCCTCTCTTTACTTTTCAGACTTGCTAAGCCCATCTTTATGACGCAACCAACAATACACCCCGTGTTGATATTATTCACCACTACACGCACACTCCTCATACATACATACATATAAACAAACCCTCTCTTTACTCAGCAACTTCTCTTTCACATACACACTAACGAATATTCCACCTTTGTCACGTTGTACTTGTATTTCTACCTATCCACTTACATTTATCCATACATTCATGTATACTTTGCTCGTACTTTTATAAATATATAAACAGAGATAGAAAATAAACAACAAATACACGACTTTAATCCCCAAAGTTACACTAGTCAAAGATACGCTACAATGCCCAAACTATATGTACATACTCTACTCGTGCAGGAAGGATAAAAAGGATGCACATGCGTCTATTGAAACAGTGTCACATGCTAAATTTAACTTTTCACACTAAAAATTATTTTATTTTTTCTTTATATTTATTTGCTATTATTATTTTTAAAAAAATTTTTTTAGAGCCAGTTTTTTAATCCGAGATAAAATTATTATCGCCAATTTATTTGTATGTAAATAAAAATTTACAATGTTAAAAAAAGCAATTTTTAATATAAATATTGGAAGTAAATTATTGTGAGGATAATTGTATTTTTTTTAATACTATATTTGGTATGTAATATAATTATTAAAAAAAAATTTTATTTTTATAAATCACAATTCATAATAATTATAAATTGACGTTATGTAATTTTACAAACTAAGTAAAAAGTTTAAAATAAAAATTTTTTTATCTACTAAAATTGCGCAAATTTCTATTAAAATCACTGAAATTTTATTATTAAATTTTTTAATTAATTTAATAATAAAATATTTTATTAGCTGAATTTTTTATTATTAAATTTTATTATTTTATTGAAAATTTTGTAAATTTAGTCTACAAAAATTGAACATTTTTTTTTTTTTTTCGTAGTTAATCTTTAATTATATATTATCTACTAAAATATTATAAAAATTTTTACAGTTTAAAATTGAATAAAATTTAATCTCTAATTAAAAAACTGGCCCTTAAAGTTTAATTTAACTTTTCAACACTATGTCACAAAGACAAAAGTAACAACCCATAAAAAAAAATGAATATTTGTATTTTTTATAATTATTAAAATTTGAATTATAATTGTGCTAATAAATGAATTTTACCTGATGCATTGGATCATATCCCATGGATCCGTCATTGTAGGGTTGTGAACCATAGTCGCTTCCGTTAATTCCCATGCCGTATCCTGCCATGTCCTGAGGACCACCCGGTGGCGCCGGAGACATCATCGGCGTGGATGTACCCTGACTGGCGCCGCCCATGCTGTACGGCGACGCTCCTGCAAAAGCTGCTGTAGAAACAATCGCGGTGCTTACAAACGATCGAGGGGTAGCTAACTAATTTTTTTATTAATCTACTATCTACAAGGAATCTACTACTGCCTACTCGAATCTCCCTTTAATTTTTATTAACATTAAAATTGAAATAAAAAGTAATTTAATTTTAATTTAATGCCAGTCGTTAGATAATTTATTTATGCTATATATTATATATTGTAATTTAACTTTGAATTTGAATGTATAATATTTAATGTATATTGTTAATTTTATTCGGGTGATTTATTGACAGTTGGAATAACAAGAGCCAGCGGCGGCAACGGGTACAAACAGTACATAGAGGAGAGTACAGAGCAGCTAAACGCGAAAAGAGAAGGCACAATGAGCGGTAACTCACTTGCCAAATGATTTACAGTAATGAGAGTCGCTGCTGTGACACGATTTCTGCTGGTGCTATCGATTCTATCCAGTTGCTAGGCTGGACTACCTTTCACATAATAGCCGACAAAAGATATAATACAAGATAAAAATACAATACAATTCTCTGAAAAATTTACTCCGTTAATTATTTATTTTATTTTTAAAACTCATTCAATTAATATTAATATTAATAAATAATTTAAAAGGAGATTTTTTGTTTTATATATTTTTATTCTACCCCTTAATTTTTTTAGTAAAATATTTTATTAACTTACCCGCTGCTTTTTTAGCGGCATACAAGTTAGCTTCTTCTTGTGCTTTGCCGATATTTTTCTTGTAACGTATTCTCTTGTTGCCAAACCAATTGGACACCTACAAAAATTATATTGTTAATCAATTGGCTAGCAACCTTGCAGTCACTGTGTAACTATAAATAAATAAAATTTTGCTTTATTAAATAATGACTTTTGTTAAATTGCTCTGTACTTTTTTAACTATTGACATTTTTAAAAATATAAGCTCATCCTGATGTTACACTCATCAAGAGCTTTCATTTGAGTACCCACATGCATTTTTGATATATTTTTCATATATACATATATATAATATATATAAAATATATAAATATATGAAAAAATTGATGTGGGTACTCAAATGAAAGGTCTTGATGAGTGTAACATCGGGATGAGCTTATATTTTTAAAAATGTTAATAGTTTACGAGATATAAGGTCATTTCTTAATTATCTATCTTGAGATAGAGCATTTTTAAATGCAGCCTAAATATTTATTATCATAAATTAATATTTTACCTGGCTGACAGTGATACCACACTTTCTCGCTAATTCTTCTTTAGCTTCTTCACTGGGGTAAGGATTACTCAAATGCGAGTAAAAATATTCATTCAGTATTTCGGATGCTTGTTTACTGAAGTTCCGTCTTTTACGTCTGTTAAATTAAAAATTAATTAGTATTATAAATTACACCCTAAATAAATGAAAAAAATAATTTATTTAATTTATAATATTGATAGGAAAAAAAACTATCAGAATATTGAAAAGTTACTCAAAGACAAAGTTAAAAAATTGAGCGTTTGGTAAATGAAAATAATTCAAACCTGGCATCAAGGAATCGACTTCTGAGGATCATAACAGCTTCACAGGTAGATTGTTTAAGCTGCATTTGGATACTCGAAAACTTTTTGTGAATTATTTGCACCATTCTTTCAATTTCCTTGGGTGTAATCGGCCTGGTACGACTTTGTTCTCTCAGAAGATTCATTACGTGCGTAGTGAACTCGTTACACGCCTGAAAGTATAAAAAAAAATTAATCATTTTATTTTAATAAAAAGTTAAAAATCTAATTTTTAAATAATAACAATAATAATAATAATAATAATAATTCCTAAACGAGAAAAAAAATGTAAAGTACAACCGACAAGCGACATCGAAAAAATTATTATTCCTTTTCATGTATGTTATTCTGTGTGTATTTTTTATTTTTTATATTTTTTTGAGCTTTTGGTGTTGAGAGAAGAGACTTAGCTTTGATATCAGTATTCGAAGCAGGCATCGGGTAGCTTTTCCTGAGGGAAGTCGTGAAACAGAGAGCAAGTGAGGACGAGATGAGAAAGCGGATGGTTTGCAATTTCGGAATGGATTCCACCCGACGGCGTTACTTCTATTCGCATACACTCTTCTCTTCTTATTCTATCTGACTTGGTATTCGTACGTACATTCGTTTAGTTTTATCCCCAGAACAGGCCAGACTCTCTATACTACATATACTACTCGCAACTCTGTTAAGACCTTGCTCCTATCCGCCATAATACAAGAGCAGAGCAAGAAAACTAGAAACGAGAGACGAGGGTGGATCAGAATCATTCCACGGCGTACTATATACCAGATACCCTGAGAACTTAAAACTGAGAACTGAGAAAACGAGAGTAAAAGCCTGAATTGGATAGAAAATCCACCGAAGCTTTACTCATTTACCATTTTTTCTTGCTCTTCTTCTTCATTTTCATTTTTATCCGATAATTTTAAGTCAATTTTTTTTGATACAATGATTATAATTTAATTTTATTATTTAAAATTAAAAATTACAAAATAATTAACCGAGGCTAAAAAAATTATAATAATAATCATATTCTTAATGTACAGCGAGGAAAAAAATACTTATTTTAAGAATTTGTTCTTGACATAAGAATATATATTTTTTTAATTTTTAAAAATGTATGTTTTTGTTTAAAAAATTAGTTAAATTAATTGAATTAATTTTTATTTAATTCAAATGAAGCTTTTTGATTTTTTTAATAATAAAATTTTTCTTCCAAAAAATTAATTTATTAAATTGTTTATTTAAAAAAATTCTTCAATCAAAAATCGTTGCACGAGTATCATTTTTATTATTGAAATTAATCCTGAAAATGATTAAATTATTTAATTATGTTAAAGTAAGCCAAAATAATTATTGTAAAATAAGCTGTAATTTTTACAAATTCTAATATTTAATTTTATTTTTGTTTATAATAAAATTAGCTATTTTTTTTTAATATTTAAAAAAAATGTACTTGACAAATAACTAACTTGAAAACTTTTTAATTAAATTAGATATTTTTCTATGCCTTATTACCCGTCGGTACTTTACTTCTAATTCTATTGAAGAAGATAATTAGGACCATTAAATAAAAATTTACCTTGAATAATTTAGCAAAAAGATAATTATACAGAATATACAGTAAGTACTAAAAATACGGACATAAAATTGAAGTTTTTATGTAACTGACCCCAACTTAGACATAAATTAATGAAATTTATTACAGGAAATCTCATTTGCAGCTTACGGTACGGTATGTTGGCAATAATCTAAGAAGAAAGATATAATGTGAAAATTAAAGTCAGCATTACAAGCTGAAGCTCTGATACTACCTAGAAGAAACTGGACACTCGTAACGCAATATAACGGGATACATATTGCATAGCAGAGAGTAAATTTGATCACTGTTAAATAATCTGGATTATTAATTAAAATAATGTATGCACGGAGATTATCATATATTTATAATTCCATATTCCATAGGATGAGTTTAAACTCAGTCAGTGTGTAATGATCATCACGCGATATCTCAAAATTCCTCTTAGCTTTCTATTTTTGTCTGTCACGCCATTTCACATTGCCACGCAGCCATTCACCCCTCGCAATTTCAATTACATTTATTCATATATCTATATCTATATTTATATGTGACTGTGTATGGATATGGGTATGAGTATGGATAAGTATGTACATTACAAGAAAAGATGAAAATATTTCTCAGCTCGGCGATTGAAAATTCTTGGGTTGTATTATAAAAGTAGCAATAAGTAGGATACCATTGCAGAAAAGCTACTGGTGAGGTACTTGATCGAACGAATTTCCATTACGCAAATCTGGGAATAGATTCGTGAACGAAAATAACGTAATGTAAATCTAGCAACTGAATCTTCAAGATATACTCTAAATGTAAATGAATTCATGAATAAATGTGTCTGTAGTGAGAAAAGACTAGCGTTAAAAATAACACAAAAAAAACAATCCTTTATATAAATATTTATGAAAAGTTTTAGAAAATTATAATCTTTTTCTATTTTTCTATTAAACGGTACATTTTACTGAATAATTTTCTCAATTATAATGCCCAAAAAAAAATTATTAAGAATGAATTAAATAAATGAATCAAATAAATTGAAGAATTAAAACCAGAAAAGTTCAAATTATTGTTTAAAAATTCATATCTCAGAATCTAGTCATCCTATCAGCCTATTCTTGAGCTTATATTTTTCCTTGATTCAAGAACTAAAAGAAAGGTCTGCCGATATCTCAGAAACTACTTGACCGATTTTTTTCGTTCTTGGGGTCATTTTTTTCCTTATGAAATGCCCTAGGTCGAGCTTCTTTAGTCGTTTGCATAAATCCAATATTTTTTGGCATAAACGAAGCTTTAAAAAGAACTTTTTTGCTGCCAAAATAGGAAAAACAACCAATAAAAATAAAAATAGACGAAATTATGAAGAATCAAGTTGAAATAAGCTTGAAGATACACAAAAGCCCAAAAAATAGTTGAGATTAGCCCATTTCGGCCCTTATCAGGGAATAAGATATTTCACATTTACTAGGCCTAAGCCTCTTTTCCTATTCTTAAACTATTCTAAGGGGAAACGTAAATGTCCCAATAACTTTTACTCAGACTCATCACGTCAGGGTATATTTGTCTTTTATATCTATTTGTATACGTCTAGTCTTGGGTATCAGGGAGTCAATAGTGACCCGATTTTTCAAACATTACGCTTGTATAAATAATAAATACACTGTATTCGGTAAATAGAGTATGAATATCTTGAGCAGCGATCTTATAGAATAGAATCAGAGTACAAGGAATCAGGTTGGTAAACAAAATATTTAAATAATTAAATTTACATAACTGATTATTCTTCGTTATTCATTATTCATGGGAAAATATCATATTGGTATGATAAAAAAATTTTTTAATGATCCTTTTAAATCTGACTCAGCAATAATAAGGTATCCTCGCATACCAGCCAGACAGACACGTTGACATAAAAAAATCTATATAACAAATAAAAAGCATAGAAATAAATTTGTTCGAACACCCGGTACGTGACTACCGCTATCTGCAGTGCAGCTCTCCTACAATTCTGAAACGTCACGCGATTGCCACTCGGTACAAAGAGGTACCCTACCGCATTTGTCTAAAAATCTCAGTACAATTAATGTTCAATTTTATCAAAATTTTTTTCAGCCATTTAATAGACATCAAAATACAATTTCAAAAATTTACAGCTGATTTTTTTAGTTATAAATTAGAAATTTTACTTTTTGAGAAATTTTTTTTGTTCTAAAGAATTTTTGAATTAAAAAAAAAAAAATCCCGGTTACAATTAAAAATGCTATTTTTTAAAAATAATTTTTCGGAACAAATTTTTTTGTTAAATAAAATTAAAAAATGGTCAGCTAACTTTAATACTATTTTTAATGTACTTAAAGAAAAAAAAAAATGTTTAAAAAAAAATTTAAATAGCAAAATATGTATATTAAAACAATAATTTTTAAATAAAAAATTTTATTGAGTAGGATATTAAATAATGAAAGGAATATTTAAAAAAAATTTAATGCAATCAAAACTTAAAAAATCATAAAAAATTCTCTTTTAATAATGAAATAATTTAATTGCTAATTTAGAAAAAAAAAATTGCATAAAATATGAACTCAATCTCGAGAGGAATTTTTGAAAATCCAGTAAATTAGTTTCTTAAAATAGTGAAGTTGTCACGTAAGAAATAGTAAACTACGACAATAGAAGTGAGAGCTCGACGGCACGCGATCCTCAGCATATCTTTCGACTATTACTGTGTATATATGTACAGATAAAACGGTATGATACTTGTTCTCTAGTACAATAGACTGAAACAAAGATCTGGAGAGTCAGTCATTGATCGTCTGCACGCGAGATTTTACTTAAGCAAGCGCACGTTGGTTCATTAGCACGCAAATCGGTGTCGTACTTTACCTCCACCTATCTCTATCTCTCGTACAGTTGCTCCTACTATGCTACTCTCATTACTTTTCGCCTTGCTTTACTTGTCGCATGAATATAATCTCGAGCTATGAAATTGCATTTCTTATCGTTGATTAACTTTAATCCGGGCATATATTTCCTTATGACGCTTCTACTTTTTTTCCTGGTAATCTAATTACTTTTTTCCTTTCTAATAAAAATGGAATCAAATGTCTGTTAATAAACAGAAAATGAATTGGATACGAACCTGCTCGTATTTCTCGAGCTCCTGGTGGTAAATTTGTCTGATTTGGGCAAGCTTAGCACGGTAATCAGAGTGTTCAATAGCGTTGTCAGGTTGTCCTGGTGGTCCAGCTGCCGAGGCTGCTGACGCAGATGCTGCAGCTCCAGCACCGCCGCCTTTTTCTGGTCCAGCAACGCCCTCAGCTATCAACATGTTGTCTAACCTCATCAGTTGGGGATCTGGAGGCTCTTCTTCTTGGGTATTTCTCAGTGACAGAACTGAAATATTCAAAAAGGCAAAATTTAGATTGATAATTATGAATTTTAAGTATAATTCAATAAAAATTGTGAAGGAACAAATTTATAAACCAAAAAACTATTCAAAATTGCTCCAACAACTTACATAAAATTATTTGAATTTGAGGCTGGAAGATTGAGATAATATAATATATAGGATTTATGAAGGAAAAATATTATTGCACTTTATTGTCTTTATTAATAATAAACTACTCTAGAATACACAAACAAATACATTAAAGATTTAAGTAGTGTAGATACTCGATAATATTATAACACAAAGGTGGACCGTTCGTCACGGGAGTTCAGTTGACACTAACTATGACCGCTGGCAACCCAAAAGTACCGATAGTACCTCAGGTCATAAAATAGACCCTTCCTTGCATCCAAAATATAATATGTCCTGACATCACTGCATCTACAGTATCGTTGCTATTTTCAACAAAAATTATGAAAAGACACAAATTAAAGTCAAGATCTTTTTAATGAGACCTAATTTAATTAAAAATTTATTTTTATGTAATTTAATTTTGCTTATTCTTTAAATTATTTCAATAATAAATTGATTATCATCAACCGAAAAAAATATAAAAAATATCAAACCGTGAAAAGAAATAAATTTACGATTTTTCTGGTGGTACCAAATTTAATTGTAAAAACACATTTTATAATAAAGACACACAAGTCACAAAATTTATTTGATTCTCTTAATTAATATAGATTAATATTTGGCATGTAGCTCCACATTTACATGTACAAAAAAAATAAATGTACAAATTTTATTTAGTACAAAATTCAAATCTACTCCGAAAACTTATCACAATAAATTAACTATCACTGAAAAGCATATGAAACCTTCAAAAGGTACAAATTCAGACCAAGATATTTTTAATTATATTAAATTTAACTTAAAAAATGCATTTTATCATATAAATATAATTTTTATTCTAAAGATTATCACTGTTGTTATTATTGGGATTAAAAAATTGAATAAAAAGTCCTACATCCCAAAACCCTAATAAAAAATTTTGTTACATCAACAAGAAATTAACTAAGAAATGGACACTTCCTTTGTGTTTAATTCAATTGTACCCACAAATGGATCGAGCAGAAATAAAAGACCTAAAGTCAAGTAAACTACTATACACTACACTAGCAAAGTCTAAGTCGTAAAAATAGAATAAAAAAAGCTAAAACACAAGTAAAGTAGGTAGAATAGTATCGGAAACATTGATTGTTGTTTTATTTTTACCCAGACGTTTATCGAATCATAAAAGAAACAATTTTCACTATTCAATAAGACTTTTTTTTTTTTCAAATTTTTCTACTAGATTTTTAAACTCATATATCCTATAATATTTCCGACTAACTACAAAGCTCTGTAAGTTTAAAGAGACCCACAGCAGTAGTTAATTAAAATTTGTTTGTTTTTGAGCTAAAATAATTGAAGAAATAATAGACAAGTAACAAAAGTAAATAATAAAAGGAAAGAGCAGACAAAGTCAATTGAGAATAAGTTGGAGTATCTTATCGACATTCTGTCAAAATGTCGATTTTATCAAACAGTTCTATTATCTTTCTGAACTAGTATATATATTGTAACAATAAGGTCCTTGAAAAGTTTCATTGTATTTTATTCATTTTATTATCATGTTTATTTTTTATTTTTATTTATTTATTTACAATTTGATTGTAAAAAAAACCACAAATTTTTTCTCTTTTTCACAGAGGAATAACGATCGCTAAAACGGTTCGGAAAAGTTAAGAGAAATAAAGTTTCGAAAAGTAAGACCGTGAAATGAATGCGTACTACTAATGCATTTATACGATGTGCAACAATTAAAGGTGAGAAAAAAAAGGGTTCAAGTTTTAAACGACACTACACTCTGGGGAGAATCGGGAGCAAGGGTTACTTTTTTTTTTATTTTACACATAAGTGCGAATTAAAACACGGTAAAATTAAACATTTAAATGACTAAAATTTTTTTTTAATTATTTTCCCCCTTTTAAGATTCTATTTGTTGCTTCAGAAAGCAGCAACAGAATTATTATGACAAAAATGGCCAATAAAAAGAGTAAAAATAGTTAATAATATAGAGTCTGGTGTTTAGCGGCCAATAATCTGACTATTATGTCGTAAGGGTGGATTGCCAGGGGTACATAAGAGATCGGCGAAAAGGATGATGATGGTAGTAGTAGTATGACTTTCCTCTACTCCTCTATGTGCTTTCCTTTCTGTTCCGTATGTGCTGCTCCCGGCGTCAGATAAAGAGGAAGACAAAGAAGAAGGGGAGCACCTCCTTACAAGCGCGTAAACTCAGTTTTACTAGCAGTTAACATTTTACGAGTCGAGCGGCGGCCTGCCAGGGTGCTTATGCTTGCGACCTGTATTACTCTCACATTTTTATTTTCCTCTATATCTACGTCACATGTCGCACAATACATTACTTATACTAATACATACTGTTATTATCACCATCGCTATTACTATTACTATTACTCTCACTGTTCATCTTTGTCACTGATATACTCTTCAATCCAACTTCGAGTACGTAAACTTTTCTTTTACTGCTGTGTCTTTCGACTGGGTTTTACTCGGGTCATTAAAATTTTGGGTAAGTACTAGGTCAATGCTGTGATTAATTGTCAAGGGTTTTATGAGTAACTCCTACACGAGATTAAGAATTATTTTTATTTTTTTTGGAAAATTAAATTAAAAATTTTTTTTCTTGATCATTTATGATTTAAATTAAGTGTTTATTCACAGTAAAATGTTTTGCGTCAAAAAATTTTATGTTAAAAATTTTTATATTGAATATTTAACACTTTTTTGTGTTGATTTAACAGAATAAATGTTAAATTTACATATAAAAGTGTTAAATATTAACACAAAAATTTTTAATACTAAATTTTTTGACGCAAAATTTTTTATTGTGTACAATGATAAAAGAGGAAGAAAATTCATCATTCATAATTAAGGATTAAAGAATAATCATTGTTGTTCGATAATAATCCTAAAAAAAAATTAATTTAAATTAAGATGAAAAAATCTTGATTCAAGAAAAATTTTCTAATTTAAAAATTTTTATTTTGGATCTAGTTAATTTTTTTTAGTGTAAGGATTAATAATTAAGACTGAAGAATTAGTGATTAAGGATCAATGATTAAAAACTAAACATTAATAATGAAGGATTCATGATAAAAGACTAAAAATTGATGATTAATAATTAAAGATTGGGAATTTATGATTAAAGATTGAGAATTAGTTGTTAATTAGGACTATTATGGTTGTAATTGTAGCTTTTTTTGTTCTACAAGTTTAGTATATACTAAATTATAGGATAACTTTGTAAATAAAAAATTAAACCTTGTATATATATGGGTGAGAGTGTATGTGTTTTTAGTTGGAAGGAAAGGTTGGTGGTGAAATATGCTTGACTCGTTTTAAACTGCAATGGGGGCTTTACTCGTTGGCCAGTTGATAATTTAGAGCCATGACTTCGGCACGGTATTGATCTAAACGAGAACCGTAAGAGCAATTAAGATAAAGAACAAAAGGGTTCCCGGCTTTTGATTTTCTGAGGGTAGCTTAATAAAAATAAATAGTAATTGCCATGCTTATACTAAACTTTCCACACTCTAAATTTAAATCCCAATCATTTTGTAAAGCTAATCTTTGGAATTATAAATAATGTGTATTTTTCGAATAAGGGTATAAATTCTCATGAGATGAAATGAGTAAAAGATGAGATTTTGTAGAAAAACACCCTCTGAGATGTCAATTCTCGAGGGAGTGCAGAGATATTGACGGGCGATAATAATTTAATACGATTGTGATTTATGAACATAAATTTATATTTTATTTTTTCGATCATTGAATAGGAAATTTATCGAATAATTAAACAACATTTTATTAAAATATTGGCGGAAAGATTTTTTTTACCAAGAATTTTATGTACTATCTCATTACACGCATCTGCTTCCTGCAATTTATTTGTGATAAAACAAATAGTTAATAAAGAGCAATGAATAAGAACCAGCCGACCGGTGCTAATATTTTGCACAAAACCGCGATGTTTATTGCTATACTATTAAAAAAAAACTTTAATCGATAAAAATTTTAATTCACAAATTTCCAAATTTTTAAATAACCTTATTTTCATTTTTTTTTTTTTACAATTAATTTTTCCAACTAAAAAGCGTAAGCTTTAATTAGGAATTTAAATTGCTAAGTTTAGTAAAGGATTGACAAAAATATTACAATTCTACAAAAAATACCTTTGAGAAAAAAAATACAATTTAACATTATTAAAAAAAGAATTTTTTGAGAAAAATTTGTACCTTCCATAAATAATTTACTAATTTTCGAGGATTCTGTTTAATTCTAGCTTGCCATAAAAATAATAAATAATAAATAAAATCCGTGCATTAATTTGAAATAGGATTATGTGATAAAATAAATATGAAATATAATTTAAAAAAGCAGAAAATTTAAATTATGAAGCTGACTATACCATCAATCGTGAAGTTAATCTAAAGAGTAACCATTCCCAGCGGAGCACTTTCGACAATTGGAAACGCTATCAACTATCAAACGTATAAATATTCCGTGTACACTTAGCGCAAACATAATAAATTTCATAAATTTATTATCAATGGATTTTTAAATTAAACTTTATCGAGTTTATTCAGATAAATTCGATAGTTATAATTACAATAATTATTATTATTATAATTTATAATTGTAGATCATGACAAGTATGGGTGCCAGGTAGAATATTAAAAACGGCGGTACTAATTAAGTATGCTAATAAATGCGAGTAATAATACCGGGATTGGTAGTTTAAATAATTGATTTAATTAGTAACACACTAGGCAGGATACAGGGTGATTACTCGGTACTCATGATCCGAAAATAATGTATTGAGTAGAGTAGAGTAGAGAGTGTAATTGTGATTGTTATATTTGTATATACCGCAGTACGGTTAGAAATACGAGAAATTTTACGGGCGGAAAATCAGCGAATAATTGTTACGGCGCGTTTTGATCGCATAAAACACCTCGTAAATGTCATAGGGCTTCGGTCTCATAGAAAAGAGGGTGGTAGTGTCGGTGTCGATACCAATGGTGGTGGTACGCTTCTGAACCACCCCTAACTCCAACGACACCAACTCCGAGTGTGGGGCAGCATTACGTCGCATTATCGAGACATTTGCCTTAAGCTTTAGTGTTTGGTATTGGATTTTTTATGAATCCTAAGGATGAACTTTATCCCCTACTACCATATGTTTTCCAAATAAATATCGAGTACCCGAGATGTTGAGTTTTTTTTTTAGTTGTTCAGAAAATTCTTTTTTTTTAAATACTCAAAAGACTATTTTATAAATTTCTATGTAAAGAAATTATTGAATGTAATTTTTACTTCATTTGGTAATTTAAATAAATAACAGTGTCGCATACTAATTAATTTCATTGGTATTCATCAGCGCAAATGAATGGTTTCAGTTTAATTAATTAAATTTTGTATTATACTCTCAAATTTATACATCTAATAACACGGATTAAAAATTTAATTAAATGTCTTTTTAAAATAATAAATTTTTGTTAAATTTAGTTTTTGCTGTTTTAGTTATAAATATAATGACCACTAAAATAACAGATTAAGATTTTTTATTTTTAATCAAGTTACTTTTTTTATAAGTAAATATTTTGAATTATTCTTGTTTTGAATATTGTTTTTCGAAATAATTAAAAAATTTTTTTTTTAGCTTCAAGCAAAAGTTTGAGTCATTTATTATAAAATTATGAGAAATTTCTATAATTTTTTAAACAAACAAATTAATACAATGAAAATCAAAAAAATAATCAGTAAAATATTGAAAAACCATCAATGTAATTATTTTTTTATTTTTAAATAAACTAAATTAATTTAATAAAAATCACAGAGTAAAAAATTATTACAGTAATTTCAACATACTATTTGAAGCGTCTGTAGTAAAGTAAAGACGAAGAAGCTTCCACGTGCATATACATATACTTCGAATGGAATGCAAGCTCTTGTATTCCGACTTCACGTACATGCACACAGTAATAGCAATCATATTTTCTTACATGCCTTTTACTCTCAGAGTGGATTTAGTCTGAGTCTCTTTTTTGCAATCGCAATTATCAGTCAAATTTTTTTCTGTTCAGCCAATTAAACAAACTTAACTGAGAAAAATTTTGACTTATTTTTGTTTTAATCTGGCTTATAATTAAAGGCAATTTACCGTTTTTCTGGCAATTAAAACATTAAATAACAAAATTAAAGTAAAAAGCAAAGAGAACAACCGTCTGTGTCTGTGTTTATAAAGAAGAAAAGGCAGGGAAAAAAAGCTCCAGGAGTGATAAAAAGATATGAAGAAGTTGAAATAATAAAAAAGGAGAGAAGAATAGAAGGATGATGACGGAAGTTAAGGTAGCTTTCAAGGGTGAACGGGTGGGTGGGGGGGGGGTATTAATAAAACGTTCTGCACGAGTAGGACGAGGGAAAAATAAATTCTTATTGCCTGGCGAGTCCGGTATTTCCGCAATATACGGCGCAGGTGTACCAAATGTTATATCCTCCCTTCCTTACACTCGCCTCTGTACTCATATTTTCTTTCTCTCTCTCTCTCTCCTCCCTTACGATGGTCCATAAGGGGTGCTTGGAAGCTCTATACAACGCGAAAACCTTCCATGCTTTCAGGGACGTATGAATTCAAGTTGAATGGCTTTGCGAACGATAAATAAACAAAAATATTATTCAAGTTTCGGGTTTTTGGAAAACTATTCAAGTCAAAAAATTCTTTGAGGGAAATAAGTATTATTAAAGAAAAATTCTCTGAATTATTTAGTCCAAGAATTTTTCTTCTTGGTTTCAAAAATACATTTTTTGATCCATCAATTTAAATTCTGAAGGGTTCGATGCCAGTCAACTATATTGATGATGTTGAAAATTTTTTACGACTGTTGAACCATATGAGAGAGTAAATATTTAACTTAATTAGTGCCAATTTTTTATTCTAATTTTGTATTTTTATTTATAATTATTTAAACATTTTTCATAAACATAGACTTTAATATCATTAAGTTAGTTTATTTTTATGCCTAAGCGGTCTGTCTAGTAATATGATATAAAAATTGAGAATATATGGGCCATATCAAAAAGATTTTTTCTGGGTTGACTCATAAATTAAATAAATAAATAACAATTCAGTTTTTTAATGAGAAATATGGATATATATTTAAAAAAAAAAAAAATAAAATTAATTATAAAGTAAAATAATTAAACAAAGAATTTTTTGCAATTTGAAAAATATTTTTGTATGAATAAAATTTAATTTAAAAAATTGAAAAGAAAAATCTCAGTACTTTTTTTTATGATTATTGCTAATTTATTTTGTAAATAAAAAAAAAAATGTTTTTATTTCTACAAAAATTTAAAATAAAACCAACAAATATCAATTTGAGTAAAATCAAAATTAAAATGTTAATTAAGGCTATCTTTAATCTCTCATAAATTGCAACTATAAATAAAATTCTCTTTCGGTCATATCGCACTTGAAAATTAAATTTTTTTTTTTTTTAATAACAAACATGATAACCCAAAGAACGAATCCGACATTAATAAAGAAAAATAAATATATACAATAGAGAAACATGAGAGAATAGTCGGCGCGATGCCCTTTACCTTCGTCCGCGTCGATTCGATACGTCTGGCAGAAAATGTTTTCTCCGCGCGCGCGTCTCCCTTTTGTGAGGGAGTAAAAGAGTGAGGGGAGGAGAAAGAGGGTTTGTTATATGTACAAAACACACATATATATAATATATACATATATATAACGGTAGGATAGTATGGAAGAGTATGCGCGAACGTGGTTACAGTGAGAGCTTGCTGAGGGGTTAAAAGGTATGGAGAGAATGAGATAGTATTCGTAGACAAAGGGGATGAAACGCGAGGGATGTGGGCGCCAACGTGGCGTATTGATCGAGTGGCTTTCGAGACTACTACACTATATGTATTATATCCGTATATTTTAGTCTCACCCGTTATAATATCTCCTAAACCCACCAAAAACTACCCCTCGAGAGAGAACAGAGACCCTCTATCTCTATCTCTGTGCTGCCGATCGTGTTTACGTTTTCAAGCCTAAAAATTCGGGGAACACCCTGTGGAAAACTTTAATTATTGATGTGTTTTATACACACTACACCGTTTTCCCTTTTTTATTTTATTTTATTTTTATCTTATTTTGAGGGAGGGAAAATAAATAAAAAATTTGGGGATATCAATGCCTGATCCAAAATTAAAGAATACTTTTCATTGCTCAGCAGTTTAAGTTATATTCCGAGTGAACGAATTTACATTGGATTGTCTTTTTTTACGAGTAGAGAAGGTATCCAATAAAAATAATAAAATTGCAGACTCCAGAGTCTAGACTGCTAGAGACGAGTTAAATTCAGAGGCTAACGAAAAAACGAGTTTACCATATCGCTTTAGTAGTTTACGGATCAGATCTGTATATAACTATACCGCCTGATGTGTCTTTGGTATTCGTGATTCGTGATGTTGGATTTTTATGGTCTATAGGGGTCGTAAGATCACCAAATACGTGTTAGAAAAAGAATCAACGAGTATATTCCCGTTGTGTTATCGCTAAAACGAGACGAGCATACGTCATTTTTTTTTTTTTTCAAGTTTCTGTACAACTACTTGTTTGGGTAATTTTATTGATATTCACACTAAAATAGTGTTCAGATGGTCAAGGCAACACTTGAGTTTAGGTTAAAAAATTTTTTTAAAAGCGGCTCTATGTTTTTTGGTTCAATAAGACGGAAAAAAAATTTTTTTTTTTTCAAAAAATAATTAATAAAAAATTTAGTATTTTCTTTTTAAATTATTAATTTTTAATGATGCAAAATTGTTTGAGTGAAAAAAATTAATTAATATTAATTTTTTATAGTGAATATTTTTTTTTTAATAAATTGCAGTAAAATTGGATAAAAAAATTTTTTAATTAAAAATTGTTGCGATAAAATGAAATGTCATTAATTAATTGTTTTCTAATGTTTAAAAAATTCCAAAGTCCTAAAAATATTTTACAAGGCAAAATTAAAAAAAAAAAAAGCTAAGTTAAATAATAATTTATTATAATAAAGTTAGTCGTAAGGATTTATTTGATGATTCAACACAAAATATATAGAGATGAGATAGTAAAGAAGATGAGATGAGAAAGGATCTTAGAAGTAAAGGCAACGGGAGATGAAACTCAGCTGGCGTCGATGTCGACACCGCTGGGGGTTGAATCAAGTTCGAGAGCGAATAAAAAAATAAAAGAAAAAGAAAACCGAGACAATAAAGAAGAGAAAAGCGTATAATACGAGAGAGCTAAATTTTCTCAGTTCTTGGTTATACTATACGTTATCCTTGCTTCGATAGAGCTTTACTTTTCACAAAGAATGAAAGAGGAGCTTCTTTATAATATAAGCATACATGCAATTCTTTCGTCCGGTTTTTTCACTCTTTGTCGCGTAGTATTCAGACCAAAATGAGTATAGAAGTTTAAAACGAGCTCGGAAATCCTCAGACCTCCTAAGAGTTTTTCCAGTAAAATAATAAAAAACTTATACCGAACTTCACAATCACGTCGTTTGTATACTTGCCAAGTTACCAAATTTTCAACATTTTTGTGCTTTGCTATTTAAGAATTTATTTTTAAAGTTCAAAACAATTATTTTCATATAAAACAAAAAAAAGTTTCATTTAATTTACAAGGGTAATATTTTATAAAGTAATACCTGCAAAGAGACTCTACTTCTCATTAGGCTTTAAAAAAATTCTAGTTCATCCATTGCCTTTTTTTTTCTAAGAAGGGATAGTACGTAAGAGCAGACAGACTTGATATTATATAAGAGAATGAGAACCTGCAGGACAAGGTGCATTTACGACTCCCCAGAGTGTCCCGTACCGAAAAATGAAACCGAGTTTCATTTATTTTGCTCTATTTTTCTTTCATATATGTTGAAATTTCCTTCTACAGTTTTTTACAGAACCACATTTTACGGATAGAGGAATTGGCAAAAAATTCTGATGGAAAAATTCTTATGTATTTTATGATATTAGATTTTTTTGGCTAAAAATCAGACATCAATAAGTTGAAATTTATTTTTATAAACTTTAAGAATTGAAAAAGAAAATATTTTTTAAATAATACTTTTAAAAAAATGACTTAAAAAAAAATTAAGCATAAAATTTATGAAATAATTAATCATTATTAAAGAATAGAAGATATTAATTAAAAAAATGTATCATTCAATGTCAAAATATCAAATTTTGAAATGAAAAATATCCAAATTATCTCAAAATACACGATAAATACTAATTGATAATTTTGAAAGAAAATAAAGCGTAAAATTGTTGAAATTTTTTAAATGATTAATGATTATTTAAGAGAAAAATTAATTTAGTTAAAAAAATGGATGATTTAATATAACAATATTAAATTTTGAACTAAAAATGTCTTAATTATTACATAAATAATAATTGGTACCCATAAAAAGTCTAAACACACTCTAGTGTGCAATTATAAGAATTTTTTAGCAATTCTTTAGCATCTCGTATGTTTGACACGATAAAAAGGATAAATTTTTTTCCTGACAGAAAACGAAATACATCGGGAGCATGCATAATACATAAGTGGTAGGAACGCACGGTGAGAATTCGAAATCCGCCAGAAACCGCATGGAAACGAGTTCCTGGGAGAGTATAAAGAAAATAGACATAAAAAAATAAAAATGTGATAATAAAACGAATAAAAAAAAGTTAAATAAAATAAAATTACAAGGCAGAAAAGAAAACTAAGAGGCATTATAACATTGAGCAAGGATTCTTTCTCCCTCGTCCCTCGTGATACTCTTTCTCTTCACACCACCGCCACCCCCTACGTCTTCTCACACCTTCGGCTGTCTTTCTTCCCTTCATACCGTTACCGTACACAAGCGCAACCGTAGCTCAAGTAATTGGAGTGCCTCCAAAAGTTCTTCACAAGAAGAATCCTTTGGCCTTTTATTTTCTTTACTTGTTTTAAGTAAAGGGGCAGTTAAATATTTTACAAGTATCTCAAATGGTTAAGCTCTCGTTACTCTTCGAATTAAATCATCCTTATATTTTTAATTGCCAAGTTAATTCATTAATTACTTCCAGGCTGTCCTTATTCTCAATAAATAATGAATAAATAAATTGTTTTCGCTAATTAATTTCTGGAACATCAGAGCCAACAATATCACACATTTTATTCAAGTAATAATTTTTTATCTCCAGGTTTTATGTCCGGAAAATAAAATTTTATGTTTCACAAAAAATAAATGTAAACATTCATAAATAAAATTTATATTGCCCGTACAAGTTTGGAATTATTTATTAACTTTTTTCCTTGATCGTGAAAACGCATAATTTAACTCATCAGAGTTGAAATTAAATTCAGAGCAATAGTATTTTGAGGATGCGTTATTATTAGATATCGCAAGGACATAGATGCCCGGAAACGTTGGAATATAATATTCCAAGTGCACTAGGATAGTCCACGAGCCAGCGAGACACACACGGGACCTGTTGCTGTCGAGTTTACGGTGTTTTTACGAGCAACGTTACAGCGACTCCTGAGCACGGGGGTTGAACGTTCCTCTCCTTCTCTCTCATTTTTACGTCCTGTTTCTCCTTTCTGTTCTCGCGATATCTTCGGCCCATTCGCTGACTATCTTTGCTCTTTACCCTGGACCATTACTCTCAAACTACTATTTTGTTTTATGGTTTATAACTGCCCATCACACTCCGAGTAATCTCTTTAATCAGTACTTCAAATATTCTACATTACCATTAGGTTAATATTCATTGCTTCCGTCTTTATTATTTTTAAATTTCATTCGCTGTAACTAACCAAAATAATTATTTAATTCCATCTTTTATTTAAAAAATTAACATGATTTAAAACTCTTGTACAAAAAAAATTTCCTGCATGAAAAATAGAAAAATTACATTGTATAATGTAATGTGGCGCTCCGTATAAAAAACTGGAAAAATTAGTTTCAAATTGTAATTATTATACAGATTTTGTAAGAATTACATTGTAAAATGTAAATATTACATTGAAAGCTCTGAAAATTAACATTCAAAGTTTGAATTTAAAAAAATGTTACTTTGAACTGCAATTTTTCTAGTTTTTTTATACGAAGCGACGTTTATTACTATTTATAATGTAATTTTTTCGATTTTTCTTTTTTCCGTGTGAATTAAAAATTTTTCTGCTTAATTTCATAGATGAAATTTTATTAATGAATTGTTAATTGTCTTTTCATATTAAAATGACTTGAAAATTTGGTAAAATAATTAAAACACTGAAATAATTTAAATTAAAAAAAAAATGTTTTAATTTTTAATGTTTTAATTTTACAATTTTAAAATTAAAGTTGGATTAAAAAAATATTATGCTACAAAAGAAATACAAGAAAGTAATTTGAACAACTGTAATTTTTTAAAGCACACTCCACGAGATTTTAAAAATAAAAAAGATATTTATATTTATAAACAGAAAAGTTAATAATAGAAATAAAATACAAAATGTATATTTCAGTAGTTTGCTCTCTCGGTGGTCTAAAAATCAAAGAAACGAGTTTTCAAAAGTTATAAAGTTTGTAAGATCGTAGCTGAGAACTCCAGCATCGTGCCAAACTTTTGTCTCGCGCAATTAGAACTTGTGCATATTATTCATAACTCCCTACAGCTCTATAGTATTCAGCCTCCATTTTATTATTACTTCTTACTTCTTACTTCTTATTATTTTCTTTTATCATAATATTACTTTTTCTTGTTCATTTCTTTAAACTTTTTACTCAAACTCTCAACTTTATTTTATTTCTTCCTTAACATTTTTTTATTTTTTATTTCTCATTACACAAATTATAAATATACTCTTGTTATATCTAAATAAATTCTTAGCTCCGTAGTAATCCCTTGATTAAATTCAAACTTTTTCATCAAATCCCAAATTATAAAGTTCAACTCATTCATTATAATTATTATAATAATATTAAAACATTACCAGATTAATTAAGCTTAAATTCAAACTAAAAGCCGCATAATTAAATATTATAAAACTAAAAATGAGTAGGTGGATCAAAATGACATGGAAAATATTCATTTAGACTTGACTCTAGAGGGATGCATACTATTCACCTGTCAGTTAAGTTGATTTCCCACCGCCCTCTTGTCATTTCTCTTCTCAATCCCCTCAGGTCAATAACTCATCTCTCTAAATGACAATCTCATTAGCGTTAAGGCCAAAGAATTCCTCTTTATAATTTAATTGATGTACAAAAAAAAAATTGAATAATTCCAGCTGACTTGAGATCAAAAATCAAAATAATATTTGTCTACTTTATTTATTGCGCTGACGTATGTACCCTCTAAGAATCTAATAACGCGCAAAACGAGCTCCTCAACGCCCTATGCAATCTCCATAGAATTACCATACGCTTAAAAGATCAGACAGCTTCTATACTATTCTATAGTCTAGTGTATTACATATTTTGTACAGATAGATCTGATGAAATTACACTGCATAACACTATTCAATTACCGGCCTTTGACTTTGTAATCTAATCATCAATCTTTCATTTTAAGGGTCATCAATTACTGGTAGTCAATGGCTCAATTAACTTTAATGACCATCAACATAAATTCTAACTTAAAAATATCATTAGATAAACTTCAATAATTTTTGTTTCATATTTCCTTTATATATACTTTGGTAAAACCTTTCTACAAGCGGAAGGATTTTTTTATTTTCGCCGCCTAGCGGTAACTTTGCAAACTAACTCGATTATTTTAAATTGAGAATGAATCCGAGTAAAATACCAATAAAATTAAATCAAGCAATTTTTTTCCCATCATTTTAAGTATTTAATTAAATTCCTCATTGAATTTTTAATAATTTCTTAGTTGAAAATTATTTTATCATTATCCAAGATGATAAAAATGATTCTATTGTTCTAAAATTCATTTATTTTTAATCAAATTAATTTTTACTATCAATATAATAATTTGATCTGTAAAATAATGTTAAACTTAATAGCAATAAATAGATAATTAATATAAATCCGACTGTTTAAGTTAATAGCATAAAGTCAAGCATCATTAAAGGTAATACTCAAGGAATTACAGCAATTAGAGGAGCATTTAGTCCATAAAAGGATATAAAGAGCACTATTAATAAATAAAACTCGAATTTAGAGAATCCCAGTTAAGTGTCTTTAAAAAATGGCGAAACCAAAAAGACAAAGTACGAAACTCACTACATAACAGCCGGTTATGAACATAGTCCCCGAGTTTACGAGCTTATTTTACTGTATTTTTATGATATAACATACGAATACACACACATATATTATACACACAATAGAACATATCCAGTGTAGCACCTCTCAAAATTTTACGGGCTCGTGAGATTTTATCGCGACATAATGTACGGTTTGTTAAATCGTTTTCTATAAACACACATTTGTCTATTTAATTCTTATCACTTTTATATAATAAAATAACAATAAAAAGTGTATTAATACACATAATTTATCTAAATCAATGTTAAATTATTTAAAAAATAGAACAATCACCAATTAATTGATTCAGTTCAACAAAAAATTCGACTAACGTATAGAAACAATGGAGACTTTTGTGAAGACTGAATACCGCTGATTAACATGACGATAAGCTGAAACGCGTTTGATAAGTTTGTGTACATATCAACGTAAAACAATCCAATTCTCAAGCAAGCAAAGATAAATTCATGTATATGTGATATTATAAGTACACATTGAAATACGAAAGTCAAAAGTGAATAAGAGAGACTAGACGTAAAGGAAATCCTGAGAGACTCGATGGCCGTAACAACGACGTCCGGTTGTGGACAACGTACAATAATTAGGGACATAAGTACGACAATGTTAACGAGACTCAAGTGTATATAACATGATCGCGTGTCTATCTAAGCATAAGGACCACATATTACGTATATATATATGTACAAATACACGTATATAGAGATCTAACAATAGCTGTCTCTCTCCACCGTCATATCAATCGTCGCTTGAGTTACTCGCTCAATAAGATGAGATTATTAGACTTTTGTTGAGATTTTTATAAATGGAAGCTGTGAAATGATAAATTCTATTATTCTAATATTTATTTTATTTTAATTACAAATTTTTATTCTAATTGGCTTATTTGATCACATTAAGTTCTAATTTAAAAAATTTTTTTTAGTTATTTTTCCAAGTTTTGGGCAAAAAATGAACCGCTGGAGTAAAACACAAAAACAGGAACAAAAGATGAAGTAAATTGTTTTCCAGAGGAGCGTTGACTCGCGTTTTCTGTCGGAAGATCGAAAGAGCTGCGATACCGTGGAATCGATGCTTCAGATAAACTTTTCATTCTTCTTATTCTTATTCTTACTCTTTTTCTTCAGCTCTTCTTTTTGTTTATCTTGCGACTCAGCTCGTCGCATTGGACACTGGCTTTATCGTCCGGCAAATGCTTGTCCATGAATCCACAACGCGAATATCTTTGTGAAATATCTTACAATCTTTTCAAACGACCTTTTATACCTTCAAGTATATAAATTTTCAATTCCTTGTTATTTACATTATCCACTTATAATTAATAGCTTCTGTTGTTTTCTTTAATCTTCTTTGAAACTTTCATCAATCTTGACAATTTTTTTGCTAAAGCCAAAACTTTAAATTTACAAATTCATTTATTTATTTTATTTTCTTTTTAAAATATTTTCGATTTTTTTACTAGAAAATAATAATAATAATAATAATAATAATAATAATAACAATAATAATAATAAAGGTCAACGAATACTCCTTTAAAGGTGTAAGTTAACATAAAAAAAAAATGAAAAAAGCTATCTTGTCGCCTCGATTAAACGTAAACCAAGAATGTGGTCCTTCGAGCCATCAGAGCTTAGTTACAAATACAATCTTTACCATCTCTTCTTTTACATCTACCTTACAGCGCAGGAGCTGCCAAGCAGTCAAGGTGAACCAGCCGTCTCTTGGTTTCCAATCCTTGTATATATATTTTACCACAATCTTCATCTCTCTTACTTACTCCCTCATCTTTCAAATACATGTATATTTATATATATATATATACATGTATATATATATAAATATGTGTATACACTTTGGTTTAAATCTTTTACTTTTACCGCCAACGACTATAACCACAAGGATAAAAAGAGCTAACTAACTAAACCTCAACAATATGTGCGCGTTTGCTTGTGTATATATACACGCCTTGAGGTTAATTTACCAATACCAATACCAGTACCAAATACGTTTCCTGATCGGCAATAACTTAAGAAACTTACGGCTTGAACTCAACCCAACTCAATTAAATTTATTTTTGTTAAATATTTCAGGCTTTTGTTTGTTAGACTTTTAAATTTGAAAAGTGATCTCGGAGAAGGTCATTAAATTTTCGCGGTAATCTTGATATTAATTTGCTCTACCACGGATAATTATGATTTATAATCAGAGATGTAATATAACAAAAAATATAAACTATTAAATTAAAAAACAAATTTCTACAGAAAAGTTCAAGCGAATTCGAGTCTTCCTGTTTTTGCGTTGAGTTTCTATTCCATATGCTGCCTCGGTATTTCCCGTCCCAACTTTCATACAAAAGTCACCGGAATCCTGGCGTCGTGATTTTGCCAGAATACATCTGTAGCTCTGTATGTAGCTGTACATATATTTCTCTCCATTCAGCATCACACATAAATAAATATACATCCAAACGTATACAATTCAAAGCCGGAATTGGTGCCCATCTTTTCGTCTACTAGACACTTTTCATTGAAAAACTTGCATCCCTCTGGATCCAAAGCACCCTATCGCGTTTTGTTAACTTTTCTCCGTATCTTCTAATCTCACAGGACCACCAATCGCGAATAAATAGTGCATCGAGAAAAATAAGAGCTAAGTCAGTTTGAGTTCTGGTCTACGAAGCGCAACGACTATTCTCACTACGTCTCCAAAGCGTCTGCCGATACTTTTCCCTCTTTCTTCTTCTTATCATTATTATTATTATAATACATTGCAACTGTACTCAAGTTTTCAAACTTTCTTCGTCTTTTTGGCTAGCACCAGATTTCGTTCCATGGTTTTTAGTTTGAAATCAAAGAATTCACTTTACTTTTCGCATTCAAATCAACCGTCAACGTGTCGATTCCATTTATTCTCAAACTTTTTATATTTTTGTTTGATTCTTACTTTTACTTAAATTTTTTTTTTTTCAATTACACTTTTTTAAAAGTACTAGCTGACATTTATGAATATTCTACCCAATATTGTGACAAAATAATGTTTATTTTACAAAAAAATAGGACTGATGATATTTACTGCAACTATTCAAAAGAAATTATTTCTAAATTTGATTTTCATTGAAATCTAAACATTGTATCTTTATTTTTTTAACGCCATTTTGCTGCTGATAACAAAATGGCGTAGTTACAATGCACTCTATGTAACGAGGTTTCGAGTAACTGCTATAAAATTTACGATCGCGATTAAAATGTAATAAGAATACAGAAAGTAACCGACACCTGACGCTTTTTTTCTTAAATAATTTAGCCGTAAATTTTCTAAACCAATAAAATTTCTATAAGCTCAATTTAAAAAAAATTATAATTTTAATACTAAATAATAAACTAGTACAACCAATTTCGATAAATTTCATTTTTTATATTCACCTAAATTTATATTAAATTCATCCCTATTTTTTGAGGGAAAAAAATGTTATTTTTTTTAAATAAAACAGAGAATAAATAACGAATCCTCATTAGAGTCACGTGCTACACACGAAGTCGCTTTAAAAAAAGATTTTACGGGAAAAGTTTTTTTGAAGCTTAAGCTTTAAGTTAACAGATGTTGGATCAGATCAAATCGACTAATCGTTTAAGTTATTAGAAAAAAGCAAGAATATTTCTTACGAATTCAAGTTTTGAGTGTAAAGGGTTTAAATTTACGCCAGATGTTAGTTTTATATTCGACAAATCGTCTAGACAAAAAATATTTATAAAAAATGTTTGTATTAAGAATTAATTTACTAAAAAAACATGAACAATTTTTATGTTATAATTTACAGTTTACAAATAATTTGTAAAATGCTAAACACAATTAAACAGGCAATTTGAGGTAAATTTTAAAATAAAGTTTTGAGTTAAATGGGATAGAATTTACTACTGGGCACGTGCCAAAGCAGATTAGAGAACTCCTAAACCCGTTATCACTCATGCACTTAACATTACTACACAAATATTGTACTCGATTCTCGAGTTAACTCTCGCGATTTTTTTTAACATATAAAAATAAAAATAAAGCAATAGTAATTTACGGATAAAATAAAGATAATATTATTTTGTTAAAAACTTTAAAAGTTATCAATATTGATAAAAATAAAATAAGTTAACGTTTGTACGTGACGGGTACATTTGTTACTCTCCGCCTTATTCAAATTATTGTTATTGCCAGGCAATAAATCTCAGCAAAGTTTAACATTATTTTTCAATATTGAAAATTTCCTCTACAAAAGTGTTAACGGTGCAATAAAACAGGAAATTTCTATCTAAGCCCACTTTTATGAGGATTATTAAGTTAACTACAGAAAGGGTGCTATAAAAGAAAACATTTAGTCAGTCAAGGTTACACTAGTATAAACACAAAGCCTAAACCGTACTTAGAATTTCTTCGGGTGGAAAAATGTAAAGCTTAGTACTAAGTAGAGACAGAAAATAAACTTTGAGGCGGGCGGTCATAGTTCTTAGGTATAAAATACTTAAACCTACTCCCTTGGATCCAAAAATTTAACTTTCTTACATCTTATGTTATTCTGAGAAACTTAATTTCCATGTAATGTTGGGGATAATCATTGCACTGATAGAAGGATTTTTTTCAAAATCCGCTTCTTCATGAATAATAATAATAATAATAATAATAATACAAAGTATGCGATAACAAGAAGCTACTTGGACAACGGCTCGTATTACCACCATACCTTTACTTTTATTCGCCAACGGTGAAATCGATGGACATTTGATCGGCTACATAAAATATACGATATATTATTAAACATTATGTCGTATTATGGTATATATACAACGCGACGAAAGTCGTCCATCGATATTTTATTTAATTCGTTCTTTACTTGTATTATAAAAGAGCCTCAGGCATTTATTTATTTATTTTTCGATTTTCAATTGGTCGAGAAGTCCATCTACAGATAACACACTACCGGATTCTGAAGATGTGATCTGACATGCTTGCTATATTATTTTTTAAATATTATAAAAGCTACCATTCAAATAAAAATCTCCATTTATATAAGCTTTTGAAACCTGCAATTATACGTGCATTTGTGAAAGGCCCACGCAATTCTTCAGATATTTTTTATCTTGACCATTACACATGTTTATTCATATATTTTTACTTCTAATTATCTTGTAAGTTATTCTTGTACACGGAAAAAAAAAATTGACAAGAGAAAAATTTTTAAACTTGCACTGATAGAAGGATTTTTTATCCTTCTACCAACATCGACCACCAACAAAATATTTGTTAACTATTAACAAATCTTATTTGGTGGAAATAAATACTTTTTTCAATACACAAAAGCTTCTTAATAGTTACAAAAATTTTGTTCTCATAAAAAATTGATTTAGTTAATACTAACGAATATTGTTAATAGTAAAAAAATATTTTTTCCACCCAAAAAAATATCTGAAAAAGATTTTAATAAATTGATTTATTAAATACAAACAAATCCTTCTATCAGTGTGTAATAGAAATAGATTTTGAAGGTTTTTTTTCCCTAAAAGAAAAAATTCTTTAGAAGTTTGAATATTCATTATTTTTTATATTTTAAGGGATATATATTTTTTCCCTGAATTAAATTATTCTACCTAAAATATAAATAATAATTTTTACTATGTTAAATATTTTTATCTCAAATTTTTCATTAATTATAAATAAAAAATATTAAAATTAATTAAAAAAAAAAAAGTAAATATAAATATGAATCCAAAAGTAAAAACGAAAAAAGACATTGATAAATGAATGAGGTGCGAAGAGATCTGTCGAAAAGGGTATTTGATCTATATATTATACCGCGCATCATGAGTCAAGTGCTGATTATATTAAATTGATGGTAAAATAGTCTGCTTAACATAGCGTTTATCTGCTCTTCTCGGTTTTAGTACTTTTTCACTGCCTCGTCAGCCATTGCCCATAAACTTTCTTTCTCTTGCTCGTACTTAAACAGCTCTTCTCTTACCAATACAAATACAAGTACAATCGTAGCTGATCTTCCGTCTTTTTTTACAGCTCATACTAAGTAAGTAATGGTATACAGTACCCAGCATCCAAATCCTTAAATATATTCAACTTCAACATACTTATATGTATCTCTTTCCTCACTCAGACTGTCACTTTTAGATTCTTTACGTCGATACTCGTCTCTCTTCAACCCCCACAATTTTTTATTTTTGTTTTTTTTGGCTCTCCCGCTATTCTATTCCCCTCATTATCCTGCTTTACAACTACAGACTCTGCCCTCTCACTTAAATTTTATACAGGGTGTCCACAAAATTAACCACCAATCGCTTAATTTATTCAAGGATAATTATTTAATTTTAACGTTTGTATTTATCCTTATCATTGTTTATATTTTTTCTTTAAAATAAATTATTTTATTTTATTTTTCCGTTCCTTTTTTCTTCAAATAATCTTATTAATTTCTCCAAAAAAATTTTATCATCTAAAGTGGAGTAATAAAATTTTGTACTTTTTTTTTAATAAAAAAAATTAATTATTAATAAAAAAAATTAAATTTTTTCAATTAAAAAAAATAAAATTTAAAATTTCAGAATAAGATTGTTAAAAAAAAATGTATTTTTTTTTCATAAAAAAAAAAAAAAGAAGATATTTTTACAAATACATAGCTCGGCATAATCTGAAATATATATGAGAACATTTATAAATATAAACATCCATTTTTATCGAGTTTATTTTATTTTATTTTTCCGAGCGAACGCGAGTCGAATCAAAACCCGTTCGAGTCTCAGTTTCTTTCTCGTTCTCATTCGAATCCTATATGATACCGTACCCAGGGTCTTTCGCCAGCACAGAGCACACAACTAAACACACACGAGACCAGCAATAGCTGACGCGGTCGTTCCCCCTTGGATTGTTCGAAGAAATATATACTTACTCATATATGCGTGAACGCACAACGGCAACAGGACGCATGGAGATTGTGAGGGTGAAGAAACCGAGCTGGGTATAGAAAGAGTAGAAAGAAAGAGAATCAACCGGGATGCATCTAGCGACTAGATATATGTGTATATATCAGAAGAAAAAGAAAGAAGACTATACTAGCAGCGAGAAGGAAGATAGAGATGAAAAAGAGATACATATGCAGAGAAAGAACAGAATTTAAAGCCAGTTTTATAATGGTAAGGTTTAGATTTAGATGAATCTCTACTGTGATGATTCTGATGCTGACGGTTTACTTCTCATTTTATTCTACGGTCCCTGGTTAAGCTCCCCACGAAATTTCCTTGCTAGGGTCCAAGGGTGTAGTGCTGAGAGATAGTATTCTACATTTTACATTGTACATTATTCGAGTTCTTCAACGCAACAGACAAAGATATTTATATTTATGTATTTCTGCTCTCTTTATTTCTATTCCAACCCCGAAAATTTAAAGACAACAGTTTCCGACTAGCCAAGGGGAAAATAATTGCACTTTCGTGGTCTCTTGATCTCGGCGTAAAGTAATTCAAACACGGCATAAAAATAATGTTTATTACTTTTAAATGATACTTAAATTACACCCTACAGAAATAGAATTTTCTATATAATAGGTGTATTAAGCTTAGCGTTAACATATTTTAGTGTTTTAAAATATAAAAAAAATATCTATAGATAGTTTATAATTTAATTTTTTTTTTATAAAAAACCAAATTTAAATTAATTTTATTTAAAAATTTATTGTAAGAAATTTTTGATTTTTAATTTTATTTTTGAGAAATAAATTTTTTTTAAATAATTTTAAATTGACAAAGCCGGGTTAGTATTTTTTTATGGCAAAATATGATGCGCAGTGTATAAAAATGGCTGATTTAAAAAATGACATAATGTATCGCGAGTAATAAATTGTAAATTAAAGATAACGGAACCCATTAATTATGTCTAGAATTGAATAGATTGATGATTAATAAATCATTATATTTTTAATGGGTCTAGAACGTAGTACGTCGGATAAGATAAGGAATAATCGATTTAGAATGTTTTTACAAGTTGTTTGACAGTAAACACTTGATCACACGTGAGGTATCATTGATAATAAATTTGAAAAAAATTGATAATGGATTGTATGTTATACATTACATATTTATAGAAAAAAATTATTTTTTAATCATTAAATAAACTCACCTGTTTTTTCCTTTATCTCGCAGAGCACCGAAAATAATGCCGGCTTCATTCTATGGCAGTTCAGCGTATGTTTTCTGGAATAAAAACAAAATATTATTATTGATACCAAAAAAATTAGATTAAAAAAAATTCAAACTTTATAGAAAATTAATTCGAATCCCAACGCTTTAATTTAAAAAAGTTGGAGTGATAATAAATATAGTAAAAAAAAGTGTAAATAGTACTGATGATACTTGTTAAGCAATAGATGAAATGAAACATTAAAGTGTTATAAATATTTAATTAGTTAAATAACTTTAATTGTGAAATTACACTTTGATTCCTTAATTGCATTATTCCGTAGTAATTCTATATCTCTAATAGTATTCCAATAACGATAAGCATCGTTTAACGAGATAATTATACTACACTCGGCAAATACATACTCTTTTTGTTTTTATTTTTCTTTTATGCGCACGTTTTTTTGTTTTATCGCTAGCAACAGTAGACTAATGGAATTAATCTATCTTAATTTTTTATCAAATATCTTTTTAATTAATTGTCTCTCATTTTAAATTAATAACAATTGCATATTCATAGCCCAATGATAATAAATAACCAGTGAGTTTTTGCAGTAATTAATTATTATTTATTTATTTATTTATTTTTAATGAGAATTTATGCATGGTAATGAATTGTTAATTAATGAAAATAAATATATGAGATAACGCTTTAAATCTTTCAATATTTAGTCAATATTTTAAAAACAACGCTGTAAATAATTAACTTTAATTTATCATAATTATCATTATCATATTCGTTAATTTTATTTCAAATACCAATTACTAGTGATGTTATTTATTAAATTCTTTTCTTATCTTGGAGATATTTATTATCTAACCAAGAATTTTGTAAAACAATTTTTTCGTCTATTAATTGCTCTAAATTTAAGTTTAATTTTTTATTTTATTTATTTATTTTGTTTTAAATATTTTATTTTCAAATAAGTCTAATAAATTTTGGAGTATTGTTAAAATATATCAAAAAATTGCATTAAAAAAAACTATTAGATAAAAATAAATATTTAAAAATAAACTGACTATTATTTACAAATTAATAATGTTAGGCGACATTTTTAATCTTTTGATTTTGTTAAATTTATTAAATTAGAACTAAAAAATACAAATGAAAAGATTTTTTACAAATTTATTATATTTAAAATTGGAGTAAAAAAATAAATCCAGAATTGTTTACTCCAATAAACATTTAATTTTAAATTGACATTTAAAAATTATATTAAAGTAAATCATTAAGCCCTTTTTGATGGCATTATTATTATTATTATTATTATTATTATTATTATTAATAATAGTTTTTGAAGTTTCTTACAAATAAAAAGATTTTTTTAAAATTTTTTTATAATCATTTTTTTAATAAAAAAAATTATAAAATTTTATTATATTTAAAATTGGAGTAAAAAAATAAATCCAAGATTATTTACTCCAATAAACATTTAATTTTAAATTGACATTAAACCAAATCATTAAGCCCTTTTTATGACATTATTATTATTATTATTATTATTATTAATAATAATAATAATAAATAAAAACTTACTTAAAATAAAATAAAAAACATACCTAGCCTGTGCTTCATCCAAACTCTGGTCAGTAATATTCATAATCTGTTGTAAAATTTCTCCAATATCTTGCTTCCTAGCTTCAACAGCTTGTTCGGGGCCCTGGCCCCCGGAGCCGTCAACCTGGCCCATGCTGCCATACCCGCCAGTATTTTGTGCCCCTTGCCCATTTCCTCCAATCAATCCCACACTAGATCCCCCGTGCTGTAACATTTTACTCCACCAACTACTCTCAACAGGTCTCTCAAAATATAATAAAAACTAAAATCAACTAAACCAAAACTCAATGATCAACTCCAATTATCCGATCAATCAACAGACCGAAAAACTTATCAGTCAATTCAATAACAAACCTCAACCCCACAACACAGACCACAGATTTGAGGTTATAACGTCACCAAAAACATATACCTTTTTTTTTATCACTCACTGTGTAATTTCTCTAGCCTTCTTCTCAATCATTAAATTGATTATTAGTAAATATATTTATTATTATTATCTTCAATTACTATTTTACTATTATTATTACTGTTTTATCGTATACACACGCGTCATATAAAATGGTGTATCGTCTAGTTTTGACGGATTGTCGAGTTTTACGTATACGCGTTTTCAAGGTCGCTTCTTTACGACGTGTTCCCCTTCCAGTTGCACTTTATAAATAAATTTATAAATAATTTTTTTATTTAAATATATATATATATATATGTCAACTATTTTACACAGAAAAAAAAAATAAAATTATTTTTAATAATAATAATTATTATTATTACTATTTTTTTTTTATTAAAATATGAAAGGGAACAACGTTAACTGAAGAAACATCACTGACTGGAATAATTCCACCATACAAGGCAACGCTCCGGTTGTTTCTGTTTCTTTATCACAACGTCTGCTCCGGGTATGTACGTACCACGCTAGCCGCAACACTAGTCAGTTGGTTTACTGGTTCCTCTTTTTATTTTTCTGTGTTCACTCCTCTCAATATTATCTATTCTCCTGACCGGGGTATCGGATTTGTATGTACAAGTACAAAGAATATAGAATAATATAACTAAAAAAGTTTTTCCTTAATTTACAGACGACCTGTACGACACGCGTGTGCGTGCATCACTGATTTACTAAAACTAAAACCTACGGGTTACAAGTCTGGGCAGTCAGGCCGAGTCTAGTCTGATAGAAGCCGCACTACACTGCTTGCACACCGAGATGGAGATCTTGATCAAGACAGAGATAGTTAGACACTTTACTGGTTATTGGAGCAAGAACCGAATAGTTTTGTTGATGCGCGCGACTACGGCGGCCATAGTCGCGCCAGCCAATCGCTGACGCTCGTTAGTCATCCCCGCTCGAGAGATTTGGTCTCGTGTTTGTGGATTGAAACGCAAATTTCTTCTGTACCCGCCAATACTTACGAAGTTTTTTAAATTTCTTTGAAATTTTTATGTGGAATTTTGAAAAATTTATTTGTAAAAAATTTTATTTTTTTTTTTTAAGAATTCTTACTTTTTTTTTATAGACAAAGTAATTTGTATTTTTTTAAATATTTTAAATTACGCTCTTTTTTTATTTTACAATTAATTGAAATAATTAATGTAATTAAGTTTAATATAAGTTTTGTGTTTTTTTAAATCAGCAGGATTTTTTTATATGAGGAATTATGTTGACTCACTTGACAGTTTATAATGCGCATGCGCGACGGCCATTAATATGATTTTAGCGGGAAAATTTAAATTTTTTAAAAAAGTTTTTTTTTTTAATTCTTGATAAATAAGCTGAAATTCTTTGAATAAATTTTTAAAATATTTTTTTCGAGAATCTATTGAAGAAATTTTAATTAAGATTTAAATAAAGTTGTAAAAAAAACTAGCTAGTTTGTGATGACATCTTGAGTGGAAAAAATGAAGTTCAAAAGAAACTTCCTTACCTTCAATTTCAAATGGTAATTTGCAGAAATATTTTTACAATAAATCTATTTTTAGTTTAAAAAAAAAAATTAAACAATATCGAAAAAATTAATAACAATTAAATGAACGGACAAAAAAAAATTTAGAAAATAAATTCTTTTAGAAATTGTAAAAAACCACAAATGCAATTTTTTTGAATACTACTCTAATAATTATAAATATAATTTATTTGTTAAATAAATTCCAAAAATTAAATAATAATTTATTTTAATAATATTCAAAACTAAAAATTCTAATTATTCATGATTTAAAAAATTCACTGTAACTCCATCTCTTTTTAAAAACCATTACTATAATTTTATCTACTACTATTAACTACTTCCCAAAAAAAAAAAAAAAAAAAAAATCATCTTATTAACAATCTAAAAACAAAAATTAACAAAAAATTATATTTACTTTAAAAATAATGAATAATTAAAAAAAGTAAACTTTTAGACAGTTATTTCCTCACTAATTCTCCTCCACTACAACGCCATCTGAAATTCACTCGCCATTCCTCACCGGAAGCATTTTAAAGTTATTTTATCAATCAATTATTAATTCTATCAAGCTTTTAATCAAACAAAAAATTGCTTTTTTACCACAAAAAAAATTGTTTTTAAACTAAGTTTTTAAAAAATAAAAAAAAAACAATGCACGTAAACCGGGCTCGCTGGCAACAGCCTATCGGCGGTAATAGCAATTACAATTTTCAATTCCAAAGCTTCCATTGTGCTGTTGTGCCCCGGACGCCTCAAAGACAAAGTAACATCTCGTGGCAAGAGCAGCTTCAGTTCCAATTAGTCTACCTGGGCCTTTTGACACAATACCAGCAAAAGCAGCAATTTTTAACATCTTCCCAAAGATTACTTGGATCAGCACCTCAATCATTCAACTCATCTGCCAACCGTGGCCAAAATTACACCAGGTACAACAATTACAACAATTACACCAACTACAATAATTACAACAACAACAACTCATCAAAGAAGACAAAAACATTCACCGAGCAACCAAGTAAGACAATACCAACACCCAATCCTACTGATAATAATAACTCTAGTGATAATAATAACGTCAATAACGACGAGACAATGGAACCCAAAGACTTTGTAATGGCCACGCGGTTCAACGCCTTTGCTGTTAATTTCAAGAACTTCAACGCCATCAGTGAAGATCAAGTGCACGAAATATTTTCAGTCTACGGTAAAATTAAGCGTGTAAAACAAACCGGAGGCGATACTGGTCTTTGCTTTGTTAATTTTGAGACTGAAGAGGATGCTTTGAAAGCTGCAGCGGGAGTCAAAGGTCGCTCTGACTTGAGACTGCGTCCAATTAAAGATAATCGCCCGAAGCATTCCAATGATTTTAACAATGGAAGCAATAATAATGATGATAATAATTTTTCCAATGGAAATAGTGGTGAAAATAATTATTCCAATGAAAATGGCAGGAAAAATTATTCTAATGGTAATAGAAGTAATAATTATAATTATTATTATTATAATAATAATGACAATAAAACTGATTGTTTTAACGTTAGTGAGGATAAAATTGTTGAATCAACAAGTGATGATTTTTCTGTACCGATATCGAGTGAAGTAAACACCGAAATAAAAACAACAGAGACCACAGAGCTGGAAGAAGTATCAAGTTACGCTGATAAGAGTATAAACAACAATGTTCAGTCGTCTGAGCCTCCGGTTTCAATCGTAGAACCACTGGTGGAGCATCGTCATGAAGACAATGACAAAAGTGATCAGCGGTCGACGATTTCTGAGGTCCAGATTCCGGACTTAGTTGCCAAGACTGCGAAATTGTCAATGGCAAGGACTTCTCCAATGGAAGGAGGAGCAGGAGTCCCCATAGAGAAAATCGCTGTGGAAGTTCTGGTGGCCAACATCCCCGAGGGAGTCAATGTTCATGCGATTCTACAGATGGTGGACAAGTATCATCCCATTGCTGCGACAAACATCCTGACTTATGAACCGAGTAACATGAGATACTGCCGGGTTTATTTTACGTCTCAGCAGCGCGCAGCAGACGTCGAAGCTGAGTTTGATAATTGTGTACTCTTGAATAAGCCTCTGCTTGTTGTTAGAGCTAGCAATTTTATTAATTAATTAAACGGAATTTTTTTTATTGATATTAATTATGAAAATAGATTAATAATTTTTTTTTAATACAATTTTTCTATTGATATAATTTAATTTTTTTTTACTTTTTTTAATTGGAATTTCATTCAATGCAATAAAAACTATTAAACTTTGATATTTAAAAATTTGAGTTGATTTATAGTAAGTTTTATAACAATAAAGTTAGCCGACATTTTTGATTTTTTGATTTTGCCTATTTATTTAATTAAAACTAAAAAATATTTTTTTTCAACTGCACTTACAATTTTTCAAATTTTCTACAAGTCAATTTTTTTTTTAATTTTCTTCAATAAAAAAAAATTGTAAAAATTTTTAAATGTCGGCTAACTTAATTAATAAAAACTAATTGTTGAAAAGTATAAAAATTTCCTGAGATTAATCTCGAGTTTATAATTTATTACTCAAAAGTTGTTGCATATACTAATTGCATTATTTGAATAAATTATCGCGACTCAGGATCTTTTATTCAAATTATCTATGTTTAATTAATGTTTCCGTGATTAATATGCAATTTTATATAGAAAACAATAGAATTATTTAAATTTAACTAAACTCCTACTTAACAATAAACAATTTTGTCTCACTTTCAACAGATAGTTCCGTTGTTAATTAATTATTGATAAGAATAAGTTAATTCCATTTCATACACAAGCTCATTTAAAATTCATTTCTTTTTTTATTCATGAAAAACATTTATATTAAATTCTCTAAATACTTTTTTTTTTTTTTTTAATTACTCTTTTTTCTTTTTATAACAAGCATAATTTCTAGAATTTTACTTTATTTAATATGGACAATTTTTTTAATTTAGTTTAATGTGCCATATATTTATTTTTACTAAAAAATATTGAATTTCTTTTTGGTTTATAAAAAAAATAATTGATAATTCATTAATTTAGTTAATTTATAAAGTAATTATTGGAGAAAAAAAAATTAATTTTGTAATTTTTGTATCGCTAATTTAAAAATAAAAAAATGTAATTTTTTATTTATTATTGTAATTAATTTTTTTTCAAAATTTATTCTAAAATCTAGAATAATTTTTATTAACTATTACTTTAATATTAATAATAATAATAATAATAATTTATTTGGGGGAAAAAATAAAAAAAAATTTTCAATAAAACATTTTATTTGTTAAAAAAAAAATAAGTACATTAAACTTTATCATTAATTAATAAAACTAAATCTCTAATTTTTACAATTTAAAATAATTATTGACTTACACAATTAGCACATTATTCAATCCGGAGTCTAAAAATTCTACATGAAGATTAACACAATACTCTATTTTTCAATGACTTCTCATCTGTTTCTCTACATAATAAAAATTACATGAATAGAATAAGAAGAAAACAACTAATGAAATTGTAAATAAAACATGTTGAGTAATTTAATTTAGCATTAAGCATTGAATTTAAAACGAATTGAATATACTATTGTAGAAAGTAATAAAAATTTTTAATCGCATATCTTCATAATGATAAAAATTCATGTACCAGGTAGTCGTTTTATTGCAATTAACTTTTACTAACCTTAATTAATTAATCACTATAAGAAGATATGTTAGTACAATATAAATAGACTGAAGTTTAAAAAAATAAATGAGATGAAGCACAATTCACAATCATAATCATATGTATAAAAACTAATCTCTTTCATTTATGATATCTTGTTTGTTTTTTTATCTATCCTTATTTTAATTATTTATTTTTATTTTAGAGACGAATGCCAGGGTTTCGAGACGCTACAAAGTTGAGAAGTTCATCGCTGTCTTCGCATACAAACGGTTTGAGATGATGACAAGCTACGTCATGCCACTTGACACCGTCGTTGTAGAAGTTGTTCAGAATAGCGAGACAGGATTCGTCGTTACCCTAGATTAATAGACAACATATTTATTATTATTTTATTCGATAAGTATTCAAGCTTAAAAATTAGGTAGAAAAATAATTTTGTTTAATTTTTTACTCATTTTATTTTAGTTTAATTTTTTACTAATTTTATTTTTTAAAATTAAGTAAATTAAATTACCTGAGCAGCTTCACGGTTGTCAGGTTGAGCTTGGCCATATCCACCAGTGTTACTCCAGTCACCAGTATTACGCTGTGTAGTGGGTCCAATTTTGGCTCCAGAGCCTGACCAGAACCATCCGTTGACATTCTGGGGCTGGAGATCTGGTCTGTCACATCCATTGAAGTTACATTTGCGTCCTGACGTCCAGATGTATCTTATGTTTCCTGTTTTTTCAACCAAATAATTTAAAATTTTTAATATTTAAGTTCTCTATCATATTTAAAATATTTAAAAAAAGTTAATCTTGAAAATTTGGACAATAAAGGAAGATATTAAATTATAAGAATTGCATTATAATTTCTTCAATAAAAAATTATAAGAAAAGTTTTATTTTTATAATTTAATATCTTCATTTATTGTCCAAATTCCCAAAATTGTTATTTAAATATTAAAATTTTTTATCATTTTGAAAGTCCAAACTTTAGTAATTATTTTCGGCCTTTTCTTCCACAAAAAACAGCAATTAATCTGTTAAATTGCAATTAATTAGTTCAACTTTTTTTAGTACTGATACTTTTACTTCACTTATATAAATTTATCAGTGACCTTAATTTTTATTTAATACAGAAAGTAAAAACATTTTTGTTTAATTACAGTGAAAGTAATTTTTATTATTTTATTTATAATATATTTTTATAAATGACCGAGTTTTTAAAAAATAATATAAAGAAGATATGAGTGATTAAATCTCAGTAAAAAAAAAAAAAATATAAAAATGTTATTATTGTAAAGACAATAAAATTAGCGAGAGAAATTACAATTAAGTAGTTCACAACTAACAAAAGTAAAAGATTAAAATAATAATTGCAATTTTATCTCAAGTCTCAGGAAAAAGAAATTGTCACTTCACGGATATTAATTTCATATTAAGATCTGCACAGTGATATCTTTATAATTAATATAATTTTCCCTCGGGGATTTATTTTCTAATTTAAATTTATAAACAATAATAACAATAGCATGTAATTTTGTTTGTCACCAGCGAGTGAAAGTAGGCAGTCAACAACTAAGCATGTTAATCGTGAAAAAAATGAAATAAAATAAATTCAATAGAATTTATAAATTACCTCGAGCGATTCTCTGTTTAATAAATTCATTTTCCTGTGGTGTTTCTAATGATACCGCGTCCATACAATGACGACGGCAAATATTACGTGAGTCAAGCCAATCAACTTCTAGACTTCTCGTCGGCTGGTGTTCCCAGCTGAAGAAATATGAATGAGCTACACCTCGAGCATCTCTGTACGATGCATGACGTACTCCTGTAATTATTGTAAATATTTAAATAACATTTATAGAATAAATTATAGACAATAGACAGTAACAGTTTAATTAGACTTAAACAGCGAGGATAAAATAATTTCTATTATTTGTTATATAATAGAAGAAAAGATCTTCAAAAAAAAATTTACATTTAATTATTGTCAATCTAATAGAAGAAAGTATTGACTTACAAATGCAGTTAAAATTAAAGATCGAAAGTTTTAATAATTTATAATCTTTATATTTATAGCTATGATTCATCTAGTATAGAGTCTCTTGAAATATCAACTATTAAGTATTAGTTATTTTGTTTTCACTACTTAACACGATCCTTGAGGTATTTAACCTCCGGTTTAAAGCAATGTTACTTAAATATTATCCTCTACGGGTACGTAGATTAATAACATAGAAAGTTTTGAGAAAATAATCGTCACGAAAACTATTAACTGGTCGGTACAGCGTAAATTATTCTTGTATAGTAAGTTATATACAATGATTAATTACCCTCTGAATTATGTGAAAAATTTTTAAAGTGAATTTGTTATTAATGACTTTGGTGGAGAGTGTACTGAGACGCTGGATATTTATTATTATTTTAGATTTAATGATAATCTTACGATTTGCACAGCTTCTTGGATCAGGTAACGCCAGTCGCCGTTGCGCTGTTACAGCAACGATCCCGAAGAATAGTAAAAATAATGCTGACTTCATTGTTATCTGTAACAAATTATTTTATTATTATTATTATTATTATTTGGGTGTAAAAAAATAATTTTTTAAGATTGGAAAATTTTTTTGAGATAAATTATAGAAGAAGACGACTAAGTTCGAGTCATAAATAATTATAATTCATTTAAAATAAAATTAGCTCGAAAAAATTTATCTTTAATTATTATTATAATTATATTATTTGGAAAAAAATTTTTTTGTAGTAAATTTTTCAATAAGAAAAATTCTAAAAATTATTAAATGTCTGCTAACTTTTTTTTTTTTTTTTAATTTTTCTTGTTTTAAAAAAATATTTTATGGTGAAATTTCATAAATTTTTAAGATAAATATTAATTTTTTAAATTTTGTTTAGTTTAATTAAAAATAAATAAATTGTCAGCGACTTTAAATATTAAAATGACATATAAATTTAATAATTAAAAAAAAATTACTTTTAAAAGATTAAAATTAATTATTCTTAAAAAATTGTTGAATTTTCTGATCCAAAAAAAAAGAAGAGTAAAAATTGGTGATTTTAATAGAAATAAAGAAAGTTTTTTTTACTCAAGTGACTTAAATTGAAATTTTTCTGTTTCATGATCCTTAATTTTAATAAAATAAATTAAAACCAGAGCATTGAAACCCAATAGTGGGTAGTGGGACATTAACTGGGCCACGGGGTTTGATGGTCAGATGTTATTATTATAAACTTTGTAAACGGCATTGTTTTGTACAGAATAACTGCAATCACGAGGTGATGGTCCGTTAGGACGCGTACATATATATGTTTATGATACATTATACCGTAATATACATACAAACTTATTTATTAGCTTGTTCGTAAATTTTATTACATTGTATTAGTATAAATTACATTAAAATTCAGACATCAAAAAAATATTTTTTAATTTAAAAAATAAAAATTACTATGAAATTTATAACATAGTTAATAAATAAATAAATAAAATTACCCAACGTGTATTCATAAAAATTTTGTAAGATGTAACAAATATATTTTATGATGTTATTGTATTGAAAAAAATATCTATTCATCTATTCTTGTAGGTTGCTTAATTTTGAGTTAACTAAATAATTGTTTTCCTTTCATATTTAATTTTTTCCATACATTTAATACTTAACAATTGTACGGAAGATTCATTTACTCATAAATAATGTCCTCGTCAAATATTAATGTCACTTTCACTCGCCCCGAGACAAATGTAGCTCATTAATTAACATATTTGACCGCACTATTTACCGTCTGCAGTTGTAAACTGTAAATTGTAAAAATAAAATATCCTATTTTTATTATTTAAGAGAAAGACGGATTTAAATTTATAATTTTTTAAAAATAGGCTTTAAAGAGTGAAGACTATGATAATTATTAACTGTTTAATTTAATAATTTTATTGATCCAAGGTCATTTCGATGACCGAGACTTTCGAAATTGGTTTGATGCGCTGATATGTTATTTATTGATTTATTTATTTATTTATTTATTCTTACTTAATTTATTATAGCTTCACGTCGTTAGTATGGACTAAGGATGAGTGAGATATGTAATGTATGTTTTATTTATTTGCAAATAAAAGGGATTGAGATTAATATATGGATTGGGATTGATAGTGGGGTTGAAATGACCTAGTAAGAATTGTTTGTTCGTAAACGGAATCAAGGCGAACTTCGTAATCGTAATTTAATGATATTCTGATGAGCTCTTTAAGTTACACGTATGTTTTTTTTTAATTTATTCATCCTTATACGGGGTGACAGTTTAGTTAATTAGAGTAGCGGATGATATTTTGATTGAAGAAATAATTATTGGTTTGTTTGGGCAAGAATTGAGAAATTTTGTTTGAATTGTAAATTTAGGTAACTTTCACAGATTTTTTTTTATTTTTTTTTTAATTGGCATTTTTTGTATTGAAAATAAATATGTTTATTTAGAGATTTGGATGTTTAATTTTTAGGAATAAATTATAAATAATTTATTTTTTTAATTCTACATATAGAAAATTTGTAAAAAAAATACGGCAATATTTTTTTAGCTCTAATTTAATGAAAAAAAAAAAAATTGTTTGCTAATTTTAATATCACGCAAAATTATATTAAATATTAATCAAAAAATTTGAAGTTTTCACAATAATAAATTACTTAATAGAGCGAAACAAATGACTAATAAAAATATTTTATTACCGGGTATTTATATTTAATAGCCTCTCTAAGTGTTTTAATAACAATAATTAATAAAGAAAGAAATTGAAAGTTTTCATAAATATTCAATGAAAAATTTTAATGAGATTTATCAAACAAATTTTTAGAGTTGCTCTCTAATCAGGATAAAATATTAATAGCTAATTTCCCATGACATTTAAATTAAGCCCGAGAATATTGCATATAATAACTTGTATTTCTAGTGACAATTTATTTACGAAGATATGAATTAAAAAATATTAAAAATTGTTTCAATAAAAATATATAATAGATGCAGTGTGTGATAGGTATTATGGAATCACGTGAAATTCCAATGTGAAATGTCGTAACTTATTTATACTGGATCGTGCAACATGTGACGATCGATATCTCTTTGAGAACATGACGAAGAATCGATAAGGGTAAACGGCGAGTAAAAGGCCTGATTATTCCCAACCGCTGACTTTTACGTTTTTTAATTTTTGTTAAAAAATTAAAATTTTTCAGCCAAGATAAATGGAAAGTATGTAATCAGACACTTGAATTACCCAACTTCAAATTAAAGAAAAATAATATTATCAAATATGAATCCAACCGAGGCAAAAATTGCTCTGCAATAAACAATCATTTTTTTTGCGTAATCTTAAACGTTTTCGTAGTTAGTACTTGTACTAACATTTTTTTCTTCCTTTATAGATCTATGCTAGTCCGGCTAGGATTGTTGTTTTCCTAATAAAGCAGGATTATATCTTGTAATCCATTAAATCACCGAGAGTAATTCGTAATAATACAATATCAGTGAAACTTATTCTTCTTTTTACTAGAATTTTCTATCCAATTTCTGAAACGTTTACATTTTCAAGGATTCTTAGAACATAAAGCGTAATTGCAGTGTTTTTTATTGAAAAATTATTTTAGTATTTTTATTGTAATCAAACTCGTTAGTTTTTATTTTTAGTGAATAATTATTTCAATTATTAATTTTAATCATTTTTTCTTTCTTAATATTTAATTTATAATTTTTTAATATTGCAAATAATAATTCATAAAATTTTAATAAAGTAAAAATAAAAATTTCTATACAAGTTAATTTTCTCAAAATAATTTTAAAGTACAAAAAAAAACTAAATAATTTATTTTAATGGAAGTAAAATAATTATTTTAATTATTAATTTTAAACATTTCTTCTTTCTTAAAATTGTTTTCAAAATTTTTTAATATTGTAAATAAAAAATCATAAAATTTTAATCCAATAAAAATAAAAATTTCTATAAAAGTTAATTTTTCTAAAATAATTTTAAAGTACCAAAAAAAAACTAAACAATTGATTTTATGAAAGTAAAATTGAAAATTTTTATTTAAAAAAATAAAAAGTAAATCTGTTTAAGATTTTCTTAATAATAGTCTAATTAATTTAAATAAATTTCCAGTAATTAACTTTGATGACTAATTTCCCCTGCACGCTTCAAAAACGTTTACGACCAAAAAACAATTAAATCAAACAAACATTCGATTATTGATCATAAAAAATTACTATCTCATATATTATTAACTTTTACTATTTCTTCTCGCCAAATTAACCCAAATAATCCTAAAAAAATTTATCAATAAAAACAAATGAAGTATAAAAATAAAAATATCTCTAAACGCTCTCTAAAACTTAATTTTTAAGCGTAAAAAAAGATCGATAATTGAAGAATCATTACCTTGATTAAAAAACTCCGAAGAAATATTTCGACAATCATTACAAACAATTTATACTGATGACTAGTAATATTTAAACCAAAATTACTCTGCTACATAAATAAATAACTAAGTCATTTTACCATAATTATTATGATGATTAAAAAACCCTTTCTATTAATCTACTCACAAGTAAGTTTAATTGGATAAAACCGCCTGATTATTATCATTAATCATTATAAATCACGGATAATTAAATCTTAAAGAAAAAACATTCTTCACCATTAACATTAATTGATTAATGAAAAATGTTGAGAAGAAAATAAAAACAAGACAAGCATTAACAAGAGACATGTAACTTAATGTATAATACTGTTTATATTGACGCAATCGAATGCATTGCATATTGCATGATATGATCACGAGACTCAAGCTTTTGCATATAATACTCATACTACATCCCCTGATATATATAATCGCTACACCTTGCAGCTCAACTTGTTATTATTTATATTTAACGTTAATGTACACACGTGTAGACTAGACCTGACTGATGGTTAATGGTTAATAACTAATGGGTAATAACTAACTAATGTAACAGCCGATAGAGAAAGTAGAACTTTAACGATTTGATGATGATTGTGCGTTTTTTATTATTAACTTGTGGCTATGCTTGTTACATAATAACAATTTATTTGGATAGATAGATAAGAGTAGATAAATACAGGATTTTTTTTTATTGATAATAATTGTATGTAATTTGTCGCCAAAATTTCGTTATATTTTTAATTATATTTATTTCTTCTTTATTTTATTGCAGATCTATGCAATATATTTTATTCCATTATTATTAAAGATTTTTTATTGATGCATAAGTTGCTTTTTTTTAAAAACTTTGCAATTATTTTGTTTTATTTTTTCGGAAGAAATTTAAAGAAGAAATAAAAATTTTAATTTTAACATTTTTTTTTTTAAGTTATTTATTGACTTGTCATTTATTTATTTATATTCAATAAATTATATTTATGTTTTATTGAGAAATTTTTTATTTTGTATAATTATTTCTGTTTATTTTGTTGAATTTAATAAAAAATTTATTTCAGTCAAAAAAAAATTATTAATAATTTTTTTAAAGATAAATAAAATAAAAAATTATCAAACTTGTAATTTTTTAAAACAGTTTATTAATTTAATAATGTAAACTAAATGAAACAAGCTAAAAATTATTGCTAATGATTATAATTAAATACTTGATAATTCTTTTCGTTACATTGACACATACCGCGACGTAATAACACATTAGAAAGTTTCGTAAGTAAATATTTTAGTTTAAAATTGACGATGAACGATATAACAGTACAGTACAGAGTCTTATAAATAAATTCAGGACTTAAATTTTATTTCAAATGGACATGTCCGCTCTTTGTATTATATATTTACCAAAGGAATTACAGAACGCCCTGTACCGGTAATGATACAAGTTTTGAAATTTTTCCAACTATGTATTGAATTCCTGTATGTCCATATACTAACTTTTTCTTATCTCCTTGCGGACATTTAATCCAACAAATAAATTTACAACAAAAAAAAATCATTTCCATAATTATTGTAGCCCACGGCAGTGTACAAAAACAACTTAAATATTTAACCGTTATGCTACATACCGGATAATTTATTAAGAAAATTTTTAATGCTTAAATTTAAAATCAATAAATGGATATTGCCGATATTTTATCACAGATTATTTATCATTTATTCTTTACTAATGATAAATTTATTTGCAGACGGACAAAATGAATAAGAGCTAATATTTTAATTAATCGAGAAAACCGAAGTAAGGAGAGACGGATACGAGAATCGTGTCAGCTGGATTTCTTATGGTGTAAATTACCAGAACGTGCTACGCGTACTGCGTATGTTATTGACAATACCATTTGAGAATGAAGATATATAAAAAGAAGAAATAAAGCAAGACTAAGTTTTAAGGAGGAGGAAGAACAAGAACATGAAGAAGAAGAAGAAGAAGAAGAAGAATACCGAGACTAAGAAGAATAAAAAGCGTATGTTATGTACAGCACGGTGTCACGGTAACCGTTAACTGGCCGGCTTTGCCACTGTTTCATGGAGATGCACGAGATCAGACGTTATGGTTTCGTTTCAGCTCTTTAGATATTTTTTTTTGTTTTAAGTCTCATTATTTCTCGGTAATCGAAACTGGCCCTGATTTTAATTCATTGTGCTTCTTTTAAACTTTTTTTTTGTTATTTTGTAAACAAGTTGGTTTTAATTTTTTTGTGAGATTGTATTCTTAATTAGATGATTAATTTTTTTGACAGAGGAACATTTTTTATTCACACTAATTATGTGGTGAAAGATGAAATTAAGTTCTTTTTTGTTGGAATTTTTTTTTTAAGTAAAAGTATCAGAACCTACTGTTGAATGAAATCAGTCAATTAAATTAATTTTATTGTAAGAAAATAATTTATTGATAAAAATAAAATTTATCTAGTGCAATAATTAAAAAAACATTCATTATTGTACTGTAATTTTTTTAAATTGGCGATTGTAGTTTTTCGATTAATTATTAATGTTTTTTTTCTTTTTTTTAATACTAGGTGTAATTATTATATTACTAGTTGTTTTTTTAAATTAAATTTGTTAAATATAAAACTTAAGAAATTGAAGATTTCTATAAATCATTACTATAATTATTGAGAGGAAATACTTGGTAAAAAGTGATAAGAAATGAAAAAATAATTAGAAACATCCAAGATGATGTAATTTTTTAGTTTCAATGCCCTTGTGGGGTAATTATATAATTTTAAATAGAAGGTTACTAAATACTGGGTAATAAAAATTTGAAATAAGTTGTCAAATTTTTTAAATTTAAAAATTAATGGTCAATATATTTTTTTTTCAACTTTTATAGAACTTTTTTATCTTATTCTAAATTTTTAATTTAATTCATAAAAACAATTTATTTGAGAACTTAAAAATTTTTCAGAATTTTGGCAATAAAAATTTAATTATCCAAAAATTTTATTTCTAAAATCTATCAAAGAATTTTTTATAAAAAATTTTATTAAGTAAAAAAAAGTAGTTGATTAAAATTTTATAAAAATAATTTAAAAACATTATAATTCATAAAAATAATTTTTTTAAGTATAAAATTATAAAAAAAAAATTAATAAAAATTACTTACATAAAAACTAAACAAAATAACAACGAAACTGGTTGAAAAAAGTTTGAAAATAAAAAAAAATTCGCCGAAACGTTCGGTTGATACGAAGAGGAGTGAAGATCAGGACTTGCACCTTACGATTGGGAATCACGACGAAGGAATGAACTGTCGAGCGATGGTGATGAGCCAGTATATAGTCGGCCCACATTCCCGGGTGCTACAAGTAACCCAAATAGCTCCCACCAACATTTAACCAATCGTTCTTCATATTCAACATTAAAAAGCTAAACCTCGTCTTCATGGACAGGAGGACAGGTAGTATATGTAATACAGTACAGATAAAGAGCATTGCAGTACTGAGCACACAGTAGGGTACCTATTACATACATCTAAACATTTTTTCCGACATTAGACACCGTAACTACAGCAAACACCAAAGTAAAGTCAATGAAGACGGGAGTTAACCAACTTCAGTCCCTCCACGGCTAATTACTTCACTTGGCCTCAACCTGTGCGTCTTATAATAACGCATGGAGTCATCTCAATAATAGTCAATAGCAATAGTAATAAAAAATTGAATTATACTGATCAAATTCAATGGAATAACGTCAATAAATGCCTCCAGGCTTTCTTCACATCCTCACTGTTGGTTTAATATCAAAGTTTATGGCCCCGTACTGTAATATTCAATTTATTTAATTGTTTTTTTTTTTTTACTTAAAAATCTTGCGTTGCTTCCTTTACCTAAACCTCATTTAGCTCCATTCATTATTTTTTATTATTTTTTAAAAATATATTGTATGTATTTTTTTCCTCGTTAATTTTGCAATAGTCTTGACAAGAAGACTTGTTTTTAATTTCTCATACCTACTTTCATATCAGATGAATATTTTAAATTGACGAAATATTTTTGTTTATTAAAATTTTACTTTTTTACTATTAAGAAATAATATTTTTAGCAATTGAAGAATTTTATTATATTCCTGCGGAAATAAGAGAAGAAATTAGAATTAAAATTTTTAAATTGTTATTGAAAATATACATCAAAGAAAATGTAGAATACTTTGAGAAATTAAATGATAAAATGTAAATAAATTGTAGATAAATAGGACACAGTAAAAAATTTTGCGTCAAAAAATTTTGTGTTGAATATTTAACACTTTTATATGTAAATTTAACATGTATTGTGTTAAATTAATACAAAAAAGTGTTAAATATTTAACATAAAAATTTTTAACACAAGAAAGTTCGGAAAAATAAAAAATGAAAACGAGTTTTCTATAGATTAAATTTTATTTATATTATATACAAACTCTAGTAGATGTTTAATATTTTTAAATGCATCGTAAATAATGAGTGAAAACAATTGTGATAAATTAATGGTAATTTTTATTGAACAATTTTCATTTATTGCTTAATTAAGTTTGAATCTTTTGGTTACATTATATTGATGATTGGTATTTTGTAACTATTAGGCATGTATATTTGTAACTAAAATTAATCTGTAATAATTAGCTGTCTTGTTGCGGGATAAAGTAATGGTTTTTAATTATAAAAAGTAATTAGAAAAATTTACTTTTTATCATTACTGAAATGTTTTTGTATCCGGGTTCAGATAAATTTTAAATTTATTACTTTTGAAATCACAGTTTGACGTCGGAAGTATTTGTAAGTTTGAAATAATAAACTTTTTTAACTCCAAGTATGATTGATTGAATTAATATTAAATGTTATGGAATTACATTTAATGCAAAAGTCAAATGTGAGTGTCCCTTGAAAATCTAAATAGTTCTTTAATCATACTCAGTGTGTTTAAATTGAGGGGAATTTTTAAAATAAAAATATTTTGACGTGAAAGTCAAAACATGAATTTATAATTTGATATTTGTTTTAGGGATTACTTTTTTAATTGTTGTATAAACTGTAGGTGGAATATTTGGTGTTATATAAATTAAAAAATTTTAATTTATCGGAATTTTTATTGGCGAAGTATTTTTGCGGGCAGTTTTTTTTAAATGAATTAATAAAAAATTTTAAAAGACTTGTTTGTTATTTTTAATAAATAATTAGTTTAAAAAATTGGACAAAAAATGTGTGTAATTAAATAGATTAAATTTTTAGCGGAAAAGAAAGACAGCTAGGTACAAATAAAAGTAAATATTGAAGAAATTGATGGAGATAAAGATGAAAAAAAAAAAGCAGTATCATAAATGCATTTTAAATAATTAAAATAGAATGAAAATAGTTTTGATGATATGAACAATTAATTTTGACATTTAATAAAATGATTACATAGATTTATGTAACATTAAGTTATAAGTTATAACAATAAATAGTTACACAATAGGATGAAATATTTTATGTTTTTAAATTTAAGAAGGTATGACTTAAATTAGTCTAAAGTGTAAAAGATACAAATCAAAGAAAGTTTCAAATTAAAAGACTTGATGAATAAATCAAAGTCTCCGTTATTAAGGTACTCAATTATTTTCAATCCAATTTTATATATTGAAGGTGTTGCTTTTTCAAGAAAAATTAAAATTTTTAACGTCTTAAATTTTAATATTTTTTACTTAAAATTTTACTTTTTTGACAAATGTCAAATTTATCATTTTCATATCTGCAGATATTTTACATGTAAAATATATAAATACCACACTTATCTATAATAATAAAGTTAGCCGACACTTTAAATTTTTTTATTCGCCTTAATTTATTAAATTAGAACTAAAAAATATATTTTTTTTAAATTGCACTATTTTTTTACAAATGAAATTTTTTTTTTGTAATAAATTTTATTCATAAAAATTTCTAGATGTCCGCTAACATCGCTTACCAACTCTTGGCAAGGAAGAGACAACTTTTCCCGCCAAAATACAATCAGCTGACAAGTAAATAATTCAAAAATTTAAAGCCGAAATGATGTCACTCCTTTTGCAAATTTAAATAATTAAAAATAATTAACAAAAAAAAAGTCTTGGAATAAATTGGAGTAAATTGTAATTATCTACAGCAGTAACAGTTGGTAAAAATAGTGGAAATATAAATACATAAATACAGATATATAAAATAGCCGTAAACAGTTTCGGAATATTCTAGACTAAATACACATGTTCTGTTTCTGTGCGATGACTCCATGTGCATCATAACCAACAGAATGTGATAGTGATGAAGTAATAAATAAGTAATATAATATAACACCAGTCTCATATCATTCGCGTCTAAATTTTAATAAAAGTGCGGTACTTAAACATTCAAGATATTAAATTAAAAATTTATTAAGCACTTAACTGTCTTTGGCTGCCGTACAAGATTCGACCAGTGAATGTTATTATTTATAAAATTATCACGCAAAATTTACTCTCTAATTGATGTAATTACTTCCAAATTTTGAATAATGGAGAATGAAGATATTTACAACTTGATCGTAAAGTTACTTAGCAATTTATATACTCCAAAAGGTTTGTTATTCATAAAAATAATTTTGTTAAGTTGCCGCTAAATTTATAAACAAGTTAAGTATTTATAATAATTATTATTCATTGTAATTTATTCATATTATTACTTTTTATTTCAGATGAACAAAATAATGAAAGTAATTCGTCGGCGAATGCACAAGTCGTCCCGGTTGCTTCATCGTCAATGTCATCGACGGTGTTTATTACTTTGTTGACAGAAATTTGTGATATGTTGAAAAAAAATAAGAAGACTACTAGGGATCGTATGCATTCAAGTATGTGTAATTTATTATTTATTTTATTATGTTTAATTTTATTTTTCTTTTAGTAATTATAATTATATTTTATATTGTTCCAGGTTTTAAAGACATATGTGGGAAACTAGAAATAATTGATAATCCTAGTGAGTCAGATGCTATAAATCAGCTTGCTAATCAATTTAAAATATTATGCGATGTTATAAAGACAGTATTAACTGCTAATGACATTATACCTAATCCGAGGTAATTAAAATTCTTAACTATTTTTTTTTATATAATTTTTATTGATAACTTTTATTTATATACTCTATTAAAATTTTATTTATTTTAAAATTTATTATAATAAGTTAGGCTGCTTTCGAAAATTCTCTATTTCCAGATACATAAGTGAGAAATGACCTTGTATCTTGAGAACTTTTGACATTTTTAAAGATATAAGCTCATCCTGATGTTACACTCATCAATACCTTTCATTTGAGTACCTACTTACATTTTTGATATATTTTTCATATATACATATATATAATATATATAAATATATAAATATATGAAAAATTGATGTGGGTACTCAAATAAAAGCTCTTGATGAGTGTAACATCGGAATGAGCTTATATCTTTAAAAATGTCAATAATTAAAGAATGACCTTGTATCTTGTGAACTATTGACATTTTTAAAGATATAAGCTCATTCCGATGTTATAATCATCAATACCTTTCATTTGAGTACCCACATCAATTTTTCATATATTTATATATATTATATATATGTATATATGAAAAATATATCAAAAATGTAAGTGGGTACTCAAATGAAAGCTCTTGATAAGTTTAACATCGGGATGAGTTTATATCGTTAAAAATATCAATAGTTAAGAAAGTACAGTGCAATTTAATAAAAGTCATTATTTAATTAACAAAATAATTCTAAAAAAGTTTGATGATTTTTACAAGTGGAAATTTTTTTTCATAATTCATCTTTTAAAAAATAAACCAAATGTCTTTTAATTTAATAATTATAATGTATTAATTCATAATTTTAATTAAAATAATTATTATATTTTTGATTATTTTTACGATTAGCAATCCAGTGAGCAGTACACGATACAAAAATGATTTTGAGGAAATAAAATTTATCGCATCCGGTAGTTTTGGAAATGTCTATAAAGCTCGTCACCATCTTGACCAACACGAGTACGCCATTAAAAAAATTTGTGTAACACGTGAAAAGTCTTACAAAATATTAAAAATACTAGAAGAAGTAAAGACACTAGCCAGATTGCAACATAGAAATATAATATCATACAGAAATGCGTGGATCGAAAATGGTCCTTTAGAAAATGTACCTCTTATTCCAGACTCCGGAGACGATGAGTCGACAGCTAGTAGTAAAAATATTGATAGTCATCATAATAGTCGTGATAACTCGCCTCAGAAGTCATCGCAGCTATCTAACTGCTTCAGGAAATTGTCTGTAAGAGATTCCAAAGAATCCGGGTGCTCTAGTACTGTCGAAATTAGGACTAATGGTAATAATGATAGCGATAGTGATGGTAGTAGTAACAGTAATGGCAGCAAGATAAATATTTGTGAAAATAATGACGCTGATTTTCATGGTCAACTCAAGCCGCCAGTGATTAATAAAGGAATTAGTCGTTTTAATGATAAAAGTATCGGTAATTCCAATTCGTCTGAGTCTATTGATTCGTTTATTGTCTTTAGAGAAGAAAATAGTAATTCTAATAGCAATAGTCCTCCCTCAGCGAGTAGTTCTAAAGAAAATAGTTCTAATGATGGAGACAAAAGTAGTTCAGAAGAATATTGTATTAAAGAAAATAATATTAAAAAAATTGATATTGGAGAAATTAATTCTGATGATGGAGACAAAAGTAGTAGAGAAGAATATTGTATTGAAAAAAATGATATAAAAAAAATTGATGTTGGAGAAAATAGTATTGAAGAAAATAATTCTAATTTAAAAAGAAATAGTCAACAAGTTTGCGAATACAAACCTGTAAGATTTTTTTTATTCTATATTAAAGATATATTATTTTTTGGTAATTATTTACAAGTGGGTGAAAAATTAACATTTTCAAAATTTTTATTTATTCTGCTTATTTTTACGAGTTGGACAAAATTTTGGCTCTCATATTTTTGGATAAAATTTCTATTTTATATTTTTTTTGAAAAGTACGTAAAAAAACAAAAAATTGATCAAAAAAAAAAAAATTTAACATAGACTACACAGAAGGAACAAGATGACACTGGATATCATCCCAGATATCAGTGGTGAAAAAAATTTCAGATAGTAGCTAGAAAAATCCAAATTATTCTGCGTGAACTACCATCTGAAATTTTTTTTCACTCAGTATAATCTGGGAGGATATTCAGTGTTATCTTGTTCTTTCTGTGTAGCATAGGTTGACCCCACTTGTAAATAAATATCTTTTTTTTTTTTTCGTTAAATTAACATTAAAAAAATAACTCATGAAAATTTATCAATTTTTCAGAGACCAGATGTTTTAACTCTGTACATTCAAATGGCATTATGTGAGCAGACACTGAGAAAGTGGTTGGATAAAAGAAATAAAGCAAATGAAACCAGCCCGGAATCAGTAATTAATGAAATATATAAGCAAATTTTAATGGGCTTGCAATACATTCATTCGCGTGGCATTGTTCATCATGATATTAAAGTAACTATTTTAATAGATCTTTGATTTAATTTTTAAATGATTTTTTAGTAGTAAAATTAAGTATTTAATTCTTAATTTTTTTTAATAAAAATAAATACAAAATAAAATTATTAAATAATAATAATAAAAATTTTTTGCACGACTTTCGTCTTTTACATATTTTACTTCTATTTATTAATTGTAATTATTTTTTTTTTTTTTCATTCGATTTTTCTATCTTTCTTTTCGTAATAAAATTATTAAGTATTAAAAATTTATTTTTTTTTAGCCGGGTAATATTTTTATTTCAACATCAAAAAAACTTCAAATACAGATCGGAGATTTTGGTCTAGCTTGCTTATCTAAAGAAACTGATGGCCATAAACCAGTTGGGACTGAAATGTATGCAGCGCCTGAACAACTTAATGGTAGTTGTGATTCAAAGGTATTTTTTATTATAAAATAAATTTCTTCATACCCTTATTAACTAGGTATTGTAATTAAATACATATTTTTTTTTACAGAGTGATTTGTATAGTCTCGGAATCATCCTTGTAGAGTTAATATATCCAGCAACAACTTTCATGGAGCTTAATGATATAGTAAGATCATTAAAGCAAGGAAAAATTCCTGATTCTTTGGATAAGCAGTACAAAAAATACGTAAGCCATATCAATAAAATAATTATTAAATTATTGTTATTTAAATAATTATTAAATATAAATTTGGTAATTTTTTTTACCAGGCTGAAGTGATCATAAAGCTACTAATTGCTGATCCTAATGAGCGACCATCAGCGGACAACCTGCTAGAAGAGTTTGAGACCAACAAGGATTTCATCATAGATAGACTAAAAGCAGACATTGAAGATAAAGAAAAAGACATAGAATTTTTAACAAATCTCAATTTTATGCTGCTAAATTCATTGAAAAAAGAAAAAGAAACATTACGGGGTGTTAAAATAAAAAGAGTACTCGGTGGTATAAAAGATAAGCACTTGAAAAAAAAGTAATTTCCAGTCAATATTTTAAAAAATCAAAATGATCTATTTATTTTTGTGTGATTTTTATAGTTACTTAGATGTGTATAGCCCGCGATTTTTATTATGTCATAAATGTTAGTAAATTCGTTCAGGGTAAAGTATTAAAGAGGAAAGCATGTACCATATTTATTATATTTTTTGTGATATTGCAGCCTTTTCATGTACATAGATTTTTGTACCATGACTGAATAATTTAATGTAAAAAGTAATAATTTTTTTTAGATAAATCAATTTTTATACAAAATATTTGTTTATTTAATTCAAATCTGTTAAAACACACAACACTAAAGTTAGCCGACGTTTTTAATTTTTTAATTATTAAATTAGAACTAAGAAATATTTTTTTAAAATTGCACTTAAAGTTTATCAAGTTTTTTCTACTTTTCTAATCATTTTTTCAACAAAAAAAAATTCTAAAAAATTTTATATGTTGGCTAACTTAATTTTCGTTTAAAATACGCTGTAAAATTTCTTTCAATTGGTTCCCGGCTTCGATTCGTGACTTTGATCTTCGAGGCGATGCACATTCATCGATCATGATTTTCAATTCCGGGTAGTTTTTTATAATTTCAGAAGGTATAGAATGTAAAAAACCATTCTCGTTTGATTTACTTGATAAAATATACTGAAAAAAAAAGAAGCTGGATTAATAATAATAATTATTAATCCACTAGCTATAATTAGCAGTTCTTCAAAAGTTATTTTGATTACACACCTGGCAAACAGAATAATAATTGTGATCGCTTATGTGATGCCTGCAAATGTCATTAGGAGAGAATAAAAAACAATTATCACAGTCAATGCTATCACTGGTATGTATGGAGCTCCAGTGTTGTGGTTGTTCTTGAATTGAAAAAATATTTTATTTTACATTTTTCTATTGAGAATTAATTAGTTTGGAACTGATGATGATGATGATGATGATGATTACCTTCAGTGGGAATATTCCGGTGCAGAATAATTATATTCTCCAGATCAATGAACACTGGATTATCGCTTTCATCAATGACAATGTTATCAGATAATAAATCGGTCAGATAGAACGAGTATTCTGGATTACGGAATGTGAATTCATGAGCTGATTCAAGTAATCTGATTGCAATTTTGGCTCGCCGTAGCCATCCTTCCTGATAATAAACTGTCAGAGGTAGACCCGCGTATTCTTCTACTACTAATCGGCCACAAGCGCCGTAGAATTTGGCTACCGGCCATCCTTCATCGGCTTTCAGGATCTACAAGTACAAAAAAAATTTTTCAAGTATCAACTAATTTAAGTATATTTTTATTACATATAAATTATAAAAAAAAAATATTTTTAAGAAATTTGCACTTGTAATATTTTTTTTAATTTGTAGAATTAAAATTTTTTTATAATGATTTATTTGTTAGGTTTAATATTATGTTGATTTCTTCATTTAAAATTATATTATCATTAAAAAAACTTTACTTGCCTGAAGAATAATGGGCTCAGGATTAATTTTAATTAATGTCCATAAATTAATCAGTTCATTTTCATAAACCGCATAATTTTTTGATAAATTTAAAATATTTTTCAAGTGTCCCGTATTTGGACACAAAATTAATTTAGAATTTCCACTGGTAAAATTAAGAGATACCTCGGATGCAATTAATGATAAATAGTATTCTTCATCAAAAATTTCAACATTATTTTTATTAATGTTGTCAATACATAAATGCTTAAATTTTTCACTTTCGCAAATCATGCGATCGAATAAATAAAATTCATTATCATGAGCGAGTTTCTTCAGAACAACTCTAGTGCCCTCTAGAGTAGCATAAAAAACATTCTTTGCCGCAAACAAGTGCGATAAAGTCGTGAAAAGATCATAGAACTCAAATTTTAAATCACTGTCAAATATTTTTGCGCACGCGGTAGTTCCGTAACACGCAGGACACTTTGAAAGTTCTGTCAATTCTAATATATCGGGCGAGAGTAAATTAATTACTTGGATAGTAATAATACTTGAGAAGATGATAATGGTTGTAAGAAGATATTTAAGTTTTATAAATTTTTTTAGGAACAACCCACACATTTCATAACAAAATGATTTGCTTTAAGGTTACATACTTATATTTCAAAGCTTATGTACATGTACATATTAATTAAACCACGTGACCATTACAGCAAAGAACAAAATTTAAAAAGAATGACCACGAAAAAAAATCAACTTTATTCAAGAAAAAAATTTTTAAACTAAGAAATTTTTCTTTAAGGATATTTTATTTGTTTAAAAAATTTTTTTATTCGTTAAAAAAATTTTTTCTTGATTTAAATTAATTTTTTTTTTCAATTTTTTGTAAAAAAAAATAAGGTCGTACAGCATTTTTTGTAAAATTAAACCTTTTTTTTCTTATAAATTATTTTTATAAATAATTTATTTTAAATCGGAATTGTTAAAAAAATTTTTAGTTTTATAAATTAATTAATTTGTGAAATCGGTATCGTAGAAACAATTATTATCAATATTTACACTTCCGAGAAGAATAAGTACCGCCATCTAGCAATACTTATAATAACTTATATTAAAAAAAGCAGTTTTAATCAAAATGATCATTTTCCGTAAATTCGTATTTTCCAGGCTGAGATAAAAAAATTTACAGAATTCTTCTTGATAAATTTAACAACACTATTATTCATTTAAAAAAAAAAATTGTTTAAAATTTTTTTAATTAACAATTAAAATTTTAATTTTAATTATAATTATTATTAAATAATTTCTAACAGATAAAGAAAAATTAAAAACTTTTTCAGGAAATTTAAAAAATGTACAGCTTGACTTTCCCGAGAGTGAATCTTCAGCAACTCTAAAAAAAAACTAGAGAAGAGTGTTATTAAATTTCGCGATGAAATTAGATTAGCGCGAAATTTTTTTATCAGAGAGCACGTCCGCATCTTTAATTCGCGACACGAAAAACTGTCGCTCCATATCTCGCTTCTCTCATTCGCACTTGTTGAAAATTTAATTAACTTGTTCGAGCGAATTTTTCACCCTTTTTTATTTTTATTTCTTTGTAACGCACACGTTCAACTGGTGCCATCAATTTTAATTTATAATTTGATAAGGGATCAACTCTATTGACGCAGTATATATTTTTATTAATTTACTTTCAATAAATAAAATCAATCCGTTCAAATTATCTTTAATAATTAATTTATATGCAGGTATATAACTAATTTTCTCAATATCAAATTAAGTGTTAATAATTTCGTAATTAATATTATATCGATTATTCAAACTCATAGCTTAGATTATCGACATAACCATTACTAGCACTTAGTAAATCGAGCATTGCAATCGTAATTACTACCTTCAATAAATATTCAAATAAACCTATCATATATTCATCGACCGTAATTATAACTTATTTAATTATATATCAAATCTAAATTGACCTATTTATGAAATTGATTGCTTAGATTCAAATTTAACCTGAGTTGACTTTATAATTTTTTTTTTTTATAAACTTATTTTTAAATACCGTAGATTGTTCGCTGAGAAAAAGTTTAAACATAAATGCAATTTCGTGGAATTTGTCGTACATTTCCGCTCGAGCACCAAAGTTTCGTAATACTTTGAAGGAAATGGAATGAGTAATTTCACGAAATCTTGGTTACCCTGGAGCAATTTAGTCGGTGAGGTATATATATATATATATATATATATATATATATACCACCCGAGGAATTTCTCGATATCCGATAGACAAGCAGAGTCTTAAATTAAATTAAAATTCAAATTTTACTTCCTTTTCTATATTATATTAAACTCGAAAGTAAAAGCTTTGATTATTGACATCTAAAGGAAGAATAATTATTATCAGAAATTTTTTATCCCTTCATAGAATTTTTTAATATTTAAAAAAATTTGTCAAGTTTGATAAATGATTCTTTAACATTAGATTATGTAAAAAATATTTATTAATAATTAATTTATCATTTATTAAATTTATTTAAAAGTAAAAATTTTAATTATTGACACTAAAAGAGGAATAATTATTAATCAATCATTCACGAGGAATAATAATTAATTAATCATTTATTAAATTAATTTGATCTGACAATTTTTTAGTTTCGTTTCATTTAAATTAAAAGTAAAAATTTTTAATAAAAAAATTGCATTTAGAAATTTTTTTTTGAAAATAATTATTTTTAAAAATAATTTATTTGGTCAAAAAAATATCAAAAACATTTAGATGTCTATTAATTTCAAAATTATGAAGGTAATTTTTTTTTTTCAACATTAATTCATGTAATTTTCTTACTAATTTATAGTAATCAATCAAATTCTAGTATATTGCGATAAAAACTGTTGAAATTTACAAAATGGACATCTTTAAAATCAACTTTTGACTTGATTTATAAAAAATTTATAAATTTACTAGTAAATAAATAAAAATTATAAAAAATTGCAAGAAACGTCAAGTAAATTATTTAAAGCCGTAGTCGCTAATGACCAAGATGTTAAGGCGACTTTAAATAAATAAATTAAAAAAAAAAAATACGAGCCCATTAAAACTCGCTATAATCTAAACATAACTTTCCTAGCAAAGATTTTCTATCTCTTTATCCATCTATATAAATATTTTTCAAATTCACTACAACATAAAACAACAAATATGTACATATTTAAACGGCATAAATCGATAGGACTAGAGAGCGTATCTACCCCGATCCCGATCCCGATACTAAAACTAAATATATGTATATCTTTCGGAACACCCTCGGATATCTCCGGTACCCGGTAGCTGGGCCCATTTCAATTGGTAAACAATTTTATATATTTATTTATACATTCGCAGCAGCATCCTATCGTAAATATCAAGCTCCAGGTTTTTGAAGCAGTATTTTCCATTTCGAATCGAGCCGAACCAACTAGAAACTTTTTACGGTACCTCACAGCTCATAGAGATCCGTCATTACCATTTCTATGATCGAACGCGAGTTGCATTTAAGCACCTGCAAATTCTATTAACATTTGCTACTTGCGCTGGATAAATTATTTATTCTACCAACTTCTCAATCTATGAATTTTTATTTATTCATCCTTATATTATTGAATTTTATTATTATTATTATTATTATTTATTATTACGCATCTGATAAGCGGAAAATTTTATTTTGTTATTTTATAAATAAAGTATTATTATTAATATTATTTTACATATCGAGAATTTACGCAATACAATCATTTACGATTATTATTGTAATCGTTGTTTGATATTTGTCTATACATATATTTATCAAACATATCATTTGCGCTATCAATAATTACTCAATTAACAATATATGGCTCAGATAATCTTTCTGTAAATGTATATCTATTTAACGAGGCCAAATGTGAAAGGTTAATAATAATATTGAAATTTAAGTAATTATTTATCGTTATTATTTTGATAGAATCTTTATTCATTGAATATTTACAATACTTCAAATGTCAGGAACAAAAATAACGTTCTTAAAATTTAATTTAGAGTTAGTTACAATTGTTACACCTCCCAATAGAGAACTAGTAGGTAGTAATACTACAAAAAAAAATATTGTTTGTAAGAATAATTATAAAAAAAAAATTTTACTAGCCAAAAAAATCAACTAAGTTTTTATAAAAAGGTTTTAAATTAAAAATTAAAAAATAGATTTTTATTGCTATGTTGCACTAAAAAGATTAACTTTTTTAGTATGATTATGATGATAATGTGATTTACTATCTAAACTTAACAGCCAAGTGTTTTTCACGTAATTTTAATCGCGTTGGCGTTTCACGCAATGTTGGATTACAATGGAATTATTATGACCCTTGTGCTCGCAAGTTCAACAACAAAAGAGACGACTGAGTGCCTGCGTCACTGGACCATAAGTATGCACTTGAACGCTTCGAACCCTCTTTACCTTCCCTCAAGCTAAATTCAAGCTATATCTAGTTTTCCATCAATTATATGATCCATCATCCTCCATCCTTCTGTCTGCTCTTTCAGGCTGCTAATTTCTTTTAACTCTAAACCTTGCGTAGTATAATTATATATTATTATTATTATTATTATTATTATTATTATTATTATTATTATTATTATTATTATTACTAGCAATTTTGCAGTCACTATGTGACTTCCGTGACTTGTGAACTATAAATAAATAAAATTTTACTTTATTAAATAATGAATTTTGTTTAATTGCACTGTACTTTTTCAACTATTGACATTTTTTAAGATATAAGCTCATCCCGATGTTACACTCATCAAGAGCTTTCATTTGAGTACTCACTTGCATTTTTGATATATTTTTCATACATACATATATATAATATATATAAATATATAAAATATATGAAAAATTGATGTGGGTATTTAAATGAAAGGTCTTGATGAGTGTAACATCGGGATGAGCTTATATCTTTAAAAATGTCAATAGTTCACGAGATACAGTGTCATTTCTTAATTATATATCGAGAGATAGAGCATTTTCGAATGCAGCCTAAATACTTTCATCATAAATTGACTATTCTTGAGAATGATATGAAACCATTTGCTTATTTTCTTAATAATATAGATTATATTAAAAATTATATAAAAACAACGTTACTTAACAAGTTGTTGATAGTAGATTTATCAGTTCATCGATAGATCTATCGATCTAGATTTGTAGGATGTAACGGGAAGAGGCGTGGAGTTAAGTGTATCACGAGCTCACATGTTAACATGTTTACATATATCATACATGTGCAGTTAACTCACTAGATTTATTATACACTTATACTTATATACTTAACCATTACAGTTTCTGCAGTTCAGTCTCTTTCGTAAAAGAGAAAGATCCAGTTCAGTTGTTATGCGTTGCTCGCGGGAAATAGTTTATATAAAATCCCGCGCTTATCTGTGAATTTTTATTTAAACTTATACAAAATTATCCTATTATTGATTAAATAATTTTGATCTAGTATTAAGAAATTTTTGATTAATTATCAATTTTTTACTATCGATAATTGTAAAAATGCCGTTTTTTAAGAAATTCAGAAAATTTTCTAGACACCGAAGTAAGTGACTTTTATAATAATAATAATAATAATAAATAAAATAATTGTTTAAATTTTATATGATTTATTATTCTTAAGAAAAAATTTTTCAAAAGTTTATTATAAATAAACAAGATAAGTTTGTAAATAAAAAACGCAATATCTACAAAAGTTGATTTGATAAAGATTCAGAATTACTGCGGAGTTCCAGTAAATGGATAAAAATGTGTACACGTGCGCTGAAGTTGCAAAAATTCAATTTATATATTTCTCTAGTGCGTCTGATTCATCTTAAATTTGATAAAATGAATTTCATAACTGATTAAGTTTCAAACTTACATACAAAGTAAAATAAAAAGTTCATAATATTTTTATTTACACTTTTTTATGCAAGTATTGACATTTTATTGAACAAAGACCTGTCAAATGCTTTTTACAATTTTATTGACTAACATTGCAATATTTTAATTAAATTTTTCAATTTTTCACATTTTAGACAATAATTCCTTTTATTTGACATCAAAAATTTACAATCATCAAAATAATTATTTTCAGTAAATACTTCCTCAACTTTTATAATTGCAGTCTCGTCTCGTCATACATATTAATATGAATATATACAACAAAATACTTAATATCTCTCCACCTGGTACTTCTCACGTCTGGTGTGGCGCAGCAATTCTCTGTAATAATATAAAATATCATAATAGGGACAGTCACGTTCATACAATTCGCGAGATTAAAATAGTTACAGTTATAAACAATTTTCGCAGTTTCAAACAGCGTCCAAAGTTTCTTCAGCAGTTTAAAGTGTATCCTCTATTGCTGTTCTACTATCTGTTCATACATGTATATCTACAGATAACACCGTAACATATATAAATTCAATTTCAACGATTACTCACCTGGAACAAAATTTAATAAATCATTGTTAGATAAACTACCATTTCATCATAAAAAATATCCCAAGTTTTTTAAAAAAAATTAAGTAAGTAACGATAGATAAATAAAAAACTGAGTTACCGGCAATTATTAACGTAAGATAAACTATGGTCATTAAAACTACTTTCACGAGATCTCGAGTTATATCACGTACTCCAACTTCTTTCTAATCTAATTGTCATTTTTATTTTTATTTTACTTATTATTGACCCGAGGAAAAAGCAAAGCTGCAATAATGACAATTTATTTTCACTAAACAAGAAAATAATTTTATTCCGTGTGTTAATGGAGAATTATTTTACCATAATATGGACGTATATATATTTATACAGAATTACTGTAATTAAAACCGTCTCTCGCAGCCGTTTAGTGTCAAAATTTAACGAACTTGCGTTCAATTATTTTGCCTGCAGCTCATGGTACTGACGGTTATTATTGGATAATTTGTGTATCAATGTTTAGCTATAATTTGTATGATTTATTTTGCAAAAAGGAAATTCTTTTAGTTATTTTTATGATAAATAAAAGATGAAAAATTGGAAGAGAGAAACTTACCTTATTTTTTATAATAAATATTTATCTAATCTAATTATTTTTGTGATAAAAACACAAAATTGAAAATTTGGATTTTTTGTCGTTATAAAGAATAAAACGAGTATTTAATAAATAGAAAAAAATAAATTTCACGTCAATATTTCGCTGTTTAAATTGTAAGGCACATTCAAGAAAATAAGTTATTATTGAACCATTAAAGAATTGATAATTTATTATCCCACAAATTTTATAGCTGGAAACCTAAATTTACCGTCGTAGTTCTGTCGTAAAATATAATTTTATAGGTCAGTTTGTTAGGTCGTATTATGATGATGGGGTCAGTTAGTCGGAAGCGATATCGATGTTATACTGTCTCATTATTTTAAGAGAATAGTAATGCTTATTATAGTGATCATTTTGTAACTAATTAAACTCGATAATCAAGGGTTGTTAAAATTTATCGTAAAAATTTTTATGGCGTCGTAGATATTTAATAGACTATTGTTAGAAGTTTTAAAATCATTAATAAGAAAAACAAAAATTTGAAATGTTCAAATTTATTTTTTTTAACTTTAATTAAAAATAAGAAAGTTATACATTAAAAAAAAGTACAATTTAATTTTAAGTATCCAATAAAGACAAAAAATTTTTTTGTTTTTAAATTAAAGCTCAAATTAATTGTTAGGACTTTTTAAAAAATGTTTGAAAAAAAATGTAAGCAAGGTTTTTTTTTGTTAAAAAAATAGTGAGAAAAATGTTTTAAAGAACACGTCAACTTTAAAGTTTCTGTTATTTTAAAATAAAAAAATAAAATAATACTTCTGTTTTTAATAACTGTCTCAGAACATTGCTACGACGTTTTAGTTTTCCTGGACGAAAAAGTTTTTATCGACAGCTGTCGAGGACACTCGTAACCAATAGTTTGATAATAAACAAACTGACGTCCTCATTGGACATTTCATATATTTATTTAATATATAAATAATACGCTATAAATATAAATTCATACTTAATCTCAAACTTCATTAAAAGTCCCTGAATAATGCAACGAAAAAAAGGAAAAGTTCGATTGCATTAAAACACTGGAATACGAAAAGCTCATTAATTAAAAATTTTTTCCTATTTTCTTTTTGTTTTCTTAATTCAACTTCTGATTGCGCGATTCTTACCGAGCACTAACTCGTGGAATACTTTACCTGATGCTTATTTTTTGTCTTTTTTCTCTTTTCTATTCATTTCGAAAGTGAGCTGGCTGATAAAAGGGATTTAGTAGTGTGGGTCTTGCACTCAAAGTATCGTTAACCTCTTATCCTTTTCGCAATAGTGCAAGGCGTGGCCACCGAAGATAAAGTACAGCAAGCCCCGCAAATTTTACTGAGAGTTCAGCATTTATAGTACAGTATTATTCGCTAAGTACCAAAATAAAATAAAACAAAAACACTTGGACTATTGTAAGCCCTAAGGCTTTGCCGTGAAATCAATAACTTTTTTTTTTATTTAGCTTACGAATACTTTTTTTTATCTAGAGGAAAATATTATTGCTAGTCGACGGAAAAATATTCTTGACAAAAATGCTAAATTGTTATTTTATTTATTTATTTTTTTTGATGTAATAATTGTATATTTTTTTAATTGGACAATACATTAAATGAAAATGAAAAAATTTCACTAAAAAAGTCACCGTCATTTATCATGGAGAAATTTTGATGATTAGTAAATCAAATAGCGTTACAATTTATGTAACAATGCTTTATTAACAACCACGTGTTACTACACGTGGTATTTTACGTGTTTCTTACAACAGATGAAGCCACATTTGTAGTAATATTTACGATAAATTTTTTTCACACTGAAAAAAAATTTATTTTATTAAAAAAAAAATTCTTAAGTGAAGAAATCCATTTTAAGTTTAAAATAATTAAAAATACAATTATTTTCTTTTTTATAATTAAAATTAATGAATAATACATAAAGTGTACAAATGCGTAAATGTGTATATAAGTTATGACTACTAAGAAGTTTTTTTTTTGGTAATAAAGCACTCTTCAATCCTTTACATACACGGAAAAAAGGAAAATTACATAATATAGGGTAGAAGTACCGTTTTTGGCCAGTTAACATTTGAATTAATTTATAAAAAATTAAAATATTATAACCAAATTTTTGTTGAGTTTTAAAAAATAATTTTCTTGAATTGAGAATAATTTCTTGACTTAAGGATTTTTTTTCTTAAACTCAAGCAAATGATTTCCTTCAAAATGATACTTTTGGTTCAAGATAATTTTTCTTTAATCGTTAAATTTTTTATCGGTGTAATATAACGTAGTGAAAACTGTAAAAATTACAGTTTCAGATTGTAACTATTACAGATTTTGTAAGAATTACATTATCAAATGTAAATATTACATTGAAAGCTCTGAAAATTAATATTCAAATTTTGAATTTAGAAAAATGTAATTATTTCGAACTGTAATTTTTCTAGTTTTTAATACGACGGGACGCTTATTACTATTTATAATGTTATTTTTCGAGTTTTTTTTTTTTTTCCGTGTACTTAAATTGATAAATTAAAACAAAAATTAGTAAATTCAACGACTGAATTTGAATCATCCATCGCTGATTGAAATTCGCAGCCACTAGATTGCTGAAATATCGTGGAATGAAATTACTTACCCGGGAATAGAATAGTATCTCAATTGTTGGGGATCAACATGTTTCATTGAGTATCGCTCGGCAGCGGAAGACCGGTTTCGGTAGCACTGAGCGGTGGAGGATAAACCGATTGAATAGCTCACGAATACCTCCAATGGTATCATACATCATTCATCATTCATCATCCAGCTCAAACTAATGCACTCCTCTGTGTCGCAACACCCAGCAGCAGCAGCAGCAGCAGCAGCAATATCTTCCTCATAAAATTTAAGCTCTCGGTCGTTGATCCCCTATCCACTCATCCCCTATTTCCTTTGATTCTTGGCGTATATCGCGGACCAAATCCACAGATAAAATCTCGTGTATCCAAACCAATACGATCCACTCACTCGGATATTGTTGGTGCGAAATAGACACCGTGAATCACACGGTCTACTCCCGCGAATTCGATATCGGCTCTATTGCTATTTTACCCAGAATCGACGATTCCAATCCGCATCTACCGGTCCTTTTATCGATTTTACCATCACAATGGACAGCATATACTATAATGTAATGTATTCCCTTTTCATATACATATATATATATAGATTTATCTGTCCATATAACAGTCAGTCAACTTCGATTCAGTTTTATATTATATGCAACTCCGCTTTTGCGGTTTTTCTCTGTTCGTTCTGCAGCGATGGGTTATTCAGTAAAATACACCCTTTTTATCTTTTTTACGGATAATCGTTCAATAGATTAATAACAGCCGAGTGATATTTGCGGGCTAATGGGAATTAATAAATAAAATTGAAATTTACCCGAGATTAATTAGGAAAACATTGAAGATTTATTCAATTTTATATAGAATTTATTTGCTACATAAATCTGTTCAGTTAATACTCTTTTGTTCTGTAATATATGAAGCTAATTTTGTGAGGTAACCGGCGGGTATAATAAGACCTTTTTATGAAAAAAAATTTACATAAAAAATATATTAAGAAAATGTACAAATAATATATTTTTAATTGATAACTTTTGATCGACTTTTAAGACAATTAATATACATTAAAAATGTATTTTATTGATTGAAAATATCTGTAATTATTTTTTATTAACGAAATATAATTTTTTAAGCAGTGAAATTTTAAAAAAATTTAAATTTCCTTTGTTTAAAGTTGTGAATATAAAATAAATAATGATTATTTCTTCACAATAGAATTAATTAATTAATTCGTTCAAAAAAAAACTAAAAATTTTAATTACTTACAAATATTTGTTTACAATCAATTCTACTTATTTATAATAAAATGAAATTGTTTAAAATATTAAAAACTAATTACGAATTTCGTATATACGGATCTGTCACCAAATAAATGATGTAATAAGAAAATGAATAAAAAAGCAGCATAATGGGAAGCGACAAAACTACTTGTCAGTCACTCGAAACCCTTTCGACATACATTTCCCTCTATATCTTTGCTGATGCGGGTGTTCTCAAGAAAACCTCTGGTGAATACCGAGCTTTCCTACATAGCTTACTCCCTTGAACTCTCCTCCTGACAATATATCCATTCTTTCTCCATGGTACCCCTGAGTATCCTACTTTTTGGATTTTTTGTGCTCAAGCTGCCGACGCATTCATGCATTTTCAAGCGCTCATTCTTTCGCACAAATGTCAGTCTACCAGCGCCGTCAAATTAAATTTTCCAAGGTGAAGAATCTACGAGACTCTTCTTTTTCTTCTTCTTCTTCTACTTATTCTTATTTTTTCCGAGCCACTTCTGAGCAGACTCTCAACTCAAATAAATACAATTACGTGAGGAAGAATACGGAAAGGACGTATTTGTGCGTCCCGTGACAACAATTTTAATTTATTGTGCATTAGAGTGGAAATTTTCACACTCTCAAGGGAACAAAAAGGTTTTTAGAAAAAAATATCCCAAAATTATTATTGACCTTTCTTTTTTTAAGCGTAACATCCTCCATTTTTGGTTATTTTAAGTTAGATTGGTACGATCAATAATAATTATTCAGGTTAATGTCTTAAATGAAATTATATGTTAAAAATCAAATTAAGTAATCCATAAAAGCGGCGATAGTGGTCAATCTAATTTGGAATTATGCATAAATCCATAAGTGGTAAATTTTGTAATGGTCATCAAAATTTGATCAGCTCTAATGGATGTCCTTACTAGTCGTAAGTGCTCATGAATATTCCTATTCTGTTCTATAATATTTGCATCAAATTTAAGAAAAGTCTTATTTTAAAATTAATCTTCAGATTTCAAGTTTTTATTGATCAAAATATTTATTTTTATAAATTTAATATATTTTATTGGTCGTAAAAATTGTAATTAATTCTTATTTGTTAAAAAATATACTGTAAAATTTTGTTTTAAGTATTATTGTTTGATTAAACTTATAGTTTGTTTAAAAATAATTATTTCGATAGTTTAAAAAATTTATTAATGAGTTTTTATATGAAAATTTTCATAAAAAAAAAAAAAATACTCATTTAAAAAATCTTATGCTTATAAAAGGAGCGAAGGAAAATGCAAACGTTGAAGTTTTTAATTAACAGCCGGGTTGTCATAAAAATGAATACAACCAACAGATTTCGTCTCGTAAATTTTTTACGTAAAAGTTTTGCGGGGAATAAGATGCTAAAAATAATATTATGTGGTAAAATGTTGAGTGTATAGGTATGTACATATATATATACAAATAGGTAAAAGGATGGAATAGCAGCTAAGTGAACGGACGGAACTCAATTTTCAGTGAATTACTTTTCTACGATCGACGTGAGAGCTTGAAAATGTTATTTGAAAATAATACATGCTGTAGGATGAGCATTCAGAGAAATAGTTTCTAAATTTGAGCTTTTACTATACAGCAACGCTCGAGTTTTTGAGTTATCAATTCAGATTTTTTTATTTCTAAATTAAGTAAAATACTCAAATGTTAAAAATTATTTTTGAATTAGAATTATTATTTGTTAAAATTAAAAATTAAACTTTTTGGGTAATTTTCTTTTACAATTTTTGTAAATAGTAAATTATATGTTATTAATAATTATTTATGGTTTAATATTAATTGATATAATTTTTTTGTATTAAAAATATTTTTTTTTATTAATTTTTCTTCGCTAGTAAAAAAATTTACTATCGATTTTTGATGAAAGACAGAACTTGATAGTTAATTATCGGTGTCAGGAAACATTTGTACCCGATTTAGCTCAACTGTGATTTTTTTCCAACCAACATAGATCCGCAAACTGTCAGTAAAGTAGAGACATAAAAAAATCTGCTAAGACAAGATCAAAGAAGATGAAAAAGATAATCCGAAGATCGTCCTTTGTAAACCGTGTAATTTCTATGTCTGACTTGAACCAAACTCCAATCACTGAGTTTAAGAGATGCGCTTAGTAGTAAAAGTAAAACAAGAGCTGAAAAAGAATAAGAAAAAATAAAAGAAATAAGATAAAGCCAAAAATACATTTTTAGACAGTGATAAGAGAGCCAAGATTGCTATAGAAATAGATTCGGTCCTTGAAGTGAAGAATTCCTTTCGGGAAGTTGAAAAAAGCCGGGCCATTAGTAAAGAGCCTCAAGACCAAACGTTTATATATATATATATATTTTTTAATACTTGGGGAAGAAAGTTAAGCGGAAAATGAGAGAGTGAAAGGAAGAGATCGAGGAGTGGCTCTCGTGAGAAAAGATGCTTGAGCTGAAAAAAGAGATGACATTGAGGCGTTAAATTATAGGGGTTGATATCCTGGTTTAACTTTTCTCAGTGAGATATTATCGATCTGAGATCCATCGGCTTTAGTCACCCACTGATTATTTGGCTTTTTGCTTTCATTCTCGGAAAAATAAAGTAAAATTAAATCCTTTTCTCATTCAAGGCTCATAATTGAGCCAATGGAATGTAATTCTTTTTTTTTTCTTCTACTTTGCGGAAATTGAATGGAAAACTATTCAAGTTTTTTTGTAATTAAAAATGGGTCAGAATTTTTGAGAAAAATAAATTATTTAATTTATTAACAGCTGATAAATTCTTCTCTGTGTCGAGATCACAAGAATAAGTATAAGCACAAGTTAATGGAGGATTTTCTTATCCGGTTGAGTGACTTCTTACATCAGCCAACTGAACAGACGACTTGAATTATCCCTACTGTACATAACAGGCTGCTCTGATTATTTTATTCCACACGCTATCTCCTTAACTCAATTCTCCGACCTCCAGTTTCTCGTGTAAGCCACTTACCGAAATTGCATCAGCCACCTCAAAGTGAAGACCTGCATTTTTTGTCTTTAATAAAAGAAAAAAAAAATTAAGACTGATGAAACATCCAGACAAAAAACTTGCTTTGTAGATCTAATCTCAGACTGTTTACGAAATACTCATTCTATTGATTGTCTTTGGTTCAATTAATCTTGTTGTCTCGAGGTTTTTTCAGATTCTGATTGACCCTTTTTGTAAATCAAGGCCAAGGCTCCCATTTGCAGGAAGAGAAATCATCGAGAATTATAATTTATAATGATAAACGGAGTACTTTATTTAAAAATAAATTTGCCATTTTTTAATTTCGAGGTTATTACTTTTTTAAATAGTAATTGTTATTAGTTATCGATTTTAATACTTAAAAATATGTTAATTATGAAGAAAATGTTTCCATATTTTTAGAGACATAAAAAATCAGAAGTAAAGATATTAAAAAATTTTTCTAAATATTCTATTGGATTGATTTTTAAAGAATAAAAATTTATTAATGTTTTTTGTTTTAAAAAGTTCTACTTAAAATTTTAATTTTTGATCAACATTTTGAAGGTGATTTATTTAAAATTTATTAAAAAAAAAAAAAGTGAAATCTTCATTTTTATACATTTAAATAATATCAAAAAAAATTTCAATTATTCTTGACAATAATTATTAAATTCAATGCCCGCTCATAATGATTATTAGTAACAATAATAAGCATAATTATAAAATCCCCTGAAGCAAATAAAATTAAAAAAATTTCAATTATTATTGACAATAAAATATTAAATCCAATGTCCGCTCATAATGATTATTAGCAAAAATAATAAGCATAATTATAAAATCCCCTGGAGGAAATAAACCTTCAATGGGAGAGAATCTGTTTTAATCGATCATAACGACAATTTACCAGCGCATTAATTATAACCGAGCAGTATTGTATTTTTAGCTTATGACCTCAAAATGCGATATCATAATTTTAATTTTATCTCTTTATTAACAAATAAAAGTTATTTTGCATTCATTAACTCAAAATTAAAAAAAAAAACAAGCACACATTTCTTCGTTAAATATTCAATTTTGTTTCTCTGATAAAATTCGGGCAATGCGGAAAATATTAGATTACATTTGATATTGTTGGTCTGAAATATAAAAAAAGAAAATAACAGTATTATTTTAGAGCCTTTCTGGGTTTTACTGACAAATTTAAGGCACTCAGTCACGTGAAAAAAAGGTCTTTGCTCTTAAGGGGTTCGCTTCCTTCCGTCTGTTCTTGTGAAAGCGGTCTAGTATTATATATTAGAGAGGCAACTCACCGCGATTTTATAATACCATGCCACAGACTCGTTATTATTATTACGAAGTACTGCTGGCCCTGATGGCACTAACCTGTCACGTAACTCAGGAGTCGAGGGTTGAAAGCTAACATCTCTGTCCCCTTATAATCTCCCCTATGTATATTATAAACATATTCTTCTTTGTTAATTTTATTATTTAATTATTAAATTAATTGTTTATAAAAATTTTACAATTGATAGAAAAATTTTTTAGTATTTAAAAATATTTCTTAATAATTAAAAAATAATTTTTTTTTCAATTAATAATTTTTGCATAACATTTTCATTCAAAAAACAAATTCTTCCATCAGTGTTTAGGGATTGCAATTTTAATAAGAGTCAAATGAAGAGAAAAGAATTTGGTTTAGGATTATTACACCGATATAAAATCCGATAATCTAGGAACATATTATACTGGTATATGTATTGGATATTAGATTTGCAGTTGACGTTATTTCGAACGAGGAATCGATAGATGTGGTAAGAGGTAAGAGGTAAGACATACAGTGTACAGGAGTGAAGAATATCAACCAGCCCTTTCTCGCTCCATCTCTATCTCTATCGTTTTCCTTTACATTATCCGATGCAATAACGTCGAGTACTACCAGTAGAACGACGACCCTTACCGTTTACCCTTACCCTACACTCCAGTGCTCCAGACCTCGTGTTTGGAATTCCTCAGATACGTATACATCCCTCCGGTACGGCGACTAATCCTCCCCAGGCCGATATATGTTGTATTGAAGAAATATTCAAGATGCGCATTTTTATTTCAATTTTATTGTCACCTCAAATAATTAAAAGAATACCGAAAATTTAATTTCCGGGTGATTTATTTGGTAAAATAAATTTTTTTGAGTTACAATTAGAGAAGTTTTGATTTTAATTTGTAATTTTCAAAGGTTTCGTATGATTTTCAGCGATAGTTTATTTCTTCAAAGTAATAATATGAACAGATTTGAATTCCGCGTTAGATAAAATTTGTTTATTTATTTTTGTACATGTCAGTGAAGTTTTATGTCAAATATTGATCCATAGACATTGACAGAATAAAAAAAATTTTTTGATAGACGTGTTTTATAAAATGGTTTTTCTATAGTTAAATTTAGTACTATCAAAAAGGTCATGACCTGAATTTATGATTTTCTCAGTTTGATAATTTTTTTAGCGATAGTCAATTTATTGTCTAAATGATTAACAGAATTAGAAAAATTTTATGTCGGGCATCTTTTATTTTAAAATAGAATTTTATAGTTTAATTTTGATATTATCAGAAAAATCTTGTGAATTTGTGCATTTTTACAAATTTATGTATTTTTTAGTGATGGTCAATTTTTTATTTTAATTTTTTAGAGGAATTTTTAATAATTTTGACGTTCTAACTAGCAATTTTAGAGAATCCTCTATTTTTACGAAAAAAACAATTCAAAATTTATTATCACTCAAAAAAACCATTTAATATCATTATTATCTAATAGAGATATAGTATTTAGGTTTGAATCATTCAAATAATTTATAATTGGATTATCGCTACATCAAAATGTTAAAAAATCACCCTCTAAAAAATAAGAAATTAGACAAATTGCTAATTAGACCGTCGATTTGTTTGTTGGTTCTATAAGTTTGTTCCATCATATTATTATTAATTGCCTCCTTGATAGCAAAATTATTTTTAAAATTTATTTCAAAAGTACCCAAACTATGTATATTGTGATGAAAAATTACAAAAAATCAGAAAACTAAATTGTTTTTTTATAATTTTTAATTTTTAATTATTTAAAAAGTTAAACAGAATTTTAATAAAATAAGGAACTGTTGATTGTAAAAAAATAAATTAGTTGATGAATAAAATAATTTGTCAAGAAGTAACTTCCAGTAATTATAAATTGTAAAAGTCATTACTAATGGAAGAAAAGTAGTTTGAGTAAGGTTGATGGGAAAAAGTATTGAATAAAATAAAATAAAATCTTAGAACACAATTATGCCGAGTTTTTCCATTCCTGTTTGAGTAAGACTCAAGCCGAAAGAAAACTTTTTACTCTTGAATAATTTTCGCGAAATCTACTGCAGTAGTAGTAGGTTGATGGAGGTTATAGGTTGTTAGGTTGTTAGGTTGTAGGTTGCAGAAGAACGAATCCAAGTTGCGAGTAACTTTGAAATGAGGATGAAAGTCAAGAAGTACAGGTTTAGCTTGAGATAGATGGATAATGTGTGTGAGTCCTCGAAATGTTGGATGAAAAGTTTAGTCAGGACTGAAGACGTCTCTCCTCAGGTTCTCATTAACGTTCTCGTGACATTAGTGGTGAGTTTCTCAGAAGTTATATTATTTTATTATATATAACGAGATCTAAGTCTAGATCTAACCCTTTCGATACAATTATTCAACTGTATTAAATTTTGTTTTTAAACAATTTTGTGTAATAATAATTTAATATAACATCAAAGTCTTTCGAAAAACTTTTTAAATTTTAACCCGACTGATGATCAGATTTTAGTGAATTATTTCTTACGTCAAGTTTATGAAGAATAGTCCCTAGATTCAGAGATTACGGAATTATTAAAGTTTAGCCTTTTATCATCAGAATAAATGCGGTAGAAATTTTAAATAAAACATTAAACTTAAGTTATATATATTTCGGATGAGTTTGAAATGAAAAAGAAGATTTACAGTCTACTTCACTGATTTATTTTTACTAAAGTGTAAGCTTTTTCGGCCAGAAGAAGTTTAATGTTACTTCAAGGAAGTATAAGCGAGGGGTTGGGAGAATAGTGAATTTTTATCAAAGGGGATGGGTTTGTATGGTTGCGGGGAGGTAAGACGAGAATAATCATATGATTTGTAGCATGCATTTGTCCATATAAGAAAAATAATTAAGGTTTCATTTCAATTTAATTCTTTATATTAAGATGAACCGATACATAGAATTCTTAATGGACTAATGGATTTTTTTTAAAATTAAATTTCTTATTTATAATGTTTTCTATATTAACAATCATATGACGAATTTATATTCGTGGATTTATTTATTTTTTTATAGTCCATATATGGCCAAATTTTATATCAGGCCCTATGTTGAGCTGTTTATTTTTTTAATACGTCCAAATATTGCCATACATATACATATATTGCCATATATCTCCATATCGTCTCATTTATGGCCATATATTGCCATATGTAATTATATCGTGCCATATACATGTCCATTTATCACTATAAATGGTTATATAAGATCATAAATTGCCATATATATTTCCATACATCTACCCATGTTGCCATATTTCTCCATGTCATGTAATTTATGGCCATATATTGCCATATGTATTTACCTAGTGCCATATACATGTCTATATATCACTATATATGGCTATATAAGATCATTTATTGCCATATATGTTTCTATACATGTATACATATTGCCATATATCTCTATTCGTGTCATTTACAGCCATATGTGTTTATATAGTGCCATTTACATGTCCATATATCACTATATATGACCATAGAAGATCATGTATTGCCATATATGTTTTCATACATGTACACATATTGCCATATATCTCCGTTCGTGTCATTTATGGCCATATATTGCCATATGTAATTATACTAATTATATAGTGCCATATACATGTCCATATATCACTATATATGACCATAGAAGATCATAAATTGCCATATATGAACATATATGGCCAGATCAAAAAAATTTTCCACGGAAATTTATTTTTCAGATCAATAATTTTTTGAATAAAAATTTACTTGTAAAAAAATTTCAAGTCCTTGATTCGAAAATTCTTTTCATGTTTATAATGCATAATTATATTTTATAATTATAATTATATATTCTTAAATTTCACTCTTTTTTTTTAAAAAAAAAAAAAGTCATGCTTATAATTTCATTCCACTTTATTTTAGTACTTGATTGCAAACTCGATAATTTAAATCAGTCAATTGCAGTACAGCTTCATATTATTTGACAGATGTAGGGTTTCAAGTATTCCCAGAACAGAATCCTCAATAAACTGTGTTATTAATACCGCTATTGATTTAAAATAGTTAATAGTTAATATAGTTGATATTTGATATAAATCATTTGATATTGTACGAAGTTTGAAATTATTGCGTTCGAACTAATGAGAGCGTTTATTGAAATAATATTACAAGTTGAGTATCAATTTTGAATTCGACGAGCGAGTGTCAAAAGCAGTAGTTGAAATTATAGAAATGCTGATTCGTTAAACTTTTATAATAATAATTCTGTTATAAATGTTGGAAAAACTTTTTTTGTTGATACAAAATAATTATTTTTAACAATCGACAAAAAGTTTTATGAAATGGTAATCTATATAATTAATGCGGATTTCATTTATTCGGCCTTGACTTTATCAACTAACAATTACAAGAGTGTATTGTAATAAGTGAATAACATTGAACTTGAAGTATATGGACATCGCGTGACTTATCTTTGGAGTACAAGCATGCAAGGCAACCAAGCAATTGATTAATTTAAACAATCTTAAGCTTTTCATGATACTGAAATTAGTAGACATCTGATATTTCATTTTTTTATTTTTTTTTAGAAAAATAAATTAGCAATTTTTTAATTTTTTATTGTCGAATTTTTGGTAATCGTTTAAAGACTTAAATTCATAAAAATGATATTTAGAACTTTTCTTAAATATTTTTTTTATTTAAAATTTATTAAAAAAATTTTTTTTTAAACGTCAATTTTTCGATGACAAAAATTTGTGAAAAATTTGGAAAAAATTGACATTTTTGTTTGCTTTTTCACGTAAAGTATGAAAAAAATTTATTTCACCAAATTTTTATGATTATTATAATAAATCTGCCACGAAATAAAATGATTTAAAATTTTTTTATGCCAAAAAAAAATTAAATACCCATAAAAGAAAACAATTATTAATTTTTTATCAATTTTCTTTGTAAAAAATTTATTTATAAAAAATTCGATTCTTTAAGACACAACATTAACTGAGATTGAAGGTTATTTATTTTAAAAATATGAAATCTCATAAAAATCGGTTTCAATTGTCCTTGTTAATGTCGTTTACTTGTGTCTCTCCGTGTCTCAAGTCTTGTCTCAACTCTCGATTCTCAGGTCTCAGGTCTCCAGTCCCTGGTCTGGAAATCCGATCGGACAACCTATATATTGATATGTATACGTATATACAAAGATTGAAACAGGTATGAAGGTTGGGTGGGAAGCTGGATGCCACGCGCAGGAGCATTGCACGATGAGTAGGAACGCGAATTGCCGTAACGCTCATATCGTGCCGCGGCGCGAATCCAGTAGCACCTTTTCATTTGCCGATATCACTCAACACTCAAAACAAACATTGCTGAACTCCACTTGTCCGCAGACCAGTGTGTGCCGTAACATCCGACCGACAATTGTTTCGTTTATCGATAAACTGTTTTGTCGTTTTCATTTAGTAATTTTATCGGGTTTGATATACTTTTTGACGTATTACTTCCGGTATCATTTGCAATAACACGATGTCTTTTTTCCGCGGGCTGTGGAAGAGCAGTTCTAAACACAAGAGTAAGTCCCAGTTTTCATTTAATCATTTTAATTTTAAGTAATTGCAATATTGTTTTATTTTATTTCAATTATCGAAAAATTTTTTTAACAACAATTATTTTTTTTCTTTAATCACATTAGTAAATATTCATTTTTAGTATAATAGCCAATTAAAACATTTTTTTATATTAAAGGTTTTTACACAGAAAAAATAAACTCTTGAGTAGAAAAAAAATATTTATGACAAAAAAAATTTTACTGAAAAAAAAAAAAAAACCTTTTTTTTTGTGTATTTAAATTTACTTCCATGATTTAGGTGTAGTAAGGCTTATAAAGTACTTATTAAATTTATTTTCTACTTTTTGGGGTCCAATGAATTATTTTATGAAAACTTAGAATTTTTTTTATTGTTCAATTTAAAAATTTTAATCTTCAATATTTTTCTAATTTTAAACAAGTTATAAAAAATTTTTAATTACTTAGATATTTCATAGTTTTAATAAATTAGATATAAGCAATAATGTCAAATTGAATAAAAGTTAATAAAGAAAGAAAGGTATAATTAAATTAGCATTGTTGAGATGAAATATTAATTTTTGTAAGATTACAATTGAAAAATTGGTGGTAATTTTTAAATATTAGTAAATTAATTAAAAAAAAAATAATACTAATAATTATTTAAATATTCTAAATATGAACGAGACATTAAATATTAATAATAATAATCATCCGATTATTTCAGTAATTATTACAATAAAAAAACGTCAAAATTAGTCAAAAATTAGCTTTAAGCCTAATCAGGATCAATTGACCTCTGATTATGAGCTCAATGTAAACCTAAATATCAATTACACCGATAATAACAAGAGTAATGGATCAAAGTCGACAATAGAGCTAAACCGCTTATTGCTTAAATAGTAACTCGTGAATTGAAGAGGTCTGAATAGACGAATAGATTGAAAGGCCGGCTCGGTATTTGATAACGACGATTGGTTGCTGTCAGGTGCAGTGTCAATTGAAAAGGTAAGCAATAGTTTTGTTTGAGATGAGTAGGTTAGTTAGTTAGAAGTTTTGGTACGATGTGATGAGCAGAATTGAGGCAAAGAGAAGTACCAAGAGCTAAGATGAAAGACCCAAGACGAAGGTTGTTAGACGAGATAGTTTGAGATAGGAGAAGATAGATACCCCCAGAATGTAACAGGGTTGAGGGTGATTTGCTAAACGCGACGCAAATGCTGCAGCTGCCGATTATATATACTTTCGAAGAAATGGGCGAGCATTACCAGCTGCAATTCTGGTGACAATACCATCCACCTATCCTCAAGGTGTATCTTTTTTATTTTATCCCTCCGGGCTTCTCATTATTTTTTATTTCTCTCATTCACAAGAGATTAAATTTGTAGAACATCAAATTAAAATGTTTTTAATCCATTCAATAATTCTTTTTTACATTGTTTATTATAGATGTTAATTTTTAGTCATAAATCGATAATGTAAAATTTTAATCGGTCAAGTATAATATTACAGATTAAAACGTATAAAATTACAGTGCTCGAGGGTTGTGCTTCACAGTATCCCCTAGACTCTGGTTATTATCCGGCTTATTGCGCGTAATCATATTTAGCGCTCGCGATGAAGTTCGTGTCATTTAATAAAACGGGTGTAAATTTTTTAAGTGCTTGTATTTGAAAAAAAAAATTGATAAATCGTGTTTGCTCCTGTGATTAAATAATAATTGAAAATTTTTTTTCATCAAGGTTGAAGTTTTAACAAAAAGAAAAAAAAATTCGCTTAATCAAATAAAATTTCCATGGAGTGCACTGACAACAAGTGAATAAAATTAGATTAATTATTTACTTTTAATTATTCGTTTGCAGCGAATATTTTATTCAAACGCGCGAAATCAAATAATTGAATGTATTCATTATATTTTCAGTCGTTATTTTTGTTTTAAAGTTTTCCTGTATCTAAATAAAAAAAAAATTTGCAACGATTTATGATCGCGAAAAAAATTTTATCGGCTTAAATTATTGCCGATCGGTAAGTTTTTTCGCGTATAAGAAAAAAACAAGAGAAGACGAAGGATCAATAGGTGCGGGTACATATTCCCGCGGGCTTCATGAATAATAAATAAAGAGAGACCACTGACTAAAGTTCCTGACGGGTCGAGGAGCGTTGTCGTGTACGAATGCACTTCCGTTTACTTCTTTTCCGAGATTTTTTTATCTTCCTCATTATTTGTTCACTTCCTCTTTCTCTCGCGCTCACTTTCATCCCTTTTTTTTCCCTGTTTTGTTCTCAATACTTTTTGTTTTCAATACTGCACTGTATACTGTGCCGACTTTTTTCCTATTACATCAACAAGATCGGTGTTTCAAAGACACACCTTTTTATTTGTGTTAAAAAGTTTTATGGAAAAATTTCTTTATCCTTCGAATATTATACTTTTTTTTTCTTTTATGAAATATTCATTTAAATAACGAAGGAGTTTAAGTTTTTTTATTAAAATATTCATTTACTATCTCGATTTACTGAACATTATAATTGTGATTATTATTATTCTATTATTATTAATGTATTTTAATAAAAAAATTTGCTAATGTATTTTGACATAATAGCAAAATTTATTATTATTATTATTTTTTTTAGTAACAAATTTCATTACTGTACGAAAAAAGAGCAACGTAAAAATTATAGTTTCTGTCGTAATAAAAAAAAATTCAAACAAAAAATGAAAAAATTAAACTTTCAATTATGATTTTCATAAAATAAATCCCCAATCATTAATTTTTACAATCTTAAATATAATTTAAGATGATAATTTCTACTTTCAAACCGTAATTTTTCCAGATTTTTTTTCAAAACACCCTTTTATAGATTTTAATTTAATCTTCAATTTTTTAATTGTTTTTTTTTTTTTTTTTTTTATTATTATTATTATTGTTACTAATATTTTAACGAAACATTTTGGTTTTATACTTTGACATAATATTGTTATACAAGATCAGAACACAAGTCATCAACAAAAACATCTGTTGAGCTTACACTAGCACGATGTAGAGCTTTGATGATGTTGTCAAAAGGAAGGGCGTTTTCATTCATAACAAAGCATCCAAGGATTTAATCCACCAGCTGGTTTTATTCTCTCAATACTATCAGCTAGCATTTTAATTTAATTAACCAAAAAAAGTCATTTTTTATTTTCTTTTGGAAGAGTTAAAAATAAAAAATTACACTAATTTTTAACCATTAAAATCTACAAATGATGACTGAAGATCGAAAATCTACTAACTCTTAAAAAAACGACTTTAAAATTTATTACTTCTAACTTTAATCCATAGTAATTTACAATTTAGTCAACTGGACTGAATTCATTACAGCGTACAGTGTCACTGCGCCGAGAATCCTCATTTGAATCACACCTTTTTTAGGAAGTCTTTTATTAGTTTTTAGTTTTCATTATTCGCGCATATACTCATACTAGTCTTCATATTTCATTACTGTAGTGTATATACAGAGGGTTCTCTCTCTCTAGAGCACTCAATATACCTCGGGTGCCAACATCCGCACTCTATGAATATTCAACAGCGTACTACGGTGTGGTCGGTAACGTGCACGGTTTCACGCACGATTGAATTCATACCGTCGAGTACCTGCGAGAATTTACCTAACACTTTATCTATACCACGTTTATTTGAGTCTTCGAAGAAAATAATCATTTCTGCCCTTAATTTCTAAATTTTTAAGTCCTAAAACTTTAATATAAATTTTGAAAATTCAAAAATGCATGATTTATTTCTCCAATTAATATTTTATAATTAATTACACTTAAAAAATTAATTTGGTTCAATCTAAAAAATTTTGAACTAAGATGAAAGATTTTTTAATCAAGAAATTTTTCTTGTTTTAAGTAAATTTTACTTGATTTAATAATTTTTCTGTATTATTTAAAATAATAAAAAACTTTAAAATAATTTTCTTAGTTCAAGATTTTTTTCTTAAATTAAATTAATTTTTTTATAAGTGCAAAATTATAAAATTTGAAGATCATGTCAATGATAAAAAGGAATCAGTACTTGAAAATTTTTTAAAAATTGATAATGAGAAAAAATTTTGAACAAGAAAATTATTAACAAATTTTGTATTTTTAATCACGCAAAAAAATTTTGAACCAATTTAAATTTACTCGAGCTTAAAAAAATATCTTTATTTAAAACTTTTCAGTGAAAAGCTAGAAATGATTAACTGCACTGAAAAAAAAATTAAATTAACTTTTGAAGAGCTTTATCGTTTTAATTTTTTTGGTTCAAGTGAAGTTAATATTTTTCTTCAATGTAAATAGATAGCTGTTAAATAAATATTGAATTGTTTGGACACTAGAGTTGGACACTTGAACTGTTCAAACACATCGATACAACAACGATAGATAGAAATACGCTGATATATATTGAAAAACTGGAAAGTCAAAATATGTTTTTATGAGAACTGCTAGATGGTTATATAAATAATTAATGTTTGTAGACGTATTTTCACAACTATTTCTGAAGTTTTAATTATAAAAAAATTATTAGGGAAGTTGAAAAAAGATAAGAAGGCTTTGAACCTCGGTATGGCACCTACTAGATCAAATTTTCCAGCCCAGAACATTCTAAGGCTTTGAAAAGAGCAACTTTTAAGATAAAGTTTTAAGTAATGTTTCGACTTTTAAAGAATAATTTATTTAAAGCAAGGTATAAATTACTTAAAACTCGCAGAAATACCGCGGAATAGTTGTATAAACAATTATAACAAGCTTAATTAATGCCGGACAAAGTTACGTAGATTCTAAAAGGAGATTTTAAATCATGGAAAATCTTTAAAAGTGCTCTTGAGATACGGCTGAATCCCCTTCTTTGCTTTCATATATTCCGTCTCGTAATTCTCGGTGAAGTTTCCTATCTGTTTGGCTCTTTTCTCCGACCCCGGGTGCCTTAGGGATATAATTCTAGTCGGCAGACGAAAAAATACTTGAATCTTCCTTAATTGCATTCGCGGATTCGAGTATAATGATCAACTCGAGGAACAAAGCGCTGCAAAAATAGTTACCGGTTAAAAAACCTCATCAATAATCCATCCTTAATTTTTTTTTTAAGGACAGAAGCGAGGCTAAGTCAAGTTCAAAAGCCCTTTGACAGTAAAATAAATTAAGACACGTGATCAAGTAGAACTATTGATGGAGACAAAGGATTAAATTACGGGTTTAATTAAAAACATGAATTTATTTAATGAGTTGGAAATTACGGGCGTCATTTTTTATCACACTTATTTTTTTGATTTAAATTTACAGACGCGAATTATTAAAAAAAAACTGGTCAATTCATTAATTTCCGAGTTGAAGTAAACAAAAAAATAAAACTCATAGTTATTGTGATTAAATGCGTTTTTTTTTTTTTTTATTAATTAAATTATTTTTTAGTCTAATTAAAAATATCAATTGATTTTATAAATTGGGAGTTATTAAAACCATTGTTAATTACAATTTGATTTTTTTAATAAAAATTTAATGACTCGAACAATTAAAAAAAAAAAAAATTGTTTAAGCGAACATATTAAAATAAAATTTAATTTTTTTAAATTACTGTAACATTTCCAGTAGAAAATATTTTTAATTTTTAACAAATAAGAATATGGAAAAAAAGAATAAAAAAAAGAGAATTTTAAAGAATAAAAAATAAGAAACGAAAAAAGATCGTCAATTTTTTAGTAAACTTTAAAGTTTCGGATTTACAGCAAAAAATAATGTAAAACTCGAAGAGATTCTTATTTGGCGCTTTATGTAAACAGAACCAAAGTATTTTTTTTTTTTTTTTCAGTGTAACCAACGAAGTTTGTATACTAACATGAAATTCAACTTACAAAATTGAATAAAACGCTCATTTAAATCGAGTCTTCGAAACGTTTGTCAGATTTTATCAAGCGGTCCTTTATCTTTAACATTGGAAGCGTTTGACAAATGAAATTGTCAGGTGTTGGATAAATTTCGTTAGTCGGAATAATTTACTTTGTATTCAACAAATCGAAAGCTCTGTTCAATCATCGGAAATTCAGCTCGTGTTTTAACGTTTGGGCAACCCTTTGCCTAAGCAATATTAAATAAACCGCTTCCTTCTCTTATCATCTATTCTGTATTGTTTCAAAACAAAATTGTTTATCTTGATCCTCCCGAATTCTGTTTATTTTTAACTCAATCTATTTTTTTTAAGCATTGTTTTGTTTATTTATTCAGAGCTCGCGATATCGAGCACGGATACAAATCCGAAACTGTTTGATAGTAAAAAAAAAAGTAAATAAGTAAATAAATTGAATAAAACGCACCAATGATTTCAGCTGATTCTAAACTATATATTGCGAAAATGAAAATGAAAATATAAATAAAAGTATTTTTTAAAAGCTTTGTAAACTCGAGAAATGAAAATGTAAAATATCGCTTGTTGGTTATCCAATTTCAGTATATTGTGCGCTCGGGTGTAACAAAAAAATCGTTTGTCACGTTGAAATAATAATTTATATATAAAAATGTTTTGTATTTATGAGAAATAAATGTGAGCGGATACATGCGTTGAATTGCGAGAAAAAAAATAAAAATAAAAGTATAGATTGAAATCAAAATCGGCGAATGAAATCATGTGAAGAAATTACAAAATCAAAAGGTATGAGCTTCGATCATTTATGTGATATTGAAAAAAAAGTTTGTGGATTCTAAATATGAATCGAGCGCTCCTTCTGCAGAAAAAGTCAATTCCATAGAAAAAAAAAAATTTCTTATTGAAATTATTTTGTGCACTTTTATTTAGGAATCATTTTTTTGGTGAACTAAAGAATTAATTAATTTCGATACTAAATTAACTTCACTTTAGTAATCAATTTTATGTTATAGAATTTTTCTTCAAAATTTCAGTCCTGTTGAAAAATATTCATATCTTTTAATTAGAGAAAATTACAACTTTTTATTTAAAAAATTTATTGTTTGGGATTCTTATAAATTATTGTTCTTTTTAATAATTTTGGCAAAGAAATGTCCTTATTATTCATCCATTTATTGATCATTGTTATAAGCTCAGTAATATCAACTGCAAAACCATTTTCAGTAATGAATACAAATTTAAAGTCATTGAAATAAGCGATGAATACGCTATACGCTCTGATAGTTATAATGAGGTCGAACGTAATAATATTTGATGAGCTAGATTCCATTATTATAAAATACATTAAATTCCAATTAAAAAAAACTCAAATTTAATTTGAATACAAAATATTAGCTTCATCAAACAAACCCTCTGTACTCGCGAATGTATGAAATCACAATAATCCTCAATTAATTGAGTTAATCCCCGATATAGAAATCGAGATTATTATTGGTAGTTGAATGCTTGCTAAAACATGTTTAATTATTTTTGTTAGGGTTGTAATCGTAAAATTTTCAATTTCATATTAACTATACAATTTTCTTCAATAAAAATTAATTATACCCACAAGATGACAGAATTGAAATTGCAAATTATAGTCCATAAAAAGTTAAGCAGATTGAAAGTTCGAGAGTATTAAAATTTACGTAAACTGAGGTTGTTCACTTATATTGAGTTATAAGAGGCAATTACACACTGTAATATCACTTGAGCTAAAACTATATATTTTATGTATATAATATAACTTTTGTGAAAGTACCAGGTATGCATTCTATCAACTATGCTGAAGTATGTGCTCAGCTAGGCCTAGTGCTCAGTTTGCTAATACAATTGTGCTGTACAAGCTTGCGAAGTTTGCGTTATACTCGACCGATTTAATTGCCGATCTTTATTTCTTTTTTTTTAGACAATACAATTTGCACTACATTAGATATATAAATAAAGTAAAAATTCTGTGAGAAAACAAGATCAGCGCTTTAATTAGTGCAATAATTTTTACTTTATAAGCTTTTATTCTAATTTTTAAGGCAAGGGATTTCATATTCTGTTATCATTTCTTCACTTGGCTCAGTAAAATATTATTTTATTATAAACTTCGTACGATATCATATATTATATTATAAAAGTCATTAAGTCAGGGAGCATGTCCGATGTTTTATAGGACATGATTCTACTTGGTAAGGCTTTGTAAGGCATTATATAGGATTATTTTCCACCATAAATTATAATAAAAAATTCATCAGATCATGGAACATGTCCAATGTTTTAACAAAAGGCATGATCCTTCTTCCTGAAGCTTTATAAGGCATAAAATGCCATGATTTTCCATCATAAAATATTGTTTGATCAAGCTTTATAAATTATTGTGCATTATAGTGAACAATTCATCAAATCATTCAAGATCATGCATATTTTAGGTGCTAACTTAGTCATGATTCTTTTTTTTGAGGCTTTGTTACGGATTATGTGATAAAATAGACATAATTTGATAAAATATTGTATACATAATAATGAAAATTTGATCAGATTATTGGAAATCATGGAGCATGTTCATGACATACCCTTCAAAACATGTATAAATAATGGAATAACGTGAGTGGAAGTAGAAAAAGTTACCTTTCCTTGAATCAAGGTACACTACTAAAACTTGGAACGTGAATAATCCATTAGGCTGAACCAAATAAGTAATTCATTGCTCCGAAAACAGATAATCCCGATATGATAAGCCCGTCGGCTTTAGAAATGCTTTTCCGATACAATGTCACAGGTTGTTATCAAAGTACAATGGAAGATTTGAAATGGACAAAGTGTTTGCCCGCAGGGCTGTGTTGGAAGGAGAAATAAGCTCGAAATTGGGAGCTGGGAGCTGGGAAGTAGCATGAGCGGAGAATATACAGGGTAAAGGTTATTCCGGAATTTACCGTGACGCCGGCAAATCGCGTGTGGTCGCTCGAATTTATGACCTCTGCGAATTCGCTAGTACTCACAAGAGAGAATTGTTAGAGAGAGAGAGAGAGATTCCAATGTATGTGTGCTTGTATGTTTGAGTGTAGACGAGCAAGTTGGGCAAGTTGAGAGTGAAAAAACTCCTCGAGGATGGGTGTGAGTATAACCCGCAAATGGTGCATCATTAATCCGATCTCGGTGGTAATTTATTTAAAAACCGTAATCCAATCCTTTAAATTATTCATTTTCAAGTTCATTTTCTCGGCAATACGACCGCTAATATAAACTACCTTCGTTATGTACTATCGTATATTATTATATTCTAACGCTAGATTGTTATCGAGATTTATTACTTGGCAAGTATCACGTCATCACGTGCAGAAATTGACGGAAATTAATGGCCGGAATTAGTCGAATCATCATCCGAGTGATTAAATTTTTAATTGTTCTGAATGTCCTCAGTTAAAATAAGTCAAATTTTTATTGTTCAACTAACTGCATACATTGTTTTAGCTTTTTTTTAAGTCATTAAAATTTATTGCCTCAATCTTTTCTTCAATGTATAATTAAATTTTAATAAGTTTTTATTACGAATAATTATTATTATCGATAGTTAATTATATTAATTATATTGATTAACTAAAATAAAATTTTATGTAGCTTGTATTTAATAGTGTCAAATAGTTTTGACTAACTTTTAATTGAATTAAATTTTGATGCAGAGCTTAATTGAATCGCCGAATATGCAACTTCTGAAGGACAACTTTTTGATATAATAAAACGTTCTACATTTCATGACGCTGGTTTACTTATATTTTACGAAATCAATAATGAACTTTTAAAAGAACAGACAATAAATTTTTTTTTAAACCAAATAATATTTTTGAAAAATTTGTAATTATCTTCAAGATAAAAAATTTTTTCTATTGAAGAGATTTATAAACGTTTGTTTAAAAAATCACCTTAGTCTTCCCAAATGAACTGTAAAAGAATAATAATGGTTTACTTTTAATTTCCCAACTCAAACAACTGCTATTCATTTCATGATTCTTTACATTATTCATCCCGCTTTGAGCATCTAGCTCTCAATCCTCAACTCTTTTTCTTCAATAAATATTGCCGATTAATTAAAAGAAAGTTCAATTAGCCTGGATCGAAGAAAGACGTAAAAAAGTATCACCCGTGATTCACTGTGATGGATAAATTTTTCTCCTCAAATGAACCGTAGAACCTTTAGCTGGAGTTATTTCTACTTCTATTCTATTCCATTTGTACAACAACTGTAAGTAACTTTAAACCGTCTCAGGACTATAAAAGCAGAAATGGGCATGCTCTAGTATTGTAAACTTTTTATTACCTCGGATTTTCACGTACTATACACGTCTCATAGTGCCTTGTTAACGGTTCAAAGTAACCTCACTATCATCATCCGCGTTTTACTTTTTTTTCATTCAATTTGATGCTTCTTCTAACGTTTTTATGTTATTTAACTTCTTTTTACAAACTTTTTTCTCTTACACTTTTTGAAGAGACTATTCCTTTCAGTGAAACAATTTATACTTGCGCTTCAATTTTCACTTCAGAAATTTTCTTTATTGCATTGCTCAAGTTTTTTTTCTTTAAAAAAAATAATAATAATTCAGATAAAAAGTTGTTGGCGTGAAATGAAACAATAATCTTTTGTTAGAGTACATTAACAGTATAACAGGAAACAAAAAATATTGACAAGCTTCGCGTAAGCTTACCAGTTTGAATAAATATATGCATGCATGTGAAACCATGACGGAATGAGCAGCATCAACAGCGACGTAGAGTGTGATATCGAAATGCAAAACAAAATCGATTACCAAGACCCGGTAATCCTTTGACCGTAATAGGATTTCGCAGCTACTGGTAACTAGTATATAATATATACTTTGTGTTTATAGAATGTTATGCAGAGAGTAGACAGCTTTTTAAAAAACACCGTGCATAATATAAAAATAGTAACGTTGAGATTCATAAAATCAAATTTTTATGTTTAAACTTCAGCTAACTTCGTGAAAAACCTTCACATCCTTTTAACATTTTTTCTTGGCAATAGTTCAAATGAATATTTTTTAAAGTTATTTTTCATTAAAATTCTTTTTAATGCTTTTGGTTCACTGGTATAATTTACGGAATTAAAATGAGGCAATTTTTTGCCGAAAGTGACGATATTATTATCTTAATTTCGATAATGTTGTGCCAAATTAACAAATTTTGCTGGGTACTTACCATAATAATTGTCTGGGCCGGTAACATTAACTTTGTCTGGACCGTTTCCAATACTCGGGTTGTGTTGTTTCTGAAAAAAAAGCACAATTTCTAATGTTATTTTATTTTTATGATCAATAAATTAGCTTATTCACCGGGATTCAATCCAAAATTCATTCATATATTAACATCTAATTAAGCTAATTAAAAAAAACCAGGAAAAATAAATTATAGATTTTCAAGGAAGTTTTTTTTTGTAAAGTACATTTTTTCAAGCGTAAAAAGATAGAGTTTAGTAGTACTACTCAACAGTATACTACGTAATAAAACTCGAGGTATATAGTTGTGTACCTAACCTCTATTTGCAGTAACTTATATGACGGTAATGCATGTTACAACGGTGTATCTTCTTCATTACTGTACTGTAATAAGAATCTGTTTTGTTGACAGTCGACATTTTATAACTTGCATTCAAGGTTACTTTGTCCTGTAAATGGGTAGGCAAATAAAATAAATCAAATTTTATCTTCAAAGTGAAGAAGTGAAGAAAAAGTGTTTTGCCGTATTTTGAAGTAGAAAAAATGTTCAGTTGTTATTATTCGTTAGTTTTACGCGAGTCATGAAGATTCAGGTTCGATTCCCGGCTTGAGTCCAAAGCCATATATTTTTATTTTTATATGACTAAGACCGATTCGGCCTTAAAATTTTTTAACCAAAAAAATAATGAAAAAGTGTGATTATTTTCTTTATTCATCAATAATCTTCCATTTTTCAGTAATTTTTAGCTTCAAGCTCCTCTAATTAGCTAATAGTTCCTTAAAATATCCTTCCTTAAATTTTTCCGCACTTTTCCACCAATAATAAAGCTTGTTTTCCCTTTTTTTATTTTTTGTTAGACAAATTTACGCCCTAATCTAAGTTGTAATGTTGTACTAAGATTTTTGTATAAGTTAGTTCACTCTAAAATCTCTTATTTAACACACACAAATTTTTGTAACTGTCTACACAGAATAAAACAGCATAACTAAATATAGTTCGTTTTTATTCGTGCACGTTAACAGTCTTCTTTAATTTAATAGTTTTACTTTAAAACTAAGCTATAATAAAATAATTGTAGCTCAAAACAAACCAAATAAAAAAAATTCTCAATATAAATTACTCATCTAATTAATTTCAACATAAAATTAATGTTTATTTAGAATTAAATTCACAAAGTCCTTATCTTCTTTGTTGACGTGTAGTATCTAGATAAATATTCAAAAAGCAGAAATGAAGATTAAATCTCGAGATTCCGGTTGTCTTGAGCTAGGAGCGTAGTCTTAAATCGTCCAACATCCACCGCAGGATGGTTTAGCAGCCAGAGACATTACCCAGCGAGCAGGGCTTGATAAACGCAAACACGAGGATCCTGAGCGAAGACAATGCTTTGAAAGGATTAACGATCCAAGTTTGTGCCGTTAAGGCTTCTTCGTTATGTCGGATTATCTACCGAAGAACCTCTTATTCTTTCACCCTTTCACACTTATACTGCCTCCGGATACTTAGGTCACAGACGGAATAATATAATCAACATAGTGTTAATTATTTCTAGTTTATTTTGCAATAAATATTTTGCCATAATATAAGGCAATGGGCAAAGTTCTTTTTCGATTTAACCTTTTTTCTAATTTAAATATTTTTACCACCCTGGCAACTGGGTTAACATGAAACTCATAGCATTTTTCTCACATGTATAAATATAAATATAAATATAAATATAAGTACATGTATATGGAACGTTTGAAACGAAAACTCATCCGGGAAATAGCAAACACGGTTCGTCGAGTCACGGGTACAACCGAAATTCCAGATTTTTAGTCGACGAGAAACGGCTTTTATTTTTAACCACCGTCGCTTTTTTACGTGCAGTGCACGAAAATGTACAATTATTTTTATCATAAATAAAGCTTTTCAAATTTAACTATTTTAAAACAATACTTCTCGTTTAATTCAAACAAATGTTGACTAGAATTGAATTTGTTTTTTTTTTTTGTATGAACAATCGACAAAATAACATTTGTATTCTGCTTATAGAGACAAACAATTTAGACAAAAAAATTATCCTTTTATTCGTGTTTCCCCTTAAATAGCTAGTATAGAATTTTTCGTGCTAAAACAACCTATCAAAACATCTCATTAAATACTTTTACTGGTTTTTTTTTTTTTCGATTTTTTTACGTTTTTACTCGCATCACTGCAATGTTTTGTTTCTTTTATAAATTTTATATTTATTATACAGAGTATATTTATGGTAAAAAGTTATTACTAATAATTTTTCTTGACATATTTCACATATTACGTATTTATGAAAAAAACAAAATTGTGAACAATTACTCCTCCCCCCTTTTTTTTATTATAATTTTTAATATATCGTGGTCAAAACTTAGAACAATATTTTATAATAAATGTCTGTTGAGTATAACGTTTATGTTTTAAATAAAACTTGGCTTAATTCAAATATTTTTTTCTCCGAAATTTTCGATATTAAATTATATTATTCGACTAAATAACGTATCATTGCCAATTTAAATTCTTTTGGCTAAGTTTAAAATCTTAATAGATGTTTAAAAAACACAAATTTTTCAGTTTTTTTTTCTTTTTTTTTTATTTTTTCAAAATGCAAGTAGATTATAATATTATTGTTTATACCTTTCCTTTTATATGTAATGTAATATTGTAAAAGGACGTTAAATTTATTCTCTAGTAACCCTGTTATTGGCTATTGCTGTTGAGTCTTTATGTAAATAAATAAATAAATAAATAAATAATACATTGAACTCAGAATTTTTTGTTTCTAAACGATAATTTTATAATTGATAAAAATCAAGAACAATAATTTTTGTCTTATGAGCGTCACCTGATAGAAACGAAGCATAAATAACGCTGTAACCGTCGGTCGATAAGCAAAAAAAATCATAAGTAAATAAATAATCTCCTAGAAGAAAAATTTCCACCATCACGTGATACCAAACTCTGACTTGAAACCAAACAAAACGCACTCCCATAAATTTTCTGTAAGGAAAACAAAGAAAAACTGAACCAACAACAAACTTTGATCTGAAATAATTCTTCGTAACACCGCCAGCGTAAAATCGCGCTCGTTTGCATCGAAAAGCTCGGAAAAAGTATTAAGAATTACAAATCACGAGTTTTCCGTATCTCGTTGTAGAATGGACTCGTTTCGAAAACGATCAGAGTGGATCTCAAACTCCTAAAGCAAACCCCCGACCCCAAGTTGAACCTTCTTGGAGTTTCGAGCTAGACCAGGAAAACCTGGCCTCACCCTCCACCCTCTCGGTAGTTTTTATATTGGAAAAGACGTTGAGATAGAAAGGACTCGGAAGTAAGAGGCAACTGGTTCCCAACTCGTGTTGATCGGATGCTCAGCATCTTCCTTGAGATGACGTCGAGATAAAGAAGTTCGTTCTGTCTCTCATCCCACCCTCGGGACTCACTCACAACAACTCTCTCACCCCTGTCCCTTGTCGTTATACTTATTCGTGGTACATCTACACGAGCTTTTCCTCTATTTTATTTTATTTTTCTTTTTTCCAACAGCTTTTGTTATTTCTCCTTTGAGGCTGGCTGTTTTCCTTGGCATTGCGTGAACCAGATTCCAATCTTCTCCAATCGTCAAACAGTTTGCACGTCATATTTTATTTTATAGAAAGAAGAAAAGTAGAAAAAATGTAAAAATCTAAACAAGCATTTTGCGCAGTCAAAAGTCGCATTTATATTCACTGGAGCTTTTATTTCTCTTGTATTTATTTACAAACTTTTTCATGCGTACATTTTATGGATAGAAGTAATATATCTTAATGATTCGTACGCGATCAACTATGATATATCGTTATTTTTTCCCGACATTAAGCTTTTCTTGTGCCTCACGTACACTCCCAACAATTTTGCTAAGATATAATTTTTTTTATGGAGCTAAACTGACGTGTGTAATAAAGAATAAGGAAGATTTACGGTGATGGATGCTCTTCATTTATTTTTTAAGCTTTCGGTTTTACTGGATAAATTTTGGAGACAAATTGTCGGGAAGAACAAGAAAAAGATGAAGAAGAAAATCCAGTCACTTTTGCTTCTATTCGATATTTGACCCAGAATTTTAAAACTCAGTTACTGTGTATAAAATTGCACTGATTATTTCTATCATAAATAGTCACATGTTTATAAAAATTAATAAAAATACTATCAAAAATTATCTCTGTTTCTTTTTTTTTTGCAACTTTGCATAGGTAATTAAGATTGATGCGTGGATCAAAGGAGACTTCGTATTTGACATATGACATTTGCAGTATCGGTAGTACTTCCTCAAGTTATAATTAAAAATCGTTTTCTCTTTTTTTTTTTTACTCTAATTAGGTTTGATACCAAATTTTTCTCCTAAAATTAATAAAAATTTCATTTAATAATCATTTTTGATAAGAATATTAAGTCAAATAAAATTGATGAATTAATTGAAGTAATTAACAGTATTGAAAATAATTATATTCGGGTTGTTTAATGTTAAATTATGATTTATCATTATCATCAAAACGATAAACTTCATAATGTTGTTGAGTTTGATAACAAACAAGTTTAATATCTCCTTGTATATAATAATTAAAGTTTTGTCAATAACCATCAATAATTTCGAATTCCATGTGGTACGTTTAATCAGCTCAAATGCATTGAATGTAAGTTGCTCGATACCTGCCTCCACTCAGCTGAAAACTAGTGCAACCACTTGGAGAACTTGACGAAGTTATTGCTTCAACTTCAGTATTGAGAAGATATCTTACGAAGTTCCTACTTCTCCGTTGATTGATTTATTAATTAGTGCCAAGAATATATTCGTCCAATATAATGGGTTGTTATTAAAAAAAAGTTTTGAATATCATAATTTTCATACATAAATAAAAAAGAAAAAAAAATTATACTTTTATGAATGATAGAAAACTTTTTCTTTTTTTTTAATTTTGATGAATAACCTGTCGGACACAAAGCAAATTTTTTCATTAATTAATCTCAATTTATATCACGTATGCATCTGCGGTAGTGGTGGTATATGGAGTGATAACATTATCTCGTTATTGCAAAATATATTTCTGCTTCGTGGAAACATACGCTGGCAACATACGTTGCATTAACCATCACCGGGATGAGCAGATAGAGACAAAAAAGTTGTTATTTGAAATTACTCTACCCACTGCACTGCATATAGTATTTTTACATCTACACATATGTACTATGTATTATATATTGTACATATACTGTACCTATTATATGCATTATATAGTACACATTGTAAAGTGCTAGTCCTCGCACATTTATATCACCATCACCATTACTACTTTATTACACACTCTGCTCATCTAGCAACACTCTGTTGTCACTGATTGCACGAGTGCAAGGCAAGTACTCAAGTATTATAATCAAAAACTCATTTAATATTCTAAATTGTACTGTTGAACAAGTGAATCGTTCATTATTCACTGGATTATGCCTTATGATGAGAAAAGAATTATTTTGTCTCTTTTTATGTTTTTTAAAAATATACTTAATAATGATAATATTAAAAAGAAATTCTTATTGTCTTTTAAAAATAAATTATTGTTATTAATGATTCTAACAATTGTTATTTTTATTATGAATAATAAAAACATCTTAGACTGTTGACAAAAATTTTTTCTCATTTTTTGTAAATAAAAAATAAATCCCGGCAACAAAGTGACAGCAAATATCAACAATTTAAACTCGTTATTGCTATTGTAGATCATAAAGAATTTATGTGATGAATGTTTGCACGTGAAAAGTAAAAGGAGTAGAGGAAAAAAAGCGAAATAAGCAAGTACTGAGCAAGTAAACAAAAAAAAAATAGTTGAACTTTTTTAACGAGTTTTTAGTACTCTCTTTAGAGTAATAAAAGTGACGAAAACGCCCGGACTAACATATTTCTTAGGACATGAAAAAATAAATAAAAAAATAAAAAAGCAAAGAGTGTTTAGAGTTACAAACTAAAAAAGAGATGATGAACAAAAATGAAAAAGAAATATTCGGTAAAGTAACTCCATCAGTGTCGGCCGGAAGTTTTATTCTTCGTATAAAACTTTTCTCGTCCTATGCACATAGAGGGCAAGAGAATAGGGTGGTTTATAGTATAGTATAGTTGTGAGGATCCTGGTTGGTATATGGGCAAGTCTTTACACATTCTTTTCACGACATTTCACCAATAAAGGTAGCATCACTTTAATCCTGAAAAAGTCAACCGAGTTTTTATGGATTACTGAGGGTATAAAATATTAAATTTTAAAATAAAAGAGCAGTGTAATCTATTCACGTTGATTTACTTTGACTTTAAGGGTAATAACGTGACTTGATAACTCTATAGAAGAAAATGGAAGCGAGTAAAAAATTTTATTTTTTTATCGGGATTATCGACGGGTGAAATAACTTTTCGTGATTATGGGATTTTTTTAATTTAATAAAATTTATGCATTTTATGGCTTAGTTTTTCAATCATTTTTTTTTTTCAAGTTTTATCATTATTCACATCAATCCTCGACTTTTTTATAAAATGTTTTTAGAAAAATGTTCCAAATTTTAACTAATATTACTTTTTTACTATTAATATTTTTATGAAAGGCACCGAGAATAAATTCGAGTCTCGTTATGAGTCCTATTAGTGTCTCTCTCGTATTAACACAAGATTGTTTAAAAAAATAAATAAATAGGACTTATATGACAAATTTTCAGAGTCGCAATTTATAACTTTTAGAAACATTCACAAACTACAAATATTTTTTTCTACTTTTTAATCGGTATTTAATAAATTATTCCTTTTATTAAAATTTTTCACAGAGAAAAAATTTATTTTTTATTATAAGTATCTCTTAAGTAGGTTTTATTATTAAAAATTACGATATTTATCAGGCAACTGAAAAGAAGAAAAAGGTCTGAGCGCCATCTATTGAAAAAATACTCGAAATAATTCATACTCTCCGTGATAAAGAAGTTTTCTAGTTGTTGTTGCGCCATATTAATTTTTATTGTCCAGATAAAATTTTTTTATGCACGTACTAATGTAATCATACAAAATTAAATTATTACTAAATACTTTTGATGTTTTTATCAACGCTGTCAATATTTACAACCTTTAGTTCTTTTAAAAGTTTGTGACAAACATTGTTGATTAAAAACAAAATCGATATTGAGCGAGGACATAATATCTCGACATTGTAAAAGAATTTTTGATAACACGTAATTGAATAAAAATGTCCGTAACTATTTTAGTATCTCGGTGTAAAATAACATAAAATTTTATAATCTATTCCAGCGTAATCACAAAGGGGCAAAATATATTTTTTAATTAAATAAAATACAAAAATTCGTCGAAAAAAAGAGTCACTGGCAATTTAAATCGATTTATTTTAAATTCATGAGCATGAGAAAAAAAAAGTAAATTGAATAGATATATTTTAAATTTGCTCCCCGTCACTTTGTTCGATGGAAAGACAATTGCATTTAGATACGCAATTTATCGGCTCAATTCTTTTGCATAATTTCTGCGTGGAATTTCGTAACACCGTAAAAGTTTTAAATAAAGTCTCATTGTAATTAAAAAAACAATCAAAATGGAGACACTTTTTTTTTTTAATGCGAGTGACTTTGATAGTAAAAGAAAAATTATTGCGAAAAAAAATTCTGTCTCGCGTAATTAAAACTCCGCGTTTAATTAGTCGTAATTAAAATTCTGAAAGGGCGTTTCAATTGAAATAAAATATTTTTATTAGGGTGATTAAAGTTAGTATATAAATAATTTAGAAAAGTGGAAGAATAATGAGTTATATAAGCTGTAACAGTTTGAAAGTTTTATTTGTAAATCGGTTATCACGTAAACGCAGAACATCAGCGACAATGAGAAGAGACAATGCAAACTAACGAGGTCTTGCTGATTACTACTTTGGTAAGTTCAAAGTACTCACGTGGCATGCAATTGTCTCGGGGTAAATAGCCCTTTTGTCTCAACTTCATCACCATCCTAATCTTCATTTTCGCTTATACTTTCGCTGTTTTTTTTTTCTTTTTTTAACCTTAACTATTCTCGTCTGTTAATTTATCTCAACCACTGATAGCAATGTCCACTTTTAATATTTAACCTCTCATTATGTTGTGAACAATGAAAATTACCATCTCTTAAATAATAATTTACCGCTGACATAATTTTAAACAAAAGAACAATTTTAAATTCCATTTTATTAAAAATGAAGATGAAGTTTAATAAAGGATTGAAAATTACCATTTTAGCTTCTGAAACTTTACAGCGTTTCAATATACCTTCATTTCCACGATATTGCTTTTTATAAACAACTTTTTCATACTTACCACGTGGGTCGTAATCTATTCTATACTCGGGCAGATTTTTTCCGAGAAGTTATTTTAAAATATCTAAGGCCTAGTTACCAGATATTTATATAAAAAAATTATATATAAATTTAGATGGTATTTAATAAAAAATAAAAATAAATATTTATAGCTTGTGGATATTTTTAGTCATGATTTATGACTAAAAATTTTTCATACTTCCACATCGTTATTGAATAGATAGCTGATACAAAATTTTAAATTAAATATTCACAGTAAATTTATTTTTTAGGTCATTTATCTAGACTTCCAGATGGTTCGCCGTGAAAAATTATTATTTTTATATGATCATAGAATTCTTTTTTTTTTTTTTTTTTTTTCGAAAAGAAAAAAAGACAGTGCAGTCTTTTGCTTTTATTATTGTTCTAGATACAAGATCGAATTATTAACGCCAATTAACCAGAAACTGAGTTTCCGTAGTTGTCACACTCACAAATAAATATTTAATAATTATTAATAGCTCACTCATATATTAAATTTGTAATCAATGAATCTCCATCAATTAAGCCGCATAAAAAGCCAGATATGTAAATTTGCGGCAATTAATTATTAGCGGAATAATAAACTACAAAATTTCACAGGCGATTTGGGGAATAATAATATATTACCTCATTATTAACAGTATAGTATTTTTTTAGTACCCGTGAAATTGGTTAATAATTAATAATTTTTCTGTATAATAATATGCATAAAATATTTCTACTGACTACAAATAGTGTGGAATATATGCAAAATGAATCGACGCCTAGACGGAATAAATCAAAGAAAAGTGCCGTTTTGATCTGTGGCTTTGAACTCCGGCCGGGTCAAAGCAATTCAATAAAAGTTCTCGAGCTTATACTTTTTTCATTTTCAGAGTTACTTTAGTTTCTTTAGCTCTCAAAGAAAATTTCGGTAATAACTTTTGCACCCAAGGAATTGACTTATCTGTGGGTGAATGTAAATGGGAGGGGGAGGGAGAAGAAATAGACTTTTTTTACATGTTCTCGTGTGAAAATATATTAGACCGATAGAAAAAAATTTTTTGAGCTGATTTATGGAGAAGATTTTTTAAAAATTAGCTTTTTTGACCACCTTAATATAAATATACGAAAAAAATGATAAAAATTTTTAACGAATTCGAGAAAATATTATTTGATGTTGTGACGATCATATAAGTAAGAGCGCGTGCTGTTTTAATATTTCAAGTCACGGTTTACACGCACCCAGCATTCAACATGCTGTTACTACCGTAGAAAACTGTCTGAATGATAAATTTATTAAACTCGTGACTGCCGTGTTATTTAGCTCATTTTTTATTGACTGGATACAGATCGAATTTTTTTGTTGTAAGAAAAAGTAAATATCCTTTTAAAAAAAAATTTTTTTTAAACGTAATTAGAAATAAGTTTTCAATAACATTTTTTAAAATTTTGTATGTTTTAATATTTTTAATTTATATAATATAATTCATGCATATGTGCAATCAGCTGATTAATTTAAATGAAAGCTTTTAACGCAATAAAAATGAATCTGACGATAGAAATGACAATGTATCTCCGAACTAGTGAATCTTGGCGAAAATGACATAGACGAAGACAAAGTTGGGATGTCTGCCGATACAGATTCTTCGGCACCGGTGGCATGGTTAAACATCAGAGGGTCATCTCATTCCTATCCTACACGGTACAGAGGACATTTGTCTCTGTCGGACGCTGTGTCAACTGCACCCTCGCCTAATGCAACCTCCTGTGCAGACATTAAATCCCGTATAATCTACAACATATACATAAGACATCCTCTTACACGAATCCAACCTGTAATGTTTTTTCCGCTCTGTTTTTTTGTCACAATTTTTTTTTCTCTTCATTATTATTGTTGTTATTTTTATTAAATATGAAAAGGAGCTTATACACAGTATTTTTTTCCGTATATATGATTCTTTTTGGCTTCATGTTTCATGTTTTTACTTTTTACCGCTTACAAAGGGAGTTTTCAGGTTAAATTACGAGTTTTCTCTCTAAGCAGTAAATATTTAATTTCATTTTTAAAATATGTGTTTTCAAGGATTATTTGTTTTGTGATGTTAGCATTTATTATTATTTTTTCTTAATTACATTCAAAGTTTTTATTTAAAAAATAACTAAGCGATTCTCTCTGAAATTTGCAATTTTAATAAAATAATATAAGGGAACTAGTAAAAAATTTTTCTTTCCTTATTAATCGAGTTTTAAATTAAAAAGACTTTTTTTTTTTTTTTTTTTTTTACTTAAGGTAGTTGTAGCGTGTGAAAGGCATTTCAACAGAAAGTTATGAAATTTTTTTTATCGAAAGATAAATATATTAATAATTCACTACCAAAATTTCAGATCAATTGACCGCACTGTTTTCGAGTAATTAATTTTCGAAATCGCATCTTTTACACGTAGAGGCATGGAGAGACCTTATTACCAATCGTTTTGGATGGTAAATGATTTTTCAGGATTTTGGGCTTCGGGAAAAAGAGCCTCACCCAAATCGCGTCGTCGACAGCATGAAAAAATAAAGGGACCATCAATTATGGAGGGTAGAGGTACCTCCTTACCTCTACCCTCCATAGACTACAGCAAGGGGACTATATGGAATATGGAGGGCTGTGGCGGTCCTGCCTCTATCGGCCAGAAATAGTATTAAACGGTTTTCATCAGCCGATATCCATGTCACGTGATGCTCCTGCCAAGCGGAGCGGAAATATTTTAAATAAATAAGGTAAAAGTTAATTAATTAACTTCAATAGCAATAAATTTTTTTTTTAATTGTGATATTCAAAATTTTTTTTAATTGATCGTATTTTTATGTACTTTAAAAAAAAAAATATGAAAAAGAGATTCCTCTAAAAATACGCGCGCATGTGACGCTTAAATTCGCGCCAAAAATTCGAATGAAAATTTTTAGAATTTTTTTTTTATTGAAAAAATCATTACAAAAAAATAAAAAAAATTTTCATTTGTAAAAAACTTAAAAAACTATAAGTGTGATTTTTTTAAAATATTTTTTTGTTCTAATTTAATAAATGAAAAATAATTAAAAAATTAAAAACGTCGGCTATTTTTAGTATTATAAAATTCGAAATTGTTTTATTTTATTATTATTATTTTAGACTTTGACATTGTTTATAAAATTTTTAAAATAAAAGATATTTATTTTAATAAATGCTGATTAATTCAATGGGTTTTTATAGTAAGTAATTTAATTTAATTTAGTAGATATTTGATAATTTAAAAAATTTTTATTTACAAATAAATTATGGCAAAAATAATGAAAAAAAAATTAACATGTAGAAATTAAAAAAAAAATAAAAATGCAATTTTTTTTAACAAATTTGTTTGTTAAAAAAAATCAAAAAATTATGAAGTGGCGGCTAACTTTAATGTCATAATTATTCGGCTGAATGATCGGATTATATTTGTTAAATTTATGATTCTGAAATCATAAATCTAAAATCAGCTGATATCTAACAATTTTTTTTATTTTTATTATAAAGCTATTATTAAAATATATTTTTTTTTAAAACTTTGCACTTGTAATTTTTTTTAATCGCTAAATGTGGAATTTTTATGGAAATTAAATTGGCAGATATTTAATCATTTGAAGAATTTTTGTAACAAATAAATTATAGCAAGAAAATGAAAAATTACAATTTTTTAAAATAATTTTTTAGAACAAATTTTTTTATTAAATAAAATTAAAAAATAGTCAAGTGCTATAACTTTAATGTAGTGGAATTTTTTTATTAAAATTTTTTTCATAATAATTTAGTCGCTATAAAAATCTAAAAAATTGACAGTAAATTTTAGTGTCATTTTAATTTTTATACAAAACAGTATACTATTTTTAAATGACACTGAAATTAACAGACATTTTAGCATTTTTTAGATTTTAATAACAATTAAATTATTACGAAAAAAATGTAGTAAAATCGCATGAAGAAATTAAAAAAAAAAAAAAATTAATTTGTAAAAAACTTGAAAAACTGTAAGTGGATTTTTAAAAAAATATTTTTTTGGTCTAATTTAATTATTGAAAAAAAAAAAATTAAAAAATTAAAAACGTCGGCTAACTTTCGTATTGTGCGAATTTGTAAAAGTATTTTTTATCACAATTGGTTTGCGATAAAAATTTAAGTGTCATTATTTTTAAAACTTATATAACTTGTATTTATTAATTGATAATTATTAATCTTAAAAAAAAAATTATTAAAATAGTAAACCGTATAAATTTCAGTTAAAAAAAAATTTCTTCCGGCAGCCAAAATAAAGTTATAGACTTCTTAAAATATTCTTGATAACTTTAAATTAAATTTAATTTAATTACACTTTGTCTTGATTTATTAATTTTATTATTTATCGATAAAAAATTAAAATATTTTATTAAATTTAGAATTAAATTTTTATAAAATCGACATATGATATTAAAATCAACAGATGCTTGATTTTATTAAAAAAATTAATTAGTATTAAGAATAAATTAATAGCTTATTAAAATCTTAATAAATAAAATTTTTTTCAAAATTTTATTTATAAAAAGTTATCTTTAAAAAAAATCCTAAAAAATTGTCAGATGTCTGTGAATTGAGTATCATAAATCGATCTAAAGTTGAATAGTACATATATTTTTGTAATACAAAAATTTATTGATACAATAAAGTATATCTTATGACATATTTATTTACATAAAATGTGAAATATATATCTAAGAAAGTGGGAAAAAGAAATAAGGCGCAGTCGCAAAAGGAAAGCGGGTGAGATTCAAAAAGACACGGGGTCAAACGTTTGTGTTCAGTCGATTCCGCGACGTCGCCGTGACATCAAACTAGACTAGCTTTTACAAAAAAATTAAATCGATGTAAGAATTATCTTAATTGTTACTCCTTTTTTTAGCTGATTAAATTAGATTCCGGACTTCCAATATAGATGTAAGTAAATTTAAATATTGATCAACTATTTAAACCATTGAATTATTTTTATAATATATTATTCATCATTTGCAGATGAGACACCTTACCTAGAATTCTAAATAAATGTAAATAAAAAATCCAGAGATTAAAGTAAATAATGTCTGAGTCACCAAAAACTAAAAAAGTGCGGCCTAGGCCTAAAATACAATTACCAGTGCCCGGACAGTATACTCATTATGCACAAACTCCGACTGGATATGTCACATCATACGGACAAACTCCAATACCGGTGACTCCTGGATCTGGCCAGCACCACGTCTTGTATGTTAATAAAGCCAGTGAATTTATGTTTGCACAATTTAAAGGAATAAAAGATTTTACTAAATCTGGTCTGAGTCTTGGTGAAAAAAGTGCGTTTTGGCTGTATGGAAAGGTAATATTAAAAATTTATTATTATTATCAATTAATTTTTATACTCAAAAACAGTGCGGTAAATTGATCTGAAATTTTGGTAGTGAATTATTAATATATTTATCTTTCGATAAAAAAAATTTCATAACTTTCTGTTGAAATGCCTTTCACGTTACAACTACCTTAATTTGTTTAAAGTCGCATAAACTACTAAAGTCATGAGCGACTACGGTAGGGGGTAAACTTTTGAGATTGGAACTCGTTTTATTTCTTGGGCTGAGCAGTATAATACACTTAAATATTGAAAATATTCATTGGTGTACGCCGGACTCGAACCCGGTCCAATGCTTTGGTAAGCAAGGGCCGGATCCGATAGGCTACTGCGCGCCCTAAAAAGACTTATTTTTAAATATCCTAAAAAAATAGATGATATTATCGCTGTAATTAAAAGTTATACATTGGAAAAAAAAATGTATTTTCTTCTATTTAAAATTTTTTAACCAAAAAAAATTTATATACGATAAATATTGCGAATTTCCACATCACTAGTGGGTACATTTGCAAAGAAGATATCGAGTCCCCAGAGAAATGTTTGGTATCGCGGCACCAAACATTTTATGGATGAATATAAGCAACTTAGATGGAAATGGAGGAGAGTACACATGAATTAGATTTTGATGTCGGATTTAATGGTTTCAGAATTGTGCGAGGAATGGGCGTTGGCGAATAGCAGAGAGTGCGTCGACAACGGGAGCAGCAAAATTGGCAGCGGAAGTGGAAATTCACTGAGGCAGGATGAACATGACGAAGCGAGTGAGGCGACGTTTACCCTGAAATATTTGGGAAGCACGCTGGTGGAGACGCCCTCCAGCGAGGAGGCCACCGCTGAAGCAATCAAGACGGTCATTACTATGGTACGTTACTGGAATAGTAATCGTTATATTTTGGTTCGTTGTAGTTACATTTATAGGTACAGGTATGTGCTGGTAATTGGAGGATCTCACTATCTTTTCACATTCATGCTCTTGGTTTATTTACTTGTCGCGTATCACTTTACTCATTCAATTTTCTCTGTGTTTTACTGCTTTGTTTGCATTAGTGTGCAACTCGAATGTGAAATGCTCGTTTTAATTTTCGGTAATAATATTACGGAGTTTTATTTCATTAAAGACGTTCAAATTTACATACACAGTAAAAAATTTTACGTCATTGCGTCAAAAAATTTTGTGTTAAATATTAACACTTTTATGTGTAAATTTAATATTTATTGTGTTAAATTAACACAAAAAAGTGTTAAATATTTACGTTCAAATTTACATACACAGTAAAAAATTTTACGTCAAAAAATTTTGTGTTAAAAATTTTTATGTTAAATATTTAACACTTTTTTGTGTTAATTTAACACAATAAATATTAAATTTACACATAAAAGTGTTAATATTTAACACAAAACACAAAATTTTTTTGACGTAAAATTTTTTACTGTGTATGTTTACTGAAGCATGTATAAGAGACTTATATAAACTTTTTTACTTATATGAAAATACGTACACTGAAAAAAAAATTAATTTGATTTAAGAGAAAAATTCTTGAACTCAGAAAACAATTTTGAAGAGGGAAATTGTCTTGAATCAAATAAAATTTCTTTAAATCAAGTAAAATTTATTTAGTTCGAGAACATTTTTTTTTCTGTGTATAATTTAGATACATCGACGGTCTAATTAGGAAATTGTCTAACTTCTTATTTTTTAGAGGGTGATTTTTTAACATTTTGATGTAGTAATAATCCAATTATAAATTATTTGAATGATTCAAACCTAAATATTATATCTCTATTAGATATTAATAATATTAAATGGTTTTTTAAAGTGATAATAAATTTTGAACTCATTGTTTTTTTTGTACAAATAGAAGATTTTCTAAAATGGAGTCAGACAATTTGCTAATTAGAACGTCGACATGGTTTTTAAAATATAATAAAAAAAATTAATCACAAGAGATATTAATTAACTGTCCAATAAATTTTAATTAAAACTAGCGATATCATGTAAATAAATGATATTACTCGTTTAAACGAATTTACCACCCCGTTAATTAAATTCCAGAAACAATAATAAATCCATTATTTTGATAATTTTAATGATATGAAGGTTTGTTGAATTAAAACGTGCGGGAGTATTCGGTGTAATGAAAATAGCCAGATAAATAAAGTTTAATTTATATGGATGAAGAAGGTTTAATTCAATTTAGCACTTGTAAGGATAGTAACAGTTATACATGTATGAAGTGAGTTATCGAAAGTGGTTCCTGCAAAGTGGTTACCGCAGCTATATATAGCGCTGTCTCGTGTCTGGTTCAGTTTGTCCACAATCAAGTGGTCGAGTTGAAAGTCTCGAGGAAATTACGGCTGAATGAACGCCATCCTATCGAGTACGAAGCTCCAGACTTGTATTTTTTACTTATTATTATTATTATTATTATTATTAGTTTTACTGTATTATCGAAGGTACATTGCTATTGTATGATGTACGAACGAAACAACAGATGTAGACCTATATCTAAGAATTTGTTCTTTTTCAAGACTGTCTGTCGTCACGGGTAAAAAGTAAATTCAGCAGTATTTTGTGGCTTAGCAAATCTCCACGGGGTTACTCGTGCGAGCACTTTTATCTGCGCGGTATAACTACATGAAAAAAAAAAGGAACACGATGATCCTCTTTTCAGGTTCCATTTAATCTTTATATCTTCGAATACGTGAAAAGAAAGACCCGCATAGTCTGCGAAAAATTTTCATGATAATCCACTAGAAAATCTTCGGAATATAATGTCTGATATTTTTATCTATATACCTGTATGCTAGTATTCTCGATGGAGGATGTGAGGATGTGCCGTCGGTATCGAGAGATTAGATTGGGTTGTACAGAACCAACTTTTCTTGAATCTATCTTTCGGGAAAATTTTTATTAGCCTTTGGGCACAAAAAGTTATGAGAAATAAAAGTATTCGAATTATGGAAAAAGTTTCGATTGGTGTTGAAATTTAAAAAGCAAAAAATGTTGGAAAATTCTTAGAGATAAATTTATTGAGTGATGCACTATAAAAAAATAATTAAAAAAATTAAGTTAAATAGAACTTTTTTTCTTTATCTTCTTTGTTTAATTTTCTTAATTAATTCAATTCGTGAATTTCTTGAATTAACTATTAATTACAATTGAATATTGTAATTAATAGTGAAATTTTAATTAAGGTTCACTAAGTTATAATTATATTAATGATAATTATGATGATTAATTATATTGATCAACTAAAATTAAATTTCATATACCTTGAATTCAGTAACGTCAAATAGTTTTAACTAACTTTAAATTATCATACATGTATATTCCAATGAAAATAAAAATAAACTATTATTTTTTTGATCCTCGCTCGAATTTTATCAATGAATTCAAACTGTTTTTTTTTACGTCGAATTGTTTTTTTTAGCTTGTAAATTAAAATTTTGTGATTAATGAACCTGTATATATACACAATTTCTGCGCTACTTAATTAGTTCCATTAATCACAGGATGTAAATACCCAGGTACTTATATTTAGATTAGAAAATATTTATGTTAACGTGAAAGTTATAAGCCAACTCACTACATCACTTCTCTCAGAGAACAAACTTTGTGATACTGACATGAAAGCTTTATCGTACACACATTGACATCGCGATAACATTTATATTAGCATACCATTTACATAATTAACCACACTAAAGCTTAATTAACGTCACTAATTATTAAATAAATATCACCGCGTGCTACGCGACATGACACGTTGTATGAAAACACTTGACATGCCTACTAATAAATTAATTAATCATTCTATTTACTTTTTTCTTATTTTGACAGGCCAAAGCCAGTGGTAAAAAATTGCAGCGGGTTGCCTTGGCTGTCAGTTTACGCGGGATTCGGATGACCGACTTGGCTACCGAAGAAGATCAACTTCAAGTCTCGATATACAGGTAATCATTTTTAGACTTTGAAATTTGACATATTTTTTATTTGTTTTTTACTTAGCCAATCAGTAAAATTGAACCTGATTATCAATTTCTAATCTCCATTTTGGAGGAAAATTTATACTAAAGTAATGAAATAAATTTTTTAAAACCAAGCCAATTTGTTCGAGACAGAATCGATATTGACTCTCGGTTAAATTTTCCCAAGCCTATTAACTCGTGGATTCGATTACGCGGACACTGGAAAGGTTTGTCCTCTCTGCAAATCAATTAACTCGGATTAAATTAATCCCATTTACATTTTTTTTTTATTCATTATTCATTTAGGTTCTATTAATTATATTCATTATCACTGATAAGTTTTTTACAAATTAATTTTTTTATTTTTAAGTTGAAAAAATAAAAAAGACATTAGAGAGCTGAAATAAAAATAAATTTCTCATATTTTTAAAAAGTTTAAAAATTTCATAAAAAAATTAGGTAAATTTTTATTTATGAAAAAATGAAAGTTAAAGTTTATGTCATAATATTCTAGATTAATTTTAAATTAATTATCTTTATTATAATTATTATTATCATTATAAAATATGTGCATAAATTAATTTTTGAACCAAATGCATATTCCGAGAGAACAAAAGCTTTTTAAACCATGAACAAAAATATAATAATTGAATTTCTATCAAGTTCATTAAATGTAAAATAAACTTATCAAGGTAGTAATTAAAATTTTCAATGCATCAAGTCCAGCATGTCACTACCAGTCGTTTAAAACTAAAAGTTGCCATAGTTCCCATTAATGATTTACTTACAAGTTGTAATTAATTATTTCATCGTGATCGATCCGTTGTCTTCCAGTAAATTTAGCTAAACGGATCTCTGTAATGAACCTGGTATTGACACTATGTTCGTCTGAGTTTAATTATAAATTATAACGATATGGCAAAGTTCTATTTGTATTATCCTGTAAACTAAATTCACAAACTATTGACCGTTAAAATTTAATTAACAAACTAATATTAGAAAAATTGAATATTTTTTTAAAATTGTTTTCCAGAATTTCATATTGTTCAGCAGACGCGACCCACGACCACGTTTTCGCGTTCATAGCAACAAACTTAAACGAAACAATGGAGTGCCATGCATTCCTGTGTCCAAAACGGAAAATGGCACAAACAGTAACACTGACCGTGGCGCAAGCATTCAACACGGCTTACGAAGCCTGGCAACAGTCGCAATCAGATTCAAGGATCCATCATACCTTAGACAAAAGCAGCAATTCCAGTGGATTGGCTGCTGGCAATTCATCCCGTAAGTACATTCAGCTTAATTAGAGCTTAATGGATTAGATCACGATAATCAATACGTAAACACACACACAATAGCCAATGGACATATGGAAGTCGAAGAAATATTTTGAATTCGATTCTATATCAGTAGTTTCCACAGTTTTTTTTTGTCAAAAAAATTTTTACTCTCTGTACATAGAAGAACAAATAAATTTTTTTTTACCTTTATAATTGCAGTAGAAACTTTTTTTCATCAAAAAAAAAATCTTCTTTTTGCTTGAATTTCCGTAGTTAAAATTAAGCTCTGAAGTTTCGAAGCTTTCCGTCAAAAAATTTTCGTCCGTAAAAATAATTTTTTATATTTTCTACAAATGTATATTTTAATTTAATTTAATATTTCACATGAAAAAAAAGCGGCTTATTATTATTATTATTATTATTATTATTATTATTATTATTATTCTTATAACTATAAACAAATTCTTTTATCGGCATACGTCGGTATTTAGTCTGAGGTATGGCAAATTTTCGTACCAGGTCATATTTGACCACAGACAAAAATTTTTTTTATGGATCGATGACTAATTAAGGTGAAGAGTTTTCAACATTTATTGTGATCTGGTGTCTCTCCAATTAGCCATTAGATCCGTCAATAGCCTACGGAATGACCTATAAGTTCGCAATAATATGACCTAAATGTATGCAATATACCGTGAATAATGACATGGTAGCTAATATAACCTGAGAATTCAATTAGATGCAATTATCTAGCATTGATTATTTACAGGGCGCATTTCTCTGTGGTGCAGCGCTGCCTTATGTCAAACAGCCTCTAGACTCTTGACACTAACCATCACAATGTGAATTTCAATTTAGACACTTGAGTTGTCGTGATAGCATCCAGAGAGTGGTAGTCCAGCTTGAAAGCTTTAATCTCGCACACGGAATTCGATCGTGTACAAGTAAAGCGCTTGCATTGCATTATCGAGCCTCCCTATATACTCGTTCATATGCCTACATATGTGAAATATTATTTACATATATACATATATGCTGCCGGCACGCTTTGTAAAGCACTTTGCGCTGCGGATAGTCCTCTGAAGACCACAGGTTTCATGACACTCCCCCAGTTCTATTGAACCAAAGGATTAATTAATTTCTTCTGTCTTTTGTCCTGTTTCTGTTAATTACTTTCCAATTAAATGGAATAAATTAAACTCTACAAACGAGGTCCCATCATTTTGCGGAGCCAGAGATCAAAAGGATCGATGATTAAAGACTTGTGTTCATCAGTTTTAATTAACTTTCTCGTTATTTTTTTGTCACTATAATTGTTTTGATGAGTATCTTTTTGTTAATTGCTTGAGTGTTTATTTATTGATTGCATATTCAATCCGAATTATAAATTCAATGCTGATTTGATTGCATGGAGTATTAGTTTCTGTATAAACGGATATTATCAAAGTATTAATTAAACATTCACGTATGACTGGAGTTATGTGCATACATTCGGCATACATACATATATTCATATCGTTGATTATACATTTTAAGTCAGACTTGTTGAGCAAATGTTATCTTTAGTTTTACTTAATACACTATAATAATTAAATTCGAGTTTCTAAGTTCCATTTATGTATTTAGTGTGTTTATATTATACTTATTTAATTGAATTAACAAATTATTAATTTTTTTAATGAAAATTATTATTTTTAATATTATTATTAACATTTTTATTTAAATCTCATCGTGATTTATGAAATAATAATATTAAAGAGCTTTTTTTTTTAAAATTTTTCTTTTACTTTTTAATAAGTTTATTTTATAAGTTTCATTGCTAATTAAAAAATATCACAATAAAAGGCAGAAATTTGTGATTAAAAAATTTTCAATATAGATAACGTCAATTTAAAGACTTTGGGAAGGCTTTAATATTAAATAATTAGTATTAAAAGAATAATAATTAATAACAATTACTATGTGACTGATTTTTCGGTATTTTCAATAACAATATTTTTTATTATCTTAATTATAAAATTATTATTAATTTAAATTGTTCACAGATCAAGATAAATCATTAATGAAATCAATTGACGCAGAAAAGCAAGAAAATGAAAGTAACCAAAAAAACGAAAAGAATTTACTAATTGATTTGTCCAATGAAATAAAATCAACTGATAAATCATGGGTACGGATAAATATAAAATAGTATAATTGTTAATTCGTAATTGTACCTGTAAATTCAATTTTGTATGAACTAGCAACATAAACAGAAATTTTATTGTCATTAGGTCTGCTTCGAGGATGACGCGACAACAGAGGTGAAAAAAGTTCCGAAAAAAACGAGCAACAACAGCATACCAATGACAACAATGAGACACGCGAGTAACACAAATCATCATGTTATGCCGCGGCCATCACCGGGATTCAAAGTGCAAAACGCCTGGGGTGAATCACGATCTGTCGACCTCATATGCTCGTAGCATACGTAGCCGAAGGCTGACAGCTTCACAGATGTACCACTGATTACTGGTCTCTGGAAGCATTTGTCTATCGATGGCCAAACTAGAGTCGTTAAACCTTCGGATAATAATGAAAAGCCGAATATTTGTTCTGATAAGAGAAAATAGTTTTAATTACTGATTATTATGATTTTTTAGCCTGTAAGTTTTGTTTTTACGATTATATATAATAATAATTTCTTTTTTTTTAATTTTAAAATTTTAATGAATTGAAACAAGAAAATTTTATAAATTGATAATTTTTATTAACGTTTTTGTTTATCATATTCACTTGTAAACATTAATCATCATCAATTTGTGGTATGTTTATATTAATAGCAAAATAATTAATTAATTAATTAAATAATTAGTGTGAGATTATTATTCAATGGATATCCGAGAGAGGAAAAAGTGACTAAACTGTTTAAACAATCAAAAAATTCATTGAAGATCGAGAAATAAAATGAAATTTTATAAGAGCTGCAAAGTTTAGATTTCTGTAAAATAAAATTATTCTTCTCGGGTATTCATATCGAAAATAATAGGTGGTGATTGTACCGATAGTAATATAGGTAAATATCTGCAACAGAAACCATAGATTCAGGGTTGGAAAAAATGGATTACTTTTTTAATTTATTTGTTAATTTTTTAAAAAAAGAATTAATTAAAAAGTTTTTTAGTTATGAATTTTTGGAAAAAATTTTTTTATATTTTGACTTCCAAGTTTTTTCCTAAGGACATTTATAATCATAAAATAAATCACTACTTATTATTTAACCAAAATATTATTTTGTAATAACATTTATTGTGTGCCTAGATTGTAATTATTAGAATATAAACAAAAATTCTACGTGTATGTAACATATGACATATAAAAACTAATTGTGTAATTTTAATATATTTGAATTTAAAGATAAGTTAAAAATGAAATTCACAATTGCTGGTAATCAAAGAAATAAATTTTAAGCCGTTGTAAGATTCTTTGCAACGTTAAATAATAAAGATTCATTTTTTTTAGTTTATAAATTGACAAAATTTTAATTAGTGTATGTTGAATTATTAACTAATTTGATAAGCGAGGAAATATGGCTGTGTTTGTAACTTTGGGTGATGGAGTATGTTTAAAGATAATTTTAAACTATAATTTATAATTTGTTATGTACATTGGTAGAAAAATTAACTTGTTTTAAAAAAAATAATCTTGTACCAAGATAAGTAACCAAGATATTTTTTTTTAACTCAACTAATCTTTTTATTAGTATCCATTATACTAATTAAACAAAGAGGTGTAGAAAATATAAACATTATATCATTAATGGTAAGCTAACTCTGTAATTAATTTTTGTAAGTGTTTATTCATTTTAAATTGTTTACTTATGAGAGATCTATAATTCGAATATCTGTTGATAGATATTAAATTAGAAAATTGTATAAGTGATTGATGTAAGGGGTAAGGAACAAATATACGCATGCATATCTATACTTTTAAACAAAAAAAGGAAATAAATATAGGTAAATTAAATTTTTGAGTTTTGAGTACCTATTTTTTTTAAATCATTTTTCCGGTCCACTTATCCGATGACGTATGTACCGCTATAATTATTTAATAACTTTAATTTTAAGTTATAAATAATTTTTGAACTATTTATTGAATCTATTGTCTTATAATTACTGCGGAGGCAGCAATTAAATATACTTGGAGCATGACGTCAATAAAAAATAGTTCACGCGTCATTTATCTGATAAGAAGAAGTATAAGAATCGAAAAAACTAATTAATTTATCAGTAAAAGTCTGGGAAGAATATTAAAGCACTATTTTGTGAGTTATCAGTTATAAGTAAGTTCTATTACATTTTTACACGAATTATTAATTGAAAACTTAGTAGGTGAATTGGTAATTAAAGTTTCAACTTCACGGGACGAAATTTAGAAATTACTTCGAATATAACAGAAAAATGATTACTAAATTGCTTATTTTCTTTGTCATTGCTGGAGCTCTATCTCAAGAGGTAATTTTTAATAAAATTTAATGAAGAAAACAATTAACTCAATTTATGAGAAAAATTTTTGAACCAAGAAAATAATTTTGAAGAGTTCTATTGTCTTGAACAAGCTTTTCAAAATGATTTTATTGATTCAAGAAATTTTTTCTTCAATAAAATTAATTTTTTTTCCGTGGAAAAAGTAGACAAAATTGAATATCAAATTTAAAAATTTTGAAGCTTCATAATTCGACGCCGCAAAATCGTGTTGTTCAAAAATCTCTTCTTGATGATCTAAAATCATGGATTTCTCCCAATGACGGAAACTTAGCCACGGAAAACACACCTATTTACGGTATACAGCGCAAACCAAAACTTTTCGAAAATGGAGCTGTAGAGTACAAAATCGTCAAATTTAAAAATGTGAGAAATTTTTCAACAACTTATAAAATAAATTAAATAAGTTTTTAGTTACTAATAAAAATGATTTTAGGCTATGAAGAAACTTAGCGACTTTTTGTACAAAAATCAGTCTCATGCGATCGCTCCGGTCAATAATCAGCCGTCTCCTGTCACCGAAGCGCCGGTAATTACCATCAATGTTACTTCATTTGATCATTAAGCTCCGATTGAAGATCAAAAATTGAAAAAATAATCTAATATGTTGTCTGAATTCTGTCATTTTCTGAAATTTAGCACAGCGAAGCTGCAAATTCAATTCCTAGTACTACTGCACAACCAGAGCCTAAAAAAGATCTGAACACTTTGATCGCAGAAATGCTAAGGAAAATTTTCCCAAATTCACACTTGATAATGGGTTAGTACTTTTCATTTTATTCAAATTTTAACGATGACATAATTTGATATGATACTGATTACCAAATTCGTTCTACAGGTCATCGTCAATCAACAACAACACCAAAACCTTCTTTGCCGTATCCCAATACAGTGTATCCTGAGATTCTTGTGATAATTGACAATTCTTTATATAAAAAACTTGACAGCAATATACTCCGTACTGTAGTTCATGCTTTGGGATTTTTCAATGGCGTAGATTTGTTGTATCGTAATTTAGACAGTCCAAAATTCAGACTTAACATCGCAGCGATTCTCATCGTCCAGGTGAATATCGAATTATTAAAGATCAAAACGAGCTTCCTTTTGCTAACGAACTTAATGAAAATTGATTTATTTAATTCAGGAAAAAGATGGATTTCCTAATTTAGAACACGCACCGGACAAAATAGACGGTGATAGTATTACCTGGCCAGTTGGAGAGTGGTTATACAATCATCAAGAGACATTTCCTTTGGACAGCTATGACATTGCTGTAACATTGACGGCGTAAGTTCTAAAACTTAGGACTAGTTAAGCTTCTATTCCTTAATATTGAAGTAATTCATGGTAATTTTAATGTAATTATTACAGGAACGGTATATACGGGAAAGCGAATGGCGAAGAAATTTTGCTAGGAGGCATAGCATATCCATCAGGCGCATGCACGGTCTTTCATGAAAACCAGCTCGTAGTCAAAACAGCACTTGTCACAGAAAAAGGTGATTTTCACGGGATTCGGGCTGCAGCTCATGAAATTGGACACTCGTAAGTGGAAAAATAATTAAATTTTCGTCTCTTCTTTCAAATGTGAAGAAATTATCTTGAATTTCAAATTTTGTCTATTTTTAGGCTCGGTATTGATGATCATGATGATCAACCTGACAAAGGATGCTCCAAAGAGGCAAGTACCATTATGTCTCCTAGCACCGAATTAAATGGCTTCAAATGGTCACAATGCAGTTTGGACTTGCTGACTCAAACATTTGTGTAATTACTTTTTTTGATTTGATTATAAGTAGGCGCTTATCGGATTTAATGATTGTTGATTTTTGAATTGCTTTACAGGAAGAGTACAGCTGAATGCCTGTATAATAAACCCAAAGGAGGAAAATCAGTACCTCGATTGATGCCCGGAAAAATAGTAAACGCTAACAAACAGTGTCACTTTAAACAAAAAAACTTTTTTGCTGACGTCACGGAAAATATTTGCGAACACCTTGTTTGCCGAAGTCACGAGAATAGTTTTGGTAGTTACGTTCAAACTTATCATGAAATAGGAGCTGCTATTGGGTCTACTTGCGGCCAGGACAAAATTTGTCTTCTTGGAAATTGTGTTGAGGTTAAATAATTAGGTCAATCAATTTTTGATAAGTTCAACAACACTAAATGAGCGTAATTTAATTATTCACGGTGGGATAATATAAGATAATGATAATTTATACTTATCCTCTCATGTACTTTTTTATTGTTAAATAAAATTTTTATTGTATTTATAAATGAATTTTCATTTACTTTGAGAAAAATTGAATGAAAAATTGATGGTTTTATTGGAAAAAACGGAGGTCAAATTTCAATTTGTGCAGCAGCATTTAAATTTTTGATCACAGAAAATCATTTTTTTTCAAAATGTTTCCAAAAATTGTTCAGTAAAAATTTCCAATACAAAAAAATCATTTTGAAAGTAAATGGAAATCTTTTTCAAATAGTCAACTATAATTTTTTATAAGCAGTAAATTGTATTGTGCCAATAAGCTATCAATTTTCTGTATCTACATCATCATATCGCTTCCTGTAAAATATTATGACGTTCAAAACAATAATTTCAACAACATTTGTATTTATAAAGCGGAAATTAATGCACTTAGTTCAAATAAACTGACAGAACCAAACAAAAGGGCATTACATAAGTTCTTGCAGAAAATTTATAGATTTTATTGGGCGTAAATTATAGTAATTTTGGACATGCGTATACCTGTATTATATTTACATACTGACTCACAATATAATTTCGGGTCCTTTGAATTTATAAGGTAATAAATAAACGACAATGATAAATATGTATTTTTCATTTGATTGATTTAAACCTGTGCAGACAAGTGTTTTAACCATGATTTTCGGATGGCCAATGGGATTTATAATAGCCCGACGTGCGGAATAATAGATTAGATTCTCCTCGTACTCGAGAGGGTCACTTTCAATTTTCTATCACATTCTAACGCTTCGTTCTTCAGCGTCATGGCTAGTAAGTGGTTCTAAGCCTTATAAAAACATTTTTTTATTAGTTTCTTGCCACGGAATTTTAATAAAATTCGTTTTTTTTTTTAGTTTTAAAATTGATTGCTGGGCTTAATTTTATTGGTGCGGTACTAAGTTCTTCGCTAGAGGTAATTATACTGATATTGATATCTGTTGTAAAAAATAGTTGATTTTATATTATATTTATTCATAAAATTTTAGCTTCATCATCACATGACACCAGAAGAGAGGCAGCAAGTTTTCTACACCGATGGAACTGACGGTATTTTTGTTTTTTTTAGTATAAAGTAAATAAATTTTTTTAGTTTGGTGAATCATTTTTTTATTGAAATTAAATTTCAGTTCCTCCGTATGAAGTTGTGACAATTCACTCGTCTAAAGTAGAAAAGCGTGATGTTAATGCGGGACATGTTTTTGAAGTGAATGCTTACGGTGAAAATGTAAAAGCTTGGATTACGCTAACTGAGGGAATTTTCGCTGGTGTAAATACTCCTATTTGTGGAGTGAGAAGTCGAAGAGATGGAAGAATTGATATTTATAAATATCCGAATGTAAGTACACAAATATTATAATATTTTATTTGTGTCTTTTTCCTCATTGTGAAGAAATGTATATTGTGAATTGTTTTTTGGTAAAGTTGAAGTTAAAAAAAAATTTTAATTGCATTTTTGAAATCGAAAAAAATTTGAAATGCATTTTTTTATGATTTAAAACTTGAAAAAAAAAAATTATAGACTAATTTAAAAATTTTTAACAGAAAATGAAGGAAATAGAAGCTACTGTATTCAAGAACACTAATCAAGGAATTACTATGACTGTCAATTACCGTTCTGATGGAACTAGAATGATGGTAAATATACAAATTTGGTTCTACGATATTATATTTGTGAAAAGGAAATTTTTTCAAAAGAATAGTCATGTATAATAATAATCCGAAAAAAATAGTATATAACTCGGATATCATGTTTATGAATATAATGACGAAAGAACCACAAATTATCTATCAAATAATTTCTGTTATAGAGTTTAGGCTTACTAACTTTTCATTCAATTCTAGAATGGTATAGTCGGCAGCAAAAATTGGTACGTGAAACCAGTACCCGAACGTCTGACCAATTCGATAAGTCGATACCGAAGATCTGTTGACAACATTAACTCTGATTACGACGACAAATCCTACCATATTGTTTACCAAATTCCTATGACTGCGAACAATTCAACTCTGATGGCTCGTAAGTTGAAAAATTTTAAACTATTTCAGGTAGAATTTAAAGAAGTTTATGTCACAAAAATTACCGTTCAGATTTCAACAAAAATTGCTTTTAAATGCTTTTTACAATTGAAAGTACAGATTTAAAGCAGGTGATAGTTCTACGTTAAAATTTGGATTTTTTTCAGCGCTAACTCAGTCAAAAAAATCAAAACGTGCTATTAGGATTCCTCCTGTAATTTATCCGGAAGTGCTTGTCATTCTTGATTGGGGTTTGTACCGGCAGCTCGGAGGAACTATTGAGAGCGCTGTGCCATATGTTCTAAGCTTTTGGAACGGAGTTGATTTGAAGTACCGTGGGCTTCGGAATCCTCGGTATCGATTGAACATTGCAGCTATCTTCCTCTCTGAGGTATCAATTTTTGAACATACTTTCAGAAAAAATTCTACAACGTTCTAATGTAATTATAATCTTATTGATAAACTTTGTCAAACAGGATCCAAATGCTCTTTCGTTCATTCAAAACAGTATAAGTTACGGACCAACAAGTTTGGACAGCCAATTAGTGATTCAGCACAGCGCGAGATGGTTGTTCGATCATCAAAAGATCGTCCCGTTGAACGAATACGACGTTGCTGTTATATTGACAAAGTAAAAGCCCAAACTAAAAATAATTTTGAATTATGCTAATTGCGAGTCGAAATGAAAAATTATTTTTTTTTTCTTCCTTATTTTTATAGTCGGCGAATATTTACAAACAAAAACGGACGACCAAGTTATGGATTAGGACGCGCTTGGATCAGCGGAGCTTGTAGTACTAATGATCAATATGGCGTACATAGGAGCGCGGTGGTACACGATGAAGGCACTTTTGGAGGTATTCATGCTGCAGCTCACGAACTAGGACACTTGTAAGTGCAAAAATTGTTTTTTGAATTGACCAAATTTGTGACAACAATTTTAATGACTAAAGGTTTGGAGCCAATCACGATGGAATAGAACATCCAGACTGCCCAACACACGTCGGTACCATAATGGCTGACCATCCAATTTTGAACACCGAGTACTCTTACTCGTGGTCTTGGTGCAGCCAAAATGACTTGTCTAGATTCTTAAAGTAACTTTTTCAAAATTTAACTAATTTAATGAATGTAAGAGTGGAATCTTTAGAAAATGATTGAATTCTGTTACAGTTACTACAATCCAACGTGCCTTTATAACGTACCCAATCCGGGAACACCAGTTCCAAGGTTGCTGCCTGGAAAAATGATGAACGCGCATCAACAGTGCTCAATGATAAACAGAAACACCCAAGCGTACATCACTACAGACATATGCAAAAAATTGGTCTGCTATGATGCAGCTCGACGAGTATGGTATAATAATGTCGATTGGTCAGCTGCTGATGGGACTTATTGCGCTCCGGGAAGAATGTGTCTTTACGGGAAATGTGTTAGTGAAAACTAAGTTTCTTATTTGTTTATAGTTTTTTATTGTTAAGAGATTTATTATGCTACTGTGTTGTATCAAACAATTGTTTCCTTATATTATTGTACATTTAATTAAAAATATTATTGTTATTATTACTGTTGCTTCTTTTCCCCAAAATTGAAGATCTAGCCGCTGATTGTTGGACCTTTTGTATAAAAGTTATCTCAGGACATCAATGGGTGTTGGCGTTGTTTAATTTGAATAATCGAACACGTCATCGAATGGGTCCTAGAATTTACATAATCACATACAACCGGATAATTAATACAAATTTGTACACCTGTGCTAGTTACAAGGTCACCGTAGACTAGTTTTTTTGTCATTGATCCGAACACCTGGGTTGGCGGTGTTTTGAGTATTTTATTATCTTGACTTGTAAAACGAGAAGGTTTCTTCGGAACCCATAACTCTACGTCTACTAATCGTTTTCGTACAAACTTTTACGGCTCGTATCTTCCAGTTTAGGTTCCCAGATATTATACTTTATTATTCTGAAGACATAAACATCAAGTTTCATTGTTTTTCCCGAAATTTATTTTTCGGATGTTTATTTCACACTGATAAAACTTTGTTTGATTTTTTTAGATAACAGTTTTCAAGTATTAGCTCTAGGGAAAAAAATTTATTTTGTATAATTAGCGACTATATTTACTCTTTTTTAATTTTTTTGATGTAATAATTAAGGTTGCTTCAATATTTCTATTTATTTTTGGATCAATATTTTTCTAACAAAATTATTTGCTGATAAAAAAGTTTTATCTGAAGTATGCATTGATAAAAAATGTTAATCCTAATATAAAATTGAGATGAAATGTATGTGGCATCAAACTATTCGTAACGTGATTGGTTGAATATATCATAAGCATGAAAATATATGCAAACTCTATAGTCAAAGCGCGCGCTTGCGCACGTAAATTCAAATTCTAGTTTTATTGAAAAGAAAATGTATTGAATAAAAAAATTTTTTAAAGTTGTTTTTATTTTTGGAGTCGGTTTCAAATGCTGTGATCTTATCGCCGACTTTAACTGCAACTTACTAGGCTATGATCAAATCTCAAATAAGCTAGTTTTTAAGACCAGCTTCCTAGGATCTCAAAACATGAAGAACTGATGAAAACTCGCATTCTCAAAATCAGACCGAAGTTCCTACTTTTTAAAATTGTCAATTATTTAAAGCGGGAAGTTAAAAAAAAGTCTTCTATTTATTTTTCATTTATTTGACACAAAAAAAATCCATATCATGTCCAATAAAATTTTCCCACTTGAATAGTAAAACATTATCATATCTTAATAGAGCCGGTCCCTATGATTACGGCTTTTGATTGCTCGTCTAAATAAAGAAGATTTTCGAAAAAAACACTCAGCTACGTAATAGATTTTTTAATTATCTATTTTATATCAGAGCGTTTTTTTCGGAATTCTCATTTTTTTAAGAGGAAAAACCCAAACTGCAATTAGCTTTATCATCACGAGTGCAACAAGGATAGTACCGTTTCTCGTCGTGAGTGCGACGCGAGAAAAAGACAGGATAGCCTCTTAATGTGTAAGTAAATAATGAAGAATTGTATCACTAATAATTGATCGAAAAAGTCTTGATTTATAATTGATTGACAGTTAATCAATAAGATCATCTTTAATTAATGTTTTATAAAATTATAAGCAATAAATATTTTATTGAATCATTCCTTGACCTTGACTCACTCATAAATCACTTTGTCATAAAGATAAAATCATATCAAAGTTATAAAATGATAATGATAGTTTTAAAATAATTCAAAAATCTCGAATAAAATTTAGTAAAATTATTATAAATGTCAAACTTATAAATCTACTTGAAAATATTGTATTTGTCAAAAAACATCACCTAAAAACACATTAGGAAAAAGCAAACATATGACATCGCCTATTGTTAAGACTAATGAAAAGTATGATCTCAATTATTGAACAATTTTAATCTTCCCGTGTAAAAAAAAATCGTCTTAAAATTGTCTTAAAATTGTCGTTCGTTTAAGATCTTAAACGTGACATAAACTAAGACTATTTTAAGATTCTTTTAAGATGCCAAAAAAAAAAAATTCCGAGATTTTTTAATAATTATTTTGATTTTTTTAAGACTATTTTAAGATTTTTTCAAGACGATTTTAAGATTTTTCTAAGACTATTTTAAGATTTAAGCTTTAAAATAATTTTTATATAGTCTTGAAAAATCTTAAAATAGTCTTAAAGAAATCTGAAAAAAAAAAATATTAATTTATTTATTTATTTATTTCTTTAAAAAAGACCCAACAGCCAATGGCCATTAACAGGGTCACATAAGTATACAGTTGCAAATACAATATATAAAATTTTTACAAAATCATAATACAATTTTGGATACCAACTAATTTTTATAATTAGATACACTAATTTTTAACTAATCAATTAGTAAATTCAGAAGACAAAATTGACACTAAAAATTAAGACTTAAAGAGAAGACAGCGGCCAAAGGTATTCTGTTAATAATTGAGAATGGTTAATCTAAATTTATTATCATTCCAGTAAATTAAATTAATAACATTATGAAATAAATAATATTAATAGTAAGTAAGATTAGTAACATTAATTATATAGGAAATGCATAAGTCAAAACGTCAGGTGGTTATAAATTCGTAATTGGCTCTCTTAGATACTAAAATGGTTGCTAGCACGTTGACCGTCAAGGGCTGATTAAAGCACATTATGTCTAATTTCATTTGATCATTGTCGCATATGTAGTTACATAGAGACATCAGTTTGTAAAGCGGAGAATTTCTAGCCAGGTTTGAACGAACTGAATGAAGATAAAACGTAGGGTTTGACCTAGTGTTAGCTTGTGGGACTGCTATTGCAAACTGTTGCAAAAATCTAGGACATTCTATGCTACTATTGAATAGGCCTTTTACAAAAAGTATCGAAGCACAGATCCTCCTCTCCTCCAGGGTGAGTAACCCAGCATCCAAGCAGAGAGAATGATACTCTGTGCCTCTTTCAGGATATATCCCATACTTTTTGTAAGCAAGGTACTTTAAAAATCTACGTTGGACCTTTTCCAGTTCCAGCTTATGCTTAGCATATAAAGGAGACCAGACTACTGCAGTATATTCCAGCTTAGGACGTACCAGCGCAATATAAAGTGTTAAGATGGCTTTAATGTTCGTAAACTTTTTAGTTAATCTAATAACAAAACCTAGTTATTAGATATTAAAAAATTTTTAGGCTATTTTCAGATAACATCACAGTGGCAGCTCCGGAAAATTATTATGGAGCGTCTTTAAATTGTCTCAAAATTATCTTAAATTAGTCTTAAAAAAATCTTAACAAAAAATTTAGACTATTTTAAAATGGGTTAACAGCGACAGAGCCCCGTGAACATTAAAACGGAACGTCTTAAAAAAGTCTTAAAATTGTCAGATAATAATTTTTTAACAATTTTAAATTCAATTTAAAAACATCTTACTCAAAAATATTGCGGTTAGAAAGTCGTAAAATCATCTAAAAATTAATTTTCACAACAAATTCGAGAACAAAATTTTCAAAAATCTGCTCTTGGAATTTTTCTTTTGGCGTCTTAAAAGAGTCTTAAAATAGTCTTAGTTTGTGTCACATTTAAGATCTTAAACGAACGACAATTTTAAAACAATTTTAAGACGATTTTTTTTTTTACACGGGTTCTAATTAAATATTTTTCACGATTCTACGTCACAGATTAAATAAAAAATTAATGATTTCAGACCAACTGTACCATTAAAAAATCGTAATGTTTAACCAATAAATTACATATTAACTATTTCATCAGATAATGTCAAAATATAAGGCACCACTTGTGCACAAATCTTCAAATTGTTCAAATTAACACTTTGTTATATTTTTGTATTGTATAATAGTGACTGATTCTTAAAAAAAAATGCGATTGGTTTGTCTTCAAATTATCGAAGTACGTGTGATCGAAATAAATAAAATCGAAATAATAGATAAAAATAAATATTTGTTCTGGTGTAAGTTGACACACGGATACAACTAATGACTTCTTAATAATTTTTAGATCTGTACTAATAATTACAGGTGGCAATAGTATGTGTGAACAAGTGGCTTATCAAGTATTTATAATAACTAACGCTCCTTTTATAAGCCAGTTATTGACGATTTTATTGTACTCTACTTTTTGGTTTTGAGGAGCATTCACTTTTTAAAAATTAACATGCGGTTCAGCGGTAAGTTTCTTTTCTCTTTATTTTTTTTTGTCGGCAAATCAAATCTTTAACGAAATCACAAAAATTTTGATGAGTTTTAATAAAAAAAAAGTTATTAATTGTTTTTTCTATCAATTATAGTTTTATGATGGAATGAAAATAATTAATGATCGGACTCACTCTCTAAAAATGAATCAGTGGAATTTCACTGTTTCGCAGTTATAAGTCTACCAAGTGGTATACTTATAACTGTGAAACAGTGAATTTACTACTAATTTCCAGTGATTTTCACTGTTTCAGATTTAGAGAGCAACTATAAAAAAAATTTTTTTTGTAAATGAGTAGATGTGAAAAAACTTTTTTACAAAATTAAAAATTGCTTTTAAAATTTTTTTCGATTATTTTTCATCAAAAAGACAACTTTTTAACTACTAAGAAATCGTTTAAAAAATTGATTTTAGGATTTATATCAGTGGTTTTTATCGGGTTACTCCTTCTTTTGGAAGTATCTGCGAGACAAAATGAAGAGGTGAAATTCATTTTACTTAATAAAACGATAATAAAAAATTTTTTTTAATAAACTCTTTCAATAATGTTTTTATCGATAGCGCAACTATGGATCATTTGGGAGACGCCCATCTACTCATCTTAGATCGCCTCAGAATAATCGTAAATATACATTCATAATTTGTGACATAATACACACATAAAGTGATAAAAAACTTGAAATGCAAATGAGTGAACAAAATAAAATTTCAGTTATAGGGCCGTCTTATGCGACAGTCCCGAATAATCCATCGCTGGATAGAAGAATTAGAAATAGAAGAATAAGTTTCAGAAGAATTAAATCATGGCTCGATCCCAGGCACGGTGTTCTCTTCAACCTAGATACACCAGTTTATTCGGTCAGAAATACTAACAGGGCACTTCACCCTGAGATTGAAGAATACCCAAATGTAAGATTATTTTTTTACAAAGCGATTTTGAATTTGCTTATCAAAAATATAGCAATTTTTTTTTTTTGTGAATAGGTGTTCCGTCACGTGATATCAAATTTGTATGAAGATATTGCGAGTGCTTCAGTACCAGAAATAATCAAACGCAATTATTACAGGGCTTTGGTAATTATAGAAGAAAAATTGAATTTTAGTTTTATTTGGAAAATATATTAAATAAATATTTGAAAATTTTAGACTAATAATATTCGAAGACCTGTACCTCCTCGTTTTCGGCGTCCACAAATATATGTTCCAAAGACAATCCCATTCAATAGAAACGGACGTTTAAATATAGTATCTATTACCAATAATAGTTTTGATAGTTCATTTAGTGAGTATGTTTTGTAAATGATTTTTTCATTCAAAAATTCATGTTTCAAAATGAAACATTAATATATGATGATATTCAATCAATTTTTATTTTTTTTAGATAACTAATTAAATTAAATTTATTACATTTAATCTAATTAATCTCAATAAATTTTGATTTTTACTCTACTTAGATTTACAAATTATTGTTTTTGATTCACAGCATCATCGCCTCGACCAAAACTAGTAACCCCATCAATAATTCATCCCGAAGTATTGGTAATCGTTGACTACGCGCTGTACAAAAAATTTCACCGAAGTGTTTGGGAATTAGTTAATTACTTAATGGGATTTTGGAACGGCGTTGATTTCAGATTTCGAGATTTTAACCACCCTCATGTTAGATTGAGTATAGTTGGTATTCTTATTGCTGAGGTATGTGATAAGTGATAATTATCTTCATCAAACACAGTATAATAATATGTCTTAATAATTAATGATATGATTATTAAAATTATGTCTAATAACCATAATTGTTACGCAGGATGAAAAAGCTCTAAATTACATCTACAGAAATCGTGAGGGTCGTGATGCTGTGAACGGTAATAAATTAGTGAACGATAAACGATCATGGTTGTATGAACAAAGAGCCAAGTTTCCATTTACAAGTTATGATATTTCAATTACAATGACTGGGTAAATTTTAGCTCGATAAAACCAATTTAAGCTCTATTTTTCATGAACAATAATTATTCTTAATTTGTCGTGAACTTATTATTTAGGCTCAAAACCGATATGAAAGGCTTGGCCAGTATAGCAGCAGCTTGTCGAGTAAATCATGATACTAAAGTCGTATACCAAACAGGATTTGTTAGCGATTATGGTGGCTACGATGCTATCATGGCGGCTGCTCATGAAATCGGTCATTTGTAAGTAACCAAAAAATAATGTTAAATTTTGATAAAATCAATCAACTTTTACTATTTTCTCGTTCAAAAACTTAGATTAGGAATGACTCATGATAACAAAAAAGACGGTAAGTGTGGCTTCGACGATGGCTACATCATGGCTCCGATATTGAAATCCAAAAATACATCATGGAGCTGGTCACCTTGTTCGCATTCGGATTTCGACAATTTTATCAGGTAATTTTTAGCATGCTGACATTGATTTTTGACAATTGACGATCATTAATTACTCCTTATTAAATTTCATTTAATTGTATCATTAGCTGGGAAAATAAGACCTGCTTGTACAACAAACCCAGAACCAATGGAGTATTACCAAGACTACTGCCCGGAAAATTGTTAGACGGCGATGAACAGTGCAAAAGAGCGGGATTCCTTAAAGCTGTACTTGACGAAAAAACGTGTCTTAAATTAGAGTGCGTTGTGGAAAGTGGTGAACTTGAAGTTCATCGTATTTCTTCAGATGGAGCTGCTGACGGGACTACTTGTGGCGAAGGAAAAATTTGCCTTCGTGGACTTTGTCGACTGGAAAGATCTGTGAATTAATATTATCACGGTCGTAATAATTTAAACAAAGGAATACGTTATATAGAGGAGTTGAGCTTCTTTTTGATTAGATTTATGGTATTGGCAGTAATAGCTGGCTTTTGCCGCCAATTTTACGGTTATTTCTTGTAAAAAAATTTTTATATTGAAATTTTAAATACTGTAATAATTATATCATTATGTAATTTTTTAGTTTTACGAAGAAATACCTCAATAAATTCGAATATTTTCGATAGCAATTATTTTTTTTGTTTTTGTGTACATTATTATAATCACAATCGATTTTATATATAGATACAGACATAAAAATTTTGAAAAGCTTATAAAGAAAGAAATATAAATTTTTAACAAATCTTAATAATGTAATGTTGCTCATATTAAAATTTTAGAGATTTTATCGTTTTCTAAGTCAATAATTTTTTTTTCAAACCTCATGTAAGGAAATTTTTTATTTATGACTTTAATAAGAATTGATTATTTATTCTTTCATGTCTGTAATTTAATTTATTTTTCGATTTCCGTAGCAATTAATGAAAACTATCATCGATAATTATCACTTCATAAAATATTGTAATATTTAAATGAATAAATAAAAAAAATGTCAAAAAATTTTTCTCACTAGATGTTTTAGCCAGATAAACTTTAAGAAAATTATGCAAAATTTGATGAATAGAAAAAAAAATCAGATAAAATAATCATAAAAATGATAAATTAGGTACAGGTTGGGCGTGACCGATCTGCCGTATAATTTACAAGTTATTCCGGTATGATGTAACTCGTTTCATTTTAATTCAAACACGAAAACGTCAAAAATGGTAACGATGTATAAAAAATAGTAAGCATGTGTGAATATACATAGGAGAAAAAATATAGATATTTTCTTTTTAATTCATTGTCAATGTCCAGGTAAAAAATAATAAAGTGGTAGTGGAAATAAAAGTTTATAACACCCGTATTTTCGATTTAACAAGTCAGTCCTTAACCAGTCGATAAGAGTTGAAGGGAAGTTAGAAGATCTCCGTCGGTTTTTTTTTTTTTTTTTTCAACGCGGTAGGTAAAACTATTTAAATAGTATGTTAATTAATAAGTAAATTAACTCTTATTATATTTTAAAGCTTCTAGACCGCAAAAATGATTGTCCAATTTTTTCTGATTAATGTCATAACTTTTGTATCATCGCAATTGGTAAATTTAAAATTTATTAATTTAATGTTATTATTGTAATCGAGTTTCAAAATTTAAAAATTGTTTTCATCTTTATGATAGATACACAAACTAACGTCGGAGGATATGCAAAATGCATTTGCGAAGCACGTATACAGTGGTAAAAATTTTTTATTGAACAACAATTCGTGTGATATCAAATTTAGTAATTTATTGTTATTTCAGTGCCGAAGTTCGAAATTGTGCAGGTGGATGTTTTGGAAGTGCCAAGTAATTTTGATCATAATATTTACAGTTATAATATTCCAAGTAATAATTATAATAATAAAAATAGAAATAAAAATAAAAATAATAATAATAATTCCAATAATAACAATAATTACAATGGAAATGGACTTTTCATATCGTTAAAGCCGTTTGGAGAGCATATAAAAATGTGGCTCAATCCCGTTGACGGAATATTGGCAGGGGAAGATTTGCCAATTTATACGCTTTCGAGTGATCCTAATAATAGGAGCAAAGTTAAAACGGAAAAACATGTTGGAGTAAGTTTATTTGTAAATAATGTGAAAGTATTAGTTTGGAAAAATAATTTTCATCAAATCTTTTTTGAAAAAAGTCTTATTAAAAAATTTTTTTCCTTCTGTTACTTATAAAATTTTAAATCTAACTTAGATATTTTTTTAGTATATGAAATACGCACTTTCAAAATTATATGAAAACACACTGCACGCTACGACATTAGCGATTAATTATCATCCAGACGGAAAAAAAAGCATGGTAAGAAAACAAGTTTGGTTTTAAATTATCATACAGTATAAAAAATAAATTCCGTGACTATTTCGATAAGCTATAAGTTATAAATTGCTAGCATGTATAAATTTTCATCAGCTAAAATCTAAAATTCATTTTTTTTAATCCAAAAGTTTCGAAAATTCTTCAATTAAAAAATTTATCATAAGCATATTTCATTCAAATTTTACTATTTTATTAGACAGGTTTCATAGGAAACTCCTACATTCGTCCGGTACTGTCCGAAATGATAAACCAGGTAAAGAGGTACCGCAGAGCTTTAAACGATACTGATCATCTTGATAACAAGATTTACCACATAATTCAAAAGATACCTGAGTCCGAGCTCAAGAAAGAGTTACGTAAGTTTCAATTTTAGATTTCGTTTTTCTATAAATCGACAATTCAATGTCTGACAACGCTAATTTGACACATAACTGATTGCCTAGCATTGAAAATAATAAAATCAAGGTCCAGAAGGTCTTACCCAACAGTCCTTTATCCAGAAGTACTAGTTATCGTCGACTACAGCCTGAATCGCAAATTCGGGGGCAATATAAAGGAAATCCTTGTCTATCTATTGTCGTACTGGAATGGCGTCGACATGCGATTCCGAGGGATTGAAAACCCTAAGATAAGGCTAAATATCGCGGGAATTATGTTTGCTCAAGTACTCATCATTACTTCTTTATTTATTGAATAATTTTGCTCAATTGATTAATCAACTATTGAAAAATTCAAATTTTTTTTCTAGGATCCGTGGGGCCTGTCGTACATTAAAAACTACATTGAAGGGAACCGGGTCAATGATTACATTTCAAAAATCGAATCCAAGGGACGTTGGTTATACAGAATGAATTCGGTGATTCCGATTGACAGTTATGACGTCGCTGTAACAATGATGACGTAAGTTTTGAACAATTCAAAAAATGTGTATGCAAATTGAATAAATCTAACATATTTTAACATTTTTTTTTTCTAAGACATAAGATGTGCGATTATCAAGAATGTGCAATTTTGGGCGTCAGTCCAGTTGGATCAGCTTGTCACGTGGATCATGCTCATCAAACAATGCACAAAATTTTAATTGTTCGTGACACTGGGGCTTATGAAGGAATTTCATCTACCGTCCATGAATTAGGCCATGCGTAAATATTTTTATAAATTGTTTAGAACTACAATTATGCAATTTGAATTATTTTATTATTTAAACGATAAGTTATTAATGATTTTTATTAAAAATTAGATTTGGTATGAACCATGATGGCCAAATAAACAGAGGATGTCCGAGCCAAAATGGCTTCATAATGGCGCCCAGTGATGTACACACTCTTCAACAATTTGACTGGTCTTTATGCTCGTTAATTGATCTTCAAAACTTTGTCAAGTACTCTGAATTCTATCTCTTTAATGATTTCTAAGTATAAGCAGTTGATTAAATCATTAATGAATATTAATATGTTTTTTAGAATGAATCCCAAATGTATGTTGAACAAACCTCACCAAGGAAAACAGCTGCAAAGATTTTTACCGGGAAAACTAATGGATGCAAACAAGCAATGCCAAATGTTGAATGCACTCAGAGCTTTTGTAATCAATGACAGTATTTGTTTGCGCTTGCAATGTGTTTTTGGAATAAATGCTTTGTTCTCGGATTACGTTATACCCTCGGCTGCTGAAGGAACACCGTGTGGCGTAGGAAAAATTTGCCTTCATGGTAAATGTATTTATGAAAGTCAAATTACGTATTGATGCTGTCATTTTGTCTTTGTTCTAAGTGATAATATTAATTGTAATTTTTTTGTCTAAATCTGTAATAAAAGTTTCAATATGATTCATGTTTTTGGAAAAATACAATAAATCTTTAACTAACGTAAATCATTTCATATATTTTCTTTCAATGAAAAAATAGAACTTTTATTTCTAGCAGCTGTGGTAAACAAATGCTACCAGATTCAAGATAGAGACAAACGTATTAGGTATTGATAATAATTTTTAACTTCCCGCTAAAAATCTCAGATTTTCAAAAATCGGGAAGTTATTGTTTTCACCCCGTTTTACAAAAATCGAGTTTTCATCAAATCTCGACGTTTGAAGGTCACAGGAAGCTTCCTTGACTATTTTTACGATGATGTCCGTACGTCTGTGTGTGTGTGTGTGTGTGTGTGTGTGTGTGTGTAGTAATCTTTGTAACTTTTTGAAACGGCTTGACCGATTTGTATCGCGGTTGGCGCCATTGAAGGGGACTATTTTTACGATGATGTCCGTAACTATTTTACGTATGATGTCCGTACGTCTGTGTGTGTGTGTGTGTGTGTGTGTGTGTGTGTGTGTAAATCTCTTGTAACTTTTGAACGGCTTGACCGATTTGATCGCGGTTGGCGCCATTTGAAAGGGCTTGCCCAAACTTAGATTTCCTGAAAATTTGAACCGATTCGGACCGGTAGATTTTGAGAAAATGCAAAAAAAGTGAAAAAAAAAGTTGTTTTTTTTTTTAAATTTTTTTTAAATATCTCCGAATTGACTGAACCGATCGGTCTCAAAATCTAATCAGCTCTTAACCTTGAAAACCCCCATCGATCGCCACCAAAAACGTTAGAATCGGTTGATGCGTTCGTGAGATATCGTTGTCGAAAAAAATCGAAAAAAGTGTTTTTTTGTAATAACTTCGAAATTCATGGCTCGATCGATTTAAACTTAAGAATTTTTCATGGAGCTTCAGAAACTGCGTCGATTGCCGCCAACCGCGTGAAAATCGGTTTATTCATTCAAAAGTTCATTCATTCAATTCTTTTTAATTTTGTATTCAAATTACTTTCTAATTTTGTATTCAAAGTACTTCCTCACTTTGTAATACTATTAAATTTCTACGGCCTTTAAGGAACGTCAGTTCTAGGGCCGAATTTCTTCAATAAATAAAAAAAAAAAAAAAAGTTATAGCAGTTTAAAAATTTAAAAAATCGTGTTTTATCAAATTTTGATAAGACTTTTGAGCTCGAAGAGCTCAGAAGCTTAAAACAGCTACTTTTTTTATAGAGTTCAAAAAACTGCGTCGATTGCCGCCAACCACCTGAAAATCGGTTCATTCATTCAAAAGTTATTGCCGTTTGAAAATTCAAAAAATTTTGTGTTTAAACTGCTATTAGAGTTTTGACTTCGAAGAGCTCAAAAACGTAATGTGTAGTTTGAAGCGTTTAAGTACAAAATGAGCGGGAAGTTGCAGGGATGGCCTTTAGGGTGAACCGTTTTTCTAATTTTTTTATCTAACGAACGGCTTTAGAGATTATTCTTCAATAACACTTTGTAAGAATGTGTTATGTTAATAATAGTGGATTAACGTTTTTAAGAAATTGTCTGATAGTTTGTGTTTCTAAAAATAAGATAAGTGAAATTTTAAATGGGTGTCTTAAATAATTTTTGAGCTACAGCTTTTGAAAAATGCCTGAAAATTTTTTTTAAATCCCCGAAATTTTCTTTTTTTGGACGATCATACTATTGGAGCCCCTTAAAAGGGATTTAATTTAAATGACTAATAAAACTTCAACACACAAATGGCAGAAACGAATCTTATACCGCCTTTAACTGCAATATATGCTACACTTAGCACTTTTTACAGTTTTAAAATAAAACTTCACAATTTTTTGCAAAATAACATTTTTACCGGTCGCTTCGCATAAATTTTGAAGAATAATAACAATTCTTGCTGTTCAAACTTTAATTTTCTAATTATTGCAATTATCGCGATGTATTTCTTCGAACAAAGATTGGTAATATAACGATTTCAGTCTCGCAACAACTGAAAACTAAAACTATTCTAACCAATTAAGTTGTTGCTAGGTGAAAAATTTTTGTAAAATATTCGAGCTGTCCTCAAAAAATTAATGACTTTACGTTACAACTTTAAAAACTACCAAACACGATTGAGCAAAGAGCAATAGATCATACTTCATACGTAATAATTATTAACAACTTGGTACTGAAAAAAGAGCAATGACGTCAGCAATAAATATAAATTACGCAACTTGCGTCAAATCGATAAAACAGGTACTAAATATTGATGGGTTTAAATATATTAACTATTTGTACGACCACAATAAATTCATGAAGAACACAGAGAAAGTGCATAAAACCGTTAATAAAAATTGATAGATTATCTGATTTAAGTATTGAGTCAAGTGTACTCGCTTGAACGCATTGTTCAACGCAGTCATATATCTATGAGATCCTGCGATAGAGTTTACTGTTTTTGAATCGTTCAAACCAAAAAGACCTCCCTCATTATGGTTTTTGTAGAGTTAGTTCTAATCATTTTTGCAGTCACGGGCTCGCAATCGGTAATTGCAAATTGCAAATGTTTATTTCAAAATCTATTACCGTTATAAAATTAACATTAATTGCTATTGCAGATCCACCATAGAATGACTACGAATGAATCGATCGAAATTTTTGGTGTCGAAACTTTATCGGAAGGTGATAATACAAATTTTTAAGATTTTTTTTGCATAAGAACAGTCGGTAATTATCATAAATGAAATATTCTAGTGCCTCATTACGATGTTGTACCCATTTCTGTAACAGAATCACAAAATTACCGGAAGAGCCTCCTCATTTCTGTAAAACCTTTTGGAAAACATATAAAAATGTGGCTTAATCCTGCATCTGGGATCCTGGCGGGTGCCAAAGATATGCCTATTTACAAGATATCAAGTGATCCGGATAATAAAAGCATGGTTGACATACAAACAGACCAAAATATAAGATAAAATTTCAAAATGATATCTAAATCTTTGATCCAAAAGATGGATGAGATAAGTTTTTGTTTTAGTTGATAAAGTCGCTACTTCCTCAAATGTACGAAAACACTTTGTATGCCACTACAATTGCTGTTAACAATCATTCTCTTGGACAAAGTCTGGTAAGATTGATCCCATTGCTCACAAAAAAATTTGTTGGTGTAAAATACTATTGGACTGTTTTTTTTTCTTTGTGTAGAAAGGTGTAATTGGAGATTCATTCATTCAACCGGTCCCACATCGACTAAGAAATCATGTAAAGAAACTAAAGAAGCTTCATCATCTAGACAACCGAGTTTATCACATTGTTCACAAGATATCTTCCAAAAACATGCATTCTCGTGAGTATTGCGAATGATTTGATTAGTTTAGACTTTTGATGCAATTTGAACGATTTAATTCAATTTTTGCAGCAACATTGAACGTAAAGGCATCAAAAATTTCAAGATCAAAAAATCTGTATCCGAATGTCATATACCCCGAAATCTTGATTATAGCCGACTACAACTTTTTGAAAAAGTTTGAGAAAATCGAAGATGCTGTAATGTATCTTCTGACCTTTTGGAACGGTGTTGATATGAGGTATAGAAGTTTAGAACATCCAAAAGTTAGGTTAAACATTGCTGGTATTGTGGTTGCTCAGGTAATTTGCAAATTTCTTCAGTTTTTCACCCTTTAAATTGAACTCTAGAAGTTTAATAGTTGAAAAATTTTGATTCACCGTAGGATCCATTTGTTCTCCGATGCATGAATATAGTTAACGAAAAACTGATGGGATCTTCAAACATTCTGAGTGCAATGGGCAAGTGGTTGTACTTCATGTACAAGTGGATTCCAATCACGAGTTATGATATTGCAGTGACTATGAGTCCGTAAGTATCCACAAATCAAGAAACAAATATGATGAAGAGAATTAATAATCAATATTTCATGAACAGATTTGAGTTATGTGAGTACGAATCCTTGTGTGGTATTCTTGGACAAGTTGCAGAAGTAGGAGCCGCTTGTCATGTCTCAAAGAAGCATCAGACAACAAAGAAAGTAGCAATTATTCGTGACAGGGCCGCTTTTGATGGTGTAAATACTGCAGCTCACGAATTGGGGCACATGTAAGTTGATTCTGATTTATGATTCATTTCAAAATGATCATTTGTTATTGTATTATATGATTGCTACTGTAGGTTTGGAATGATGCATGATGGTCAATTCAACAGAAAGTGCAGTGAAAAGCATGGTTTTATCATGTCACCGACGAATCAACATTCAAAGTACTCATTTGAATGGTCAAAGTGTTCTCTCACTGATATGCAGCGTTTCTTAACGTAAAGATATTATAATTATAATTTGGTAGAAGGAATTATGTGTTTGGATTTTAATCTTACTACCTTCATTAATTTTAGAAACTCAAGAGCATCTTGTTTGGAGAACAAGCCCAATCAGGGCAAAGCAATAGAGCGATATTTACCAGGAAAATTAATGGACGCAGATCAACAATGCAAATTTATGAAAGCTGGTAAAGCGCTTGTGCTTTATGATAGATGACAGCTTTATGATAGGTGATAGATGACAGTATTTGCACGCAGCTCAAGTGCTTGATACACGGAAAAAAAAATATCGCTCTCAGAGCTATATTGTAATGCTACAGTAACTATCCCCACTCGACTAACTGTTAGAGAGTTACTAGAGCCATCTAGTAGATCGCTCTGGCAGGTATACAGTAGATGGCTAAAATAGCTAAACCGTTGAGCTGGGAGAGCAATACGGGATTGCTGTGAGGGGTAAACGCCTCGTTGAAGTCTCAGATTCTGCGCGAAGTCTTGTTTGTTGACATATTTTATAACCTTTAAAATTAATATAATTATTTACTAGCAATCTGTAGTTAATATGCGACTGTCAAGAGTTATGGATTATAATTAAAAAAAAACTTTGGCTTATTAATTTTTTGTTTTTTCCAATAGAGATATTAATAGTTAGGGTACTTTTTAAATAAATTTGAAAATAATTAGTGCAATGAAAAAATCAAATCCGAATAATTTAATGAAAAATATGGTGGAGCAAATTTATAGAACCAACAAATTATTTAAAACCCCTTCCGAAATTCGAAAAAAAACAGTCGAAATATTTAAAACACAGGAATGTGTGTAGAAACATTTAATTTGTATAATTATTTTTTTTAAAATGGTACATGAAAAATAAATAAATAATATCAAAAATGTGATACTAAAGTTAATTGACAACTGTCAATTTTTTTTTAAATTTTATAACAAATCAATGACAGTAAAAAATGCTTCTAAAAATTTTCACTAAGAATTTTTTTTAATTCTCACATGTGGAATTTTTTCATTAAATTTTTTACGTAATAATTTTATTGCTAAAAATTTCTAATGTCTTTCAACTTCAATGTCATTCAAAAACTTAATAATTTAATATGTAATCTATTTTTTAATTCTTAATTACTTATTTTTTTTTATTTATCCATACAATTTTTAAATAAAAATTAACAAAAGATTAGAAGAATGAAATGTTTTGATTTTATAATCATGAGGTTTGAGGTTGGTTGTTCATATTTTATGACAAATAAATAAGTATTTACTTATCAATAAATTGATTTTTGTAATCAGTAAAATTCCATTCTTGTAAAATTTTTCCTACCCACGAATCCATATTTAATTAAAACAAATATTTAAGTCATTTTTTTTAAATTGATCATTGGCACAAAAAAACACGTGTGTCACTTTTATGTGGTCCGGATAAATATGTTTTGTCCGGTAAGAGGGCGTTGTAAGAGAAATGTAGTTGGCGATTCTAGCTATCTAACAGATCGCTCCAGTAGCCATACCGTATTGCTGCTGTAGGAATGCATAATGCTACAGTAACTTTCTACGAGTAGGTATCTAATAGATGGCTCCAGTAACAATATTTTTTTTTCCGTGTAGAGGTTCATTCGGATTCGTTGCCTAAAGCTGCTGAAGGTACGACTTGTGGTGATGGAAAACTCTGTCTTCACGGAAGATGTGTTCCCGAAAGCAGTGTAACGTTGTAAAAATGTGATTATATTTTGATATTTTAATAAAAATTTTATAAAAAAATAAACAAAACTCATAATTTTTTAACTTTAACTTTTCCTTTCCTGACATTGAAATCCCTTGGTTCACTGTTTGAAATTTTTATAATTTTTGACCTGAACCGAGTGGTACCTTGGGTACATACTGTAGAATTTTTTAGTCTACGGGTATATAAAGCCCAAAATTAGACACATTTTGTTTACATGAAGGTCATAAATATCCGGATATTGACGTAAATAAATTTTGTATACTGATATGCACAAATTATTGTAAATAAGCACACATGTGGACGTATAAACGGATAAAATCAACAAATTTGTTTTATCAGTGATAATAAATCGCTGAATGACAATATCATAATGCGTCGGATCATTTTGATGTCTATGACCATAGAAAATTGAATCACGTAATAATTGTGATTTATTGAATATTGATTTATAAGGTAAACGCAATGAATTCGATCCAAAACAATTTCAAGGGCAGCTAATACGTATTTATAATGCCCAAAATAGGACACCTAGTTCAGTATTCTGTTCATTTTCTGGATGAAAACTGTAGTTTGATCCAGCTTAGTATTAATATTAGTCGATAAAAAATTAGATATTCATCTGCTAATTTTTTATTCCGCAAAAATGATTGCAGAATTAATTTTACTCGGTGTTATTTCGAGTGTATACTCTCAATCGGTAACTATGACAATGAAAATTTATAAAGAACATTGCTTAATAAAGTAGAAGTCAAAAATAATCAATGACATTACAGCTCCATCATGCGATGACACCTGAAGAACTGGATAGTATTTTTTCAGTGAAGAGTCATTCTGAAGGTAATCGAATCGTGGAACAAAATAAACTGTTCTAATCATAGAAATTTTTAATGAAAATGATTAATTTGTCTAATTTTAGTCCCAGAGTATGATGTTGTACCAGTTTCCGTAGTACAGTCCCGAAAGCGACGCGATAATGGGCTTTACATCAGCACGGAACGGTTTGGTAGGCACATCAAAGCATGGTTGAATCCTATGGACGGAATATTAGCAGGCGACAAGACACCAGTTCACTTCTTGGCAGAAAATCCTCAGAATAGATACTATCCTAAAGTTCTTACAGCTAGAGATGTAAGCTTTTTCATGAAATTCGTGTCTGTTAATAATCGAAAAATTAATTCTAACGTATTTAATATCTAGATGCTTAAACAAATATTACCCAAATTGTACGAGAATCATTTACACGCCACTACACTAGCAGTCAATCGTCATAGCAATGGAAAACGGAGTGTGGTAAATTTTTAAAAAATCATTCTCCTTAATACGAGGTTTAAGATTGCGATTGCAAATAAACATTGTTATTTTTCATCAGAGAGGTTTCATTGGAGACACACACATTCAACCGGTACCTTCTCATCTTATGGACCACGCTAAAAGACATCGGAGATCAGTTAAAGGTTCACTGGATGAAGAATCCGATCATGAGAACTATCACGTCGTTCGCAAAATACCGAAACTTGAAGGAATTCACTACTCTCGTAAGTATTTCAATACTAATCATAAGATTCATCGATTATGATTATCATATGATTTTATACAGCTCCCATAGAAGCCTTTACAAATTCAAGTAGATCTCGTAGATCAAGTGAAAATGATGAAGTTAGGATATATCCAGAAATAATCTATCCCGAAATTTTTGTAATTGTCGACTACCCGTTATTGAACCAATTTAAATCCCAATGGATAGAGTTGTTAGTTTATATTTTGACTTTCTGGAACGGAGTTGACCTGAGATACAGAGATATTGTTCATCCGAGAGTAAGATTTAACATCCATAGCATTGCTATTTGTGTGGTAAGTTCATGAAATTCGAACGTACAGCAAAATTTTCAATATCCTATTATGAATTGATTTCATTTTTAGAAACCAAATGTACTTCCATATTTACAAGCGTATGGAAATGGACAAGGAGTAGATGTTAATCGTTCCTTAAATGCTAAAGCTGATTGGCTAAAACGTATGAGTAAGCACTTTGGATACCAAACATATGACATTGCAGTAACAATGACTACGTGTGTATTCAATATAACTATTGTATTCGTAAAAATGATTTGAACAATGTTATTTATCTCTGAACTGTTATTTTCAGATATGATTTATGTTCAGCAAACGCTGATGGTTGTAATGTCTTAGGAGTAGCGAATTTGAAAGGAGCTTGCACTAATGATAATGTTGCTTTAGTGAAAGATACAGGCGGTTTCGGTGGTATAATGACAACTGCTCATGAATTGGGACATGCGTAAGTGAAATGTTCAATTAATTATTGGATTCAAATATCTTACACTGGTCATAATTTGATTGTTCATTAGCTTCGAAATGACGCAATAATTACCCTAATGATGATGATTTTATTTAATTTGTATATAGCTTTGGTATGAAACATGACGATCAAGCCGAGAGAAATTGTAATGATAAAGTGGGCAATGTTATGGCTCCGGTTAAGACTAATACACCCAATTCGTATGTATGGTCCTACTGTTCTCTGAGGGATTTTCAAGACTTTATAGTGTAAGAAATGTTTCAGTTTAAAAAGAAATCAACTGTATACGAAAGGATCAATTAATTGAATTAATTATTTTTTTTTAGACAACACGGAGATTGTTTGGATAATCCACCTGCTCAGCAGAAACCCTTATATAAATTCATGCCGGGAATGTTGATGGATGCTAATAAACAATGCGAAATGCTACTTGGACGTGGGGTAAAGGCTTATCGGATAGATGATAGCATTTGTACTCAACTACAATGTACGGCGAGAACCAACTATCCGTTACCGGAAGCTGCTGACGGAACGACCTGCGGTCGAGGAAAAATGTGCCTTCATGGATTGTGTAGATTTGCAAGCACAATTAACTAGTAATTAAGTTTTACAGTAAATTGATAACCTGTAATATGTGTTTGTTAACCGAATAATTGATGTTAAATAAAGTTTGATGATTACAATACTCATTGTTGTTTTTAATGAATTTTACACCTTGAAATCTCAGGCTCTGCTAAAAAATTTACTCTATTAGTTAATAGTCAATGATTTTTCTATCAAAAATTTAACATTGTTGATTTGTTGCATTGAAGTAAGAATTACAAAAAAATTAAGTAAATTTAAACATAAAAAGTTTTAATGAAATAGTAAATCTGTTAATCAGGACTTCATAATTAATAAATTTCCAATCTTGATATGAAAAAAGGTTTGGAAAGTATGTCATTGATAAAGTTGATTTTTGCAGATGATATTTCTCATATCAAAAAATAATAAATATTTACATAAATAAACATTGTATTAGATTCGATGTCATATCAAATGTTACTAATTGGTAATCGTTGAATTGATGATCGAGAAAACTGAACTTGGCATTGATAATAATTCATAATATTTAAATAAATATGATGATTTATTTTGGGGAAATCGAAACTGATTATGAAAATATTTACAATTGATTATGACGTACAAAGTGGTAACTGTCAACGTTTTCAAGAATTATGATCAGCCATGTGTTTACCGATAAATACTTGTGGATGACAACAATAAATCGTGTAACATTACGATATGTAAAATTCGGTCAATGAAGACCATAACTAATTGTATGATTTATTCAATGGTACAAGTGTTGTAATTTCAAAACATCGCCAAGGTCAATTTCTGCCTATTTATAATGCCCATCAAAAAATTTAGTTCAGCCTTTGTCTTCCTGGTCAAAATTGACTGTTTCGAATTGTTGAATCGCGAAGTAATATTTCAAATTTACTCGTGTTGGTTTTATAAAATGATTACAGAATTATTTTTGCTCGGTATAATTTCGAGTGTATGCTCGCAATCGGTAGTTATCACAATGAAAATTTATAAAAATTTTATTAGAAACTAAATGCAATTAATTAAATTTCAGCTCCATCATGCGATGACACCAGAAGAACTGCATGGTATCTTTTCAGTGAAGAGTCACTCTGAAGGTTATCCCATTACAGGATATAATTTACTTATTTATCATTAAAAGTTTTTATGAGAAACTTATCAATTTGTCTGATTTCAGTTCCAGAGTACGATGTTGTTCCAGTTTCTGTAGTTAAATCTCGGAAGCGACGCGATAATTGGCTTTATATGAGTACAGAAAAATTTGGCCAAAACATAAGCGCATGGTTATATCCTACTGACGGAATATTAGCGGACATAGATATGCCAGTTCACTTTTTATCCAAGAATCTTTATAGTGACTATCCCAACTTCGAAATTCAAACATTTAGAAATGTAAGCTCCTACATTAATTAAATGAATATTTTTTACTGAATAAATTATTAATGCTAATGTAATTTACAAAAAGTTGGTGGGAGGAATAATAAAGCAATTATACGAAAAGCAATTATAATTAAAGCAATTATAGGCACCGAAGGTCCCTAAACATTTCACTGGACCGTGAATCTGATGATCAAATTTATCATATTGTTCGCAAAATTCCAAAATATGATCTCAAGATCCACTCTGGTAACATCTAAACGGCTTTCATTAATCTTTTGCATCAATCTTATGAATATTTTCCCAATTCTTTTCAGATTCTTTAAACCTACTACCAAACATTCAAAATGAGACATCTAAAACAAAAAGATCGTACGGTCAAGTTAATCAAGAAACCTCTCCGAGAACAATCTATCCAGAAATTCTTCTGATTGTTCCTCTGACATTATCTCAAAAAATTGGTAACGGTGATGCAAATATACTTGCATATCTTTTGTCATATTGGAACGGAGTTGATATGAGATACAGAAGTTTAGAGAATCCAAGAATTAGATTGAACATCGCTGCAATCGTTTTTGCTGAGGTGATTCTTTAGAACCGTCGAAATTTTTTATCTGTATTAACTTTTTACTAACTTCAATCAATAATATTTTTTCCAGGATCACTACGTTCTTCCATACATGACAACAGAGAATTATGTAATGCAGGATTCTGTTGGCAAACTTGAAAGGAAACGAATCTGGCTGAATGAGCTTCATCGATACTTCGCTCTTAATTACGATTTAGCTGTCACTATGTTACCGTAAGTATCATTATCAATTTTTGTATAATTGATACATTAGTTACGAAATTGATTGAATAAATTGACAGATATGTCATGTGCGGTGACAATGGATGCGGAACATTTGGACTAGCTTATCCCGGAGGAGCTTGTTCGGTGTATAATAAAGTAGCTTTTGTGACAGACCGAGGCGCTTACGATGGTATTCAATCAACCGCTCATGAATTAGGACACTTGTAAGTCATAATACTATCAAAAATGTGTTCAAGATAACCAGTAAGGAATTTGTTCTAGATTCGGTATGGTTCATGATGGCGAACAAAACAAATGTCAAGATAGCGATGGATACATAATGACCAGATGGGATAAATATTCATCACATTCATTTGATTGGTCACCGTGTTCCTTACAAAAAATGGATACATTTTTAAAGTAAGAGAAATTGTCAACTATCTAACTAAAAAACTTAAGTTAAAGAAAGTGAAAATGATGATTTTGATATTCGTAGGAGTAAAGGCAGTTGGTGCTTAAAAAATCATCCTAATCAAGGTAGAAAAATACCTCGGTACTTGCCAGGAAAGCGGATGGATGCTAATCAACAATGTAAACAGTTGGTCAACGGTGTAGCGACTTATATTGGAGACTCTATTTGCACTCAACTCAAATGTTTGATACAATACAATTTTGCTTTGCCTGAAGCTGCTGAAGGCACTGTTTGTGGATACCGAAAATTATGTCTTCACGGAAAATGTATTCCGGAACATTGGGTGGTTTGATATTGTTATTCGAAGGGTTATGTTCAATATGGTTTATGAAATTTGATGTAATTTGCTTAATAAATTCATTGATAATTTGCTTGATTTGAATATTTCTTATTTTTTAACCAATTTTTATCTTTGGTAAATAGAAAAATAATGTTTGTTAAGCGGCAATATTTCAAGCTTTGAATCTAAGTCATGGTGAAAAATATTTGAATATAATGATATGCTCTATTTATCAAAACTAAACCTTACTATTTGTAGATCAAAGAGTTATTAGTTCTCAAATATTTTAATATGAATGCGTTGATAAATAATGACAATGAAAAACTACGTGAGAGTCTTTTGATATATATGAAAAATAGATAGTAAATTGTAAAGCCTATGAAGTTTACTTAAGACGACAAATGTCATCGGCCTAATGTATTGCCAAGGGCAAGTCACATATTTATAATGCCCACAAAATTATCAACTCAACAGTTTTCGTCCATCTGTAGGCTGAAGACTACAGTCTGGTCAATTTTTTTAAATCTAGAAAAAAATCAAATTCTTCTAAGCTGCAAAAATGATTGCAGAATTGATTCTGCTCGGTGTCGTATCGAGTGTATCCTCGCAATCGGTAATTATCTTGAAAGAAAATTACCTAGAAATGGGTTCGTAAAAATTTGAATTTTAAAAAAATATTAAATTTCAGCTTCACCATGAGATGTCTCCAGAAGATCTAAACAAAATATTTTTGGTTAAAAGTGCCGCGGAAGGTAATGTCTACACACATTAAGAATCAAAAATTTGTTTTCAAAATTTTTTAATAATCAAATTTCTTTTAGTACCGGCTTATGACGTTGTACCGATTTCCATTACAAGACCTAGAGATCGACGTATGGTTAACGCATACCTTGTAGAAATTCCTTTTGGGAAGAATATAAAGATGTGGTTGAATCCTATGGATGGTATTCTGGCTAGCGAAAATTTGACAGTCAGTTCTGCGACATACAACCCTCGTAGCTATGACAAGCTGAATCTTCGAAACCGACCCGTATGTAAACAAAATTATCTAACAATGAATCAATAATCAGGACAACACTCCTGAGCCCATAATCTGCAAACTTAGATAATATTCTTAAAAATAAAGAAAGTTATAATATCAAATATTTTTTTTTCAGTCTGTCAAGCCTTACTTATACGCCATTTATGAGAATACTCGTTATGCTACTACTGTAGCTGTCAATAATCCTCCACGCGGAAGCCCATCGATGGTACGATGATTGTACTTAGTTTTAATTATTTACTGATTGTACTCCAATTCAAATCTTTGAATCATTATTTTAGACAGGATATATAGGCCAAAAATATATTCAACCAGTACCGCCCCATCTTGTGGAACACGCAAAAAGACATCGAAGATCACTCAATCAATCCCTCGATCATGAATTCGACAACTACATGTATCATATTGCCTACGATATTCCACAACCTATGAATAACATGAATTATCGTAAGTTTTTTCATCATAAAATCAAAACCACCATTGTTTAAGAGGTCTAAATAATTATTTTTTTTTATTTCTTCTCTTAGTTCCAATACAAGCGCCATTCACGAAAAATTCGACTAGATCGAAAAGAGATGCAGTTCCAGAAGTAATCTACCCTGAAATTCTCGTGATCGTAGAAAATAGCTTAATGAGACTAATGGGTGAAACTCCAGATCAGCAGTTGCTGTATGTTTTGGCATTCTGGAACGGAGTTGACATGAGATACAGAACTCTAGCGAATCCACGAGTCAGGCTGAACATTGCTCATATCATTTTCGCTGAGGTATCAATATTGAATTTCTGCATTTATCAACACTTTTTTGATATTGATTTCGAAGAAAGTTTATAATTAAAAATCTATTTTTAGGATAACGACGTTCTTACTTATCTAAACCCACAAAACAGTCGCTATTTTGTGCTAAACAACGACAATGCCATTGCCAATCAGGGAAGGTGGTTGTACCAAATTCAACGACAAGTTCCTCTTGCTTCTTACGATCTTGCTATAACCATGCTTCCGTAAGTATTCTTTATTACCTAATCTAAATATCATCAAAACTGTTTCGAGGTTTAATCTTTTCTATCCTTCACTTTTAGACACTTGATGTGCGCGAATAATCCAAATTCATGTAATACTCTTGGATTCGCAGCTATCTCTGGAGCTTGCTCTACAGATTATCAACACGGAATTACATATAAGGTCGGTTATGTCCTCGACAGAGGTGGTTACGACGGAATCCAAACAGCTGCGCATGAATTGGGACATTTGTACGTAAAAATCATTAGTATCTTTGCGATCAAATGATTATGTGCCTAAACTGATGTTGATTTTTTGCAGATTCGGTATTCAGCACGATGGCGAAAGAAACGGATGTCATGATCAACATGGCTACATAATGACTACATTCGACAAATTCACGCCTCAAGCATTTGATTGGTCACCATGTTCGCTACAATACATGGATCAATACCTTAAGTAAATACATGCTTGATTCATTTGGTGTGAGTTCTATTATAAAAATATTCATTGCTTGATGATTTTCAGGAGCGGAAAAGGATGGTGTTTATACAATTATCCATTTTATGACAAACCTTTCCAAAGATATTTACCAGGAAAACTAATGGATGCTAATAGGCAATGTAGGATTTTGAGAAAAGGATATGCGACGGTTATAGATGACTCCATTTGCACTCAATTGAAGTGTAACGGTATTCACACTGATGTTCGTTTGCCTGAAGCTGCAGAAGGTACTCCTTGTGGTCAGGGACGATTGTGCCTTCACGGAAGATGTGATTATGAAAGTTTGGTTGTTTAAATGTTTTCCAAATGAGTAATAATAATTTTTAGTTATCAAAGCAAAAGGTTTCGTTGTTATTTTTTTGAACAGACTTTGTAGATGACTGAAAATTTGAAGGCATAATGCAATATTAAATTTGACATGTTTTAAATCGATTATACACTTCCATATTTAATAAAGAAGCTTATTTCTCAACTTCGTTTTTATTAAAAATTTTGATTCAATACATTCAATAACCATGAGTGATGTAAGTTGAGTTGAGATTTGTGAAGAGAAAAATAATTATAACTTTCAGGTGTTGTAAACATATTCACAGATGTTCGATGACATTTCTGTGAATGTCGATCCGTTCCAAGATTAGCATCACTAATAAGGGATATATAAATCATTAACTCCCTGGATTTGGCGGCACTACGACATTTGCAAGCCTTATTTGAGAAATAATTTTTGTTTATGTAGACGGTGTTATAATAGCTTCCGAGACAATTAAGATAAGTTATTCTTCAGTTGAACGTGAGGTATTTTTACACCGGGTTTTTACTAGCCGAAAAATATTTATCGGGTTAATTTAGATAATTTTAGTTTGAAATATTTACTAATTTTTAGTGTGCTATTAATCTACTAAACTGTATTTATAATGCTCGAAGAACTATTGATTTAACAGTTTCCTTCTACCGTTGTGACGATAACTCTGAAAGTCTTGTGATTTGCTAATATTTAACTCTCTAATTGCAAAAAACTTCGTTACACTTGCCGCCTGTTTATTAAATACGCAAAATGATTAAGAACTTAATTTTATTATGCATATTTTCACATGTATTATCACAAACGGTAACTATTAGAGAATTTGTACAAAAAATTTTGAAAATTAGTGAAATGATTTTAATTAATTTGCATCAACAGATACATGATATGATGACACCAGAAGAAGTGAACAAAATATTTCCAGTCAAAAACTCTACTGAGAGTAATAAATCGTTTATTTTTATATCGTTTTAAGCTATTAATGTTTTAATAAAAATTTTAATGCTTCCTGTTACATTATTTTAGTACCAACTTACGACATTGTGCCGGTTTTGATAACGAAACCTGAAAACAAAAGCATAAATAGCTCCTATCTTTTTCAAACTCCTTTTGGAGAACATAAACATATGTGGTTAAATCCTTTGGACGGAATTTTGGCTAGTGAAAATATAACTATTTCTTCATTAAAGTACAATTCTAGTACCGATGGATTAAATATCACGGATTGGCCAAATGTAAGTCAACCAGAATTTCATTTGCCAATAAAAATGGACCAGAACTATTGAAAATTTTAATCAAATATTCTTTCAGTTGGTCGAAAGTATTATACCGAATATTTACGAAAACACATTACACGCTACAACAGTTGCTGTTAATAGTGATGCAAATGGATTGTTATCAATGGTAAAATAACTTATAAGCTTATTGCAAATTCAAAATATTACACCTAATAATATTGCATTGTTGCATTAGACGGGTTACATCGGTGATAAATTCATTCACCCTGTACCACCTCGGCTGAGAAGACACGCAAGGCGAAGAAGATCAATTAATTTCAAAACTGATTCCGACGATCAAGTTGATCATATCATTTACACTATTCCAAATCAATTGAACAAGCACTTATGTAAGTATCTAGAAGAGATCATGAAGATTTTGAACTTTTGATCAAATATCTTTTGGTTCAATTTTTTAGCACCAATAGAAACATTTACATTAATAAAGTCCAGATCGAAAAGATCCATTCCTGAAATAATATACCCCGAAATTTTGGTTATTGTTGATAATGTATTAAATGAAAGAATTGGTGGATCCATACGAGACAAACTTCTGTATCTTCTGGCATTTTGGAATGGGGTTGATATGAGATACAGAAGTTTGGAGAATCCTAGAATTAGGTTGAACATTGCTCGGATTGTTTTAGCAGAGGTATTAAAAAATAAGATATTTTTCAAGTAATATTACTATATTTTTGAGCTAACTTATTAAATAAATTTTTGTTTTAAGGATCGTCTACCCTACGTAACTGTCGATCTCAAAAGCAACTACTTTTTGATGAACCACGTTACTTCCCTACGGGCTCAAGGAAATTGGTTATTTAAGATGAACGAAACTATTCCACTTGATTCTTATGATTTAGCAGTGACAATGATACCGTAAGTATCCAATTATGATCAAAACTGGATAGAAATTTTTCAAAGATAAAAGTCTCAAAGTCTTAATAATTAGAATTGATCTGTTCGTCGTCAAAATTTGAACTAATTATAATTTACAGAAATCTATTTTGTGAGGATAAAATAGGACCGAACTGTACAGTCGTTGGACAAGCATTTCTCCACGGAGCTTGCAAAATATTATTTGTCAATAAAACCACGAACAAAGCAAGTTTTATACGAGATGTAGGAGGATTTGATGGAATCCAAACAGCTGCTCACGAATTGGGCCATTTGTAAGTATGGAAAATATAAAGCAAGTTTGAGACAAGCCAGTTATCCAAAAATTTTATAGGTTTGGTATGTTTCACGACGGTTTATATGGCTGTAATGATTCGCATGGTTACATAATGGCTTCGTCGGACAAATTTACTCCTCAGTCATTTGATTGGTCAAACTGTTCGCTGGGTCAAATGGACAAATATTTGAAGTAAGCTATTTTTCTATTTTTATTGATCTTGAGTCAGTCATGTGGAAAAAATTTGAAAACTTATCTTATAATTTATATAACTTTTGACTTTTAGAGATGGATTGGGGTCTTGTATGTTTAACTCTCCCATTTACCAAAGTAAACCGTTCCTCAGATATTTACCGGGAAAACTAATGAATGCTACTCAGCAGTGCACCATGTTCGTAAATGGATCTGCGACTGTTGAAGATGATACGATTTGCACTCAATTAAAGTGCTCGAAAAAGGGAGAAATTCGACTACCTGAAGCTGCTGAAGGCACTCCTTGTGGTGTTGAAAAACTATGTCTGCATGGACTTTGTACTGAAGAAAGTTCCATAGTATAGATATTCATTAAATGTGTACATAGAATTTTACTCAAAATTATACCATCTTTAGACTAACTTTTATGTAATTTTATTACGGATCAAAAATAAATCATTGTTGAAAATGGAAATTCTTAAAACTTTTATCATAACCATCTTCTAATTAATAATTTTTTAATATCAGGATTGAATTCTTGTTAATTACGTGAAATAATAAATAATTTAAAATAAAAATAACATTCGACTCATTATTTATCATAGTAAATGACGTCGGTAATAGTTAGAAAATACTTTATTTATATGACTTCACTTTATTTATATGACTTCAATTGATTTAAAGAAAATTATACATGCTTTTCAATATAAATAAGCCTATCTATTGATGTAAAAATATTGCTCTGCGTAAATATTTGTTTAGGGACTTGTTAGTAGACAATAGCAATAAATTATTGAATCTGAATCAAAGAGTAACAATATGTAAAAATAATCGTTAATAAATCATAGTTTTTCATGATTTAATGCTAAAAACAAGTGTCGTTGAAGACATCCTCAAGGGCAGTTATACATTTATAATCCTCAAAAATCGATGACACCCACAGTTTTTTTTCAGTTTTTTTGACGAATTTGTACAAAATTCGTTCTTTAATCTGCTGTATTGTAATTTTGTAAAATGGTTGTAAAGCTACTTTTGCTTGGTATTGTATCAAGCGTATACTCGCAATCGGTAACTATTTTTATCAAATAAAATCAGTAATCATTTTTAAATGAAATCATTATTACATTAAATAAATTACAGTTTCACCAGACGATTGAATCAGAGGACTTGGAGCATGTATTTTCTGTAAAAAAAGTTGCTGAAGGTAATGTCTGAAGATGTTAACTGAAGTAAATCATTAACAGCCTATATTATATTTACTATATAATTTTTCCAGTCCCAGATTACGATATCGTACCCATTTTGATAAAAAAAACCGCGAAGTCTCGGAATGAATGATAGGTTCCTTTTCCAGCGGCCTTTTGGAAATCCTAATATAAAATTGAGATGAAATGTATGTGGCATCAAACTATTCGTAACGTGATTGGTTGAATATATCATAAGCATGAAAATATATGCAAACTCTATAGTTAAAGCGCTTGCGCGCGTAAATTCAAATTCAAATTCTTTAAAAATGTGGTTAACGCCTTCGAATGGGACTTTATTCTCTAGAAATGCTCCAATTAGTTTTATAAGATATGATCCATATCAGGCTAACCAATTTATTTTCAGGATAAAAAAGTTTTAGATTATATGAACCCTTATGAGAAACGCGATCCAATCACCAAATTACCAATTTTGCGTAATGGTAGCTCTGCGCTGCGAAACAAAGGAAAGTGGTTGTACCAAATAAATAAAAAAATTCCAATCAGCTCTTATGATGTCGCAATTACTATGTTCACGTACGTATTTAACACATATTTAAATCATGATCTTACATACCTTTTCATTTTTTTCACGATTTATAAGGGTAAAAATGATTTTAATATAGATATATTTATGAAATTAACTTTTAATATTAAAATTGTAATCAAATTTGCACATTATTTTATAGTAATAATATCTGCCCAGAAGGTTTAAAGATCGCAAAATCTAAATGTATTAATATTGGATTAGCTTGTACAAGCTGCGCTTGTTATACAGAAGACCACTATAACATTACGTACAAAGTTGGTTTTGTACAAGATTTAGGTAATTACTGGGGTATTCAAACTGCCGCGCATGAATTAGGACACTTGTAAGTAAATTGTACAGTTAGCTTTTTATTTTAGAGAACTGATTTACAATCTTTAAAATAAAATGAAACCAATGTTAACGATATTTCAGATTTGGTAGCTATCATGATAACATAACTGAAAATGGATGTAGAAATGAAGATAATTACATTATGGCTACAAGTAATTGGAAAACAGAAAACTCATTTGACTGGTCGAATTGTTCCATTTCCCAAATGAATAGTTTTTTTAAGTAAGTTTATAATATATCTCCTATTTTTAAATTACAATAATTCAATGGAGATATTTAAAAGCGATTCATACTTTTTTTTCGGAAATAGTTCTTCGAGAGCAAAATGCTTGTTCGATGAGCCTCGTCATAGAGATCAATCTATACGAAGAACTAATTAACAATAATAACAGCTTAACAATGAAATTTGTAATAAGTTTTTAAGACGTTAACAAAAATTAAACTTTGAATAAAACATTAAATATAAATGTTCGATGAGATTAGGAAATCACATCGAGATAATTTAATGAACATACGATTATTCGTAATGATCACAGACATATTCGTCAGAATAATCTTCGCCAATACCTGCGCAAGAACCATAAGATCATTTATTAAAATTTTTACATTGAATCCATGACTCTGAGGACTCTGAGGAAAGTCCATAGCAATAAAGACAATGGCAATAATCATTTTTATATTTTAAAGGTTTTTTTTATCAAATTTTTTGGTTTTGATTTTGTTTCATTTTTTTCATCATTATAAGAGATATTCCGATCCTGACATTGAATTAAATTAATGTGTTGTAATCCGAGGATTAAGGATCAGGAAATAAGTTAATACTAGATTTTTATTTTACGCAACGTTTCGGAGTTTATTACTCCTTCCTCAGGCGTCTGTGGAAACATACAAAATTTATACAATTAATCAACAGATTCGGTAGAATCTGGCGCCAAGTTCCGTTCTCAAGCCAGACTACCGAGTGTGTATATACCGTAAGCAGAACGGTTTTTTGAGGTTACAAATTTTTTTTCAAATTTAATTTGATTTTTTTTTTATATGATTATGTGATATTGAGTTAGTTAAGAGATTTTGAGGTGTTGTTCTGTATTAAATAATTAATTGTATAAATTTTGTATGTTTCCACAGACGCCTGAGGAAGGAGTAATAAACTCCGAAACGTTGCGTAAAATAAAAATCTATTAAGTATTAACTTTATTTCATGATCCTTAATCCTCGGATTACAACACATTAATTTCATTTTTTTGTTTAATTGAGGTCTTTTTTTTGCTTCATGTTGACTTTTTTTTTCTGTGAGTTCTCGGGGATACTCAAGACTTGTAAGAATCGTGGTTTTCCCTCGACAACGTTTTCTGGGAGGAAAATCTCTAGATTTTGATGGTAATAGCTTAAGTAAAAAAAAATTTTTTTATATGATTTTTTGGGGAGGGGGCCGTCGTGCTCCAAAAAAAAAAAAAATTTTTTTCGATTTTTTGCAAAATATCGACTGATTCGTTCGAAATAAATGGAAAATAAATGAATTTGATGGTTAAAAGCCACAAAATAAAAAAATTTGCTTAAGGGGGCCGTCGTGCCCCAGGCTCCCCTAAGAACTTTTGGAATGCTACAGTAATCCGCGATTACAAAATGGAAATAGATTGTCGTAGAGTTTTTTGCAAAGAAAGTAACAGTTCCTATGTAATGATAGAACCTGCTGAAGGGACTACGTGCGGCTCTCAAAAAGTATGTCTTCATGGACAGTGTGTTAGCACAAAGTTAGATGGATAAGATTCTATTGCATGAATCATCAATTAAAAATTTTTTTAATTTAAATCATTTATGTAAGATTTTGATCAAATCAGTATGTTACGATTGATATATTTAATAAATTGCAATATATAGCTTAAAAATTTTATGTGAATTTTAATTTATCAACCATATATTAATAATTTCTAACTACATAAGTTTTCAGCCAAAAACTCGCGTCAATAATTGAAAAGTTTAATCATTGACAAACCAAAATCTTGAAATTTTCAATCGTTAAGAATAAAACGAAGGACAATTTTCAAGTTGAAAATTGTCCTTCGTTTTATTCTTAACGATTAATATCAGTAATGTTAGTATAGTTGGAGACTATATCTTTCTTGTTTTATACACTCTTAAAGAGACACCAATAAAACCAAAATACTTAATAACAATCATGATATTATATCACACTATACTTTAAAATTAATACTGTGAAAATTGACCATGAAATACTTTTGTGTAGTTTTATGAGTTTGATAAAAATTTGATAAATTTTATGATATTTTTTTGATTTGACGTCATTGAATTAAGAGATAAAGGTTATCAATAAATTGTAATGATAAGTAAATGTAGCTGTTAGTGACGAAAAATTATTGCTCAAAACAAATGTTTTTTAAGAAGTAAGTTATGAACATTACTGATAAATAACTGAAGAACAATAACGTAATGCGTAGAAATTTTAGAGTATGCCCTTTTGACATTATTGTAATTTGTTGATGGTATTAAAGCTATAAATTATTATTATTTTTAGAAGCTACGGCACAATTTGTTTTTATGAAAAGCATTTTTCATTAAAAAATTTTCTACGTTGATATTTTCCCGGAAAAATCATAACTATTGATCAACAATATATCGTTAATAAAAATTGAAAGTCAGTTTCATTATTAGAAAATTTTAATTCTTCTGTAAGAAATTAATTTATTTTGATTGTTGCTATTTATATTATGACATTAATAATTTGGTTGTATAATTTATTTTTTATTGATTTTAATACCTTAACAATAAAATTCAAACAAAATAAAGTTTTGATCATTTCTGATATCAGCCTATATAAATTGTAAGCCGATCACTTGCGTCAACAACTGAAAAATGTGACATAAATAAACTAAAATCTTTCTCATAAGTATTTTATTACTCATTGATTGTCAGAGTAGATAATTATTTATTATTTTCGTTAATACCTGTAATTTGATACTATTATTATACACCTAAGTCAATTGATAGGAGCTACTATCAATACTCACATATACATCAAAATATTTATAACGATCTCCAGTGTTTGATTGAGTGTGTTTCAAGTGCTTTATCAAGGGCAATAATTTTATATTTAATGTCAGGTTCACTATCAAGCTCACAGTTTTTTTTCGTCTTCATCAGAAGCCGTCCGTTTAAGTCTAAAATTTTATACTTTTGCAAAGTTAAAAAAAAGTCGTTTCAAAATGCTAATATCATTTATTTTACTTGGAATTTTTTGCAGTTCATCTTCTCAATCGGTAATCACAAAACATTCTGAATTTTGTCAAATTTTAAGTAATAACAACAAATGATTTGTAGATTCACGATAAAATGACGCCAGAAGAACTGATGCGAATTTTTGGAATTTCGCTTGCCGATGAAGGTAATCTGGACACTTAAAATTTCAAATAGATCTTCATTAAAAAAAAATTTCTAATTTATTTTAGTCCCGGAGTACGAAGCGGTACCAATTTATGCCAAAAGCTTAGACAAAAATAATGGTATATACATAACGTTGAACCCATTCGGTAAGAATTTGAAAATGTGGCTCACTCCAAATGATGGGATACTAGCCGGTGAAGACATGCCGATTGTTTCTTTGAAAACTAATAAACAAGGTCTTATCGACATAACGAAATACTCAGGGGTAAGTCGATTTTTATTGAGCACTTATTGCATTGTATTTATGAGCCATTAACCAATTTTGATGTGATATAGTTCATTAGACAAGCTCTTCCAAAACTGTACGAGAATAAACTGTATGCAGCTACATTCGCGGTTAACAATCATCGTACTGGAAGAATGAGTCTGGTAAGACGATTTCTCATTAATAAAAGCTCAAAATATGAAAGTTAGAACGCTGCCAAAATGTTTAATCATAGTTATATTAATTCATAGACAGGTTTTGTTGGTGATTATTACGTTCAACCAGTACCTTCACGACTTGTAAAACACGCTAGAAGACAAGCAAGAGCTATCGACGATTCATTTGATCATGAAGAATATGATCATGTTTATCATTTTGTTCATAAAATACCCAACTCGAAAATGAATAAACAAGCTGGTAAGTAAATTTTAATTGAGAAATTTTTACATTAAATTCAATTGACAACAAACCTATTGATGTTATTACTTTACACAGATTTTGAATTACAATCGAGGCCAGCAGGCATGGCACAAGAAATTATTTATCCAGAAGTTCTCGTAATTGTCGATTACAGCTTGATTCGTAAGTTCAATGGAAAAGCAAAAGAAGCCTTACTATACATACTCTCATTTTGGAACGGCGTTGACATGAGATACAGAAGTATCGAACATCCTCGAGTTCGTTTGAACATCGCAGGAATCGTATTTTCTCAGGATTCCAAAGCTATGCCCTATTTAATAAGTCAGGATGGAAAAATCATTAGCATTTCAGATTCTCTCATTGCCAAAGGGAAATTTTTGTACCTCATGAAGAAATATATTCCCGTAGATTCTTACGATATAGCAGTAACTATGACTTCGTAAGTATTTACCCAAAAGTTCAACAATAGTTTCTCTACAAAACCTTAATTGTAAAAATTTTTCAGGGATACTTTGTGTGACTTCAATAATTGTTACCTTCTTGGACAAGTACGGAGAATTGGTAAAGCTTGTGACGTCAACCACGAAGAACAAACAATGGATAAAGTTTTGATCATGCGTGATAGAGGAGGTTTCGACGGTATCGAAACTGCATCTCATGAATTGGGGCACTTGTAAGTTTAAATCTATGGAATTATTAGAGTAAGTTAATGATCAATGATTAATGATGAATAATCAATGTCCCATCAGGCTGGGCATGCACCATGACGGTACAGTAAACGCCAGATGTCCCGATGAACTTGGTCACATCATGGCACCATCTAACAAATTTTCCAAGTATGCTTTCGACTGGTCAAAGTGTTCTTTAGCTAACATGCACACTTTCTTGAGGTAATTAAGTTCATCTTCTTTTTTTTTTTTGAGCAACAATGATTGTTAATACTATTATGACTTTTTAGATCTCCACAAGCTTCATGTTTATTCAATAAACCTAATCAAGGCAAAGCAATTCACAGATTTTTGCCGGGACAGCTAATGAGTCCGCATGAGCAATGCAGAATGATTAATGGAATAAGAGCTTCCAGAATTGACGACTCTATTTGTACTCAACTGAAGTGTGAATTTCCTAATGAAGATGTATCTCAATTTAAGGATTTGATTCCTGAGGCCGCTGAAGGAAGTACTTGCGGTATCGGAAAGATATGCTTGCATGGAAACTGTCTTTTTAAGACACAAGTTAATTAGTTATGGTGTTAGAAGATTTATTTATAAATCTAATTATTGTATTTGATCTCATAACAAAAGTTTCCACAATTTATGTCATTATTCCCAATGGCTACGTACGTTCAAAAAAATGGCATACTTTAAAATAGCAAAATAACACATTATTTTGGAGAAAAAACTCTATTATAGTGATATTTTAATGAAATAATTTTTGAACGAAAAAAGTAAGGTAATTTTTGTTAATCTCATGTAAATATACCGATGAATTGCAGTTTTCCATTTTAATTTATATGATAAATCTAAGTCTTAGAATGATAGTTTGTAGTCGAATGATTGAATAAATTAGAAAATTTAGTATTAAAAAATTTTCTTCCATTTCTTAATACTAACTACAAGTGTAATATAGTGTTTTAATAAAATTTTATCAAAACACAAGACTTATTTTTTCCAAAAAACCTACCTCTTGATCGAACCCTCATGTGAGCGGAATCTTCTACTCGCGGACAATAAAGCAGTTTCCAATGTTATTCGTCTTCAGCAGTTAAATAATATGCGTAAGTTTTATCGCCAGATGGCAGTTCAATGCTGACCAGCAGATGCTTTATCACGTGCTCAATTATGCTCACTATAGATTAAAACTTCTCAACTGAGTCCATGACCGCTCGATCCAGGTAAAAGTATGCGTGGAAATGCAGTGATGCTGCAGATAACCAGCTTAAGGACCAACAGCCGCAGTAGTAGCAGTATTCGGCTGGTAGCTGGATTGAATCCATTGTGCTACATCAGATGGCCGCTCAAACTAGCAGCGCATCATCCTCTCAGCTATCACTTTCTCTCATAAACACAATTATCCTTAATAATTTTATCCCATTATCCAGTGTCTCAATCAATTGTATCTTAATTTTCCCGGCAAAAATTTATTCGGAAAATTTATAGTAGCATTTACGAACCTATGACAAGTTCGTGTCTGTGATTGTTTTTTTAAATTTTAAGATGCGGTGATTTAATCTTTATTATTTATATGGACCAAAACTGTTTTATCTTGCGATCCTGATGGAAAACGTGAGCTTAACCAAAAAAAAGACGGGGCTAAGTTATTTTTATATATGATTTTCTTGGTAATTTATTCGGGGATTGCAAGTGTTAATATTATTGATGTAAGAAGAGGGATTACGTACAAGTGAGAATTTAAAATTAAAATTGAATCACATTGAGGATTTGGTTTATTTGATATTAACTATATGGAATTATTATTATTATGATTGGTAGCTTTTTATTCTAAAACTAAGTTAGAGATAATAAATAAAAGTGCGCGTGAGTGTGTGACCTCGTGGGATTTCCACGCCGCCGGTGTCAAGTGAGTACTGACCCTCAAGGTCAACTGGATATAATTGTTCTAATTAGAACTAATTTTTTTTTATTATATTATAGTCGTATAATTTTATTTTAGGTTGATTTAATCTAGGTTGATTTAATCGCGAGAAAAATATCTCGAGATTTAATTTCAATTCAAGTTTTTTATGTGAGTTCAAGGTGAAATTTAACTATTAATATTTATTAGAACAAACTGATAATATTTTGGATTGATTATTTGAGCAGAATTTCAAAAATTTAGAATCAAATTTTAAGAAAGATAAAAAAACAATATCAAGAAAGTTTTAATCTGGTTTAAAATAAAAAATTTAATGAGAAAGCGGATTCGAAGTTTCGGATTTAAATAATGCAGTAGTTGAAAAAACTTAAGTAAGCTGACAAAAAGTTAGATGGATAAAATCAGTACACTGGATAATCGAATCGCACTCGCTTCCAAATTGATAAAATCGCGATGTTTAGCGAATGGTTACTCTTAAAAACAATTAGAAACGCAAAAAACGCTGATATAAAATGAAATTCAAATGAAATCCTTTGAAACTCCAGATGAATAATCAGAAACTTAATCAAAAGTAGATAGATAGTTATTGACAGGTAAAAAAACTCACCATTTGGAGATTTAATCAGCGAAGCACTTAAGCGAAGAAATAGTTCAAAGTCTCTCGATATAAACCTTTTTCGGAGTCATCAAAGTATCTCATTTCGGCCCCTGTCTCTACTCAGTCTTTACCTGGGGACATTAAAACCATTCATTAAATCGTCTTTAATTATTCATTTTCAGTCGTCAAGAATGTATAAACTCGCCATTTTAACTCGGAATTAGAGATAAAATTATGAGCGAATGGATGGTGAAATTGTGATTTAATTTTTATTAATGAATTTTATTATAATTGCCTACTTTTTTTGTAGAGAAATAGTAATTTAATATTTTTGAAATAAGGACAGATAGAATTAGCTTATGGTTATTAATTTTTAACTACATAAATTGTATAGACATCAAAATGATAAATTATGAATAATGGTCGATGATAACATTAAAATATTGTGTTTTATGTCAGTATCATTAATTATCAAATTACATGCCTGTTTCTCATTTTGGAAATGTTTATCAATGACAGTTAGAAAATGTTTTATTTTTTGAGCTATATAAAAATTTTTCTAATGGAATTAGTGTATTTTATTTTATATTTTTATTTCTGTCAACTAAAAAAAAAATTTTTTTTTAAATTAGCATTTTTTAATATTTATTTTCGATATTTTAATTTTGAAAAACGTGATCAAAAAAATATATGATTATTTAATAAAATTATTAATTTGATTCTTCACATTCAAGAATATTGACATATTGAAAAATTAATATAAATATTGATATTAATACTATAATACCATTATATAAAATTACAATTTAATCAAGTGCTTACTATGTATATTTTCGTATTTACTAAACGTCAGTTTCAAGGCTGAACGTGTGATAAATAAATAGAATAATAACATTATCGGTAATTGTTTGGTCTAAGGGTAACATTTATGTCAATAATAATTCAATAATTATTTTTTCAAAGCATTAAGTAAATAATTAACAGTAGATATTTATTTTTAATGAACGAGAAAACATAAAATAATATGCATAGCTTAATACCGATTAAAAACCTGCTACAAATATACTAATGCTCGCTACACTATAATAATAAGCATAAAGAGATGCGTGACATTTCAGTCAACACAATAAAAATAATGAAAATACTCGGTATATACTGAACTACAAATTATCACTTAAATTCTGCTAAATACACGGAAAAAAAAATATTGTTACTGGAGCCATCTATTAGATACCTACTCGTAGAAAGTTACTGTAGCATTATGCATTCCTACAGCAGCAATACGGTATGGCTACTGGAGCGATCTGTTAGATAGCTAGAATCGCCAACTACATTTCTCTTACAACGCCCTCTTACCGGACAAAACATATTTATCCGGACCACATAAAAGTGACACACGTGTTTTTTTGTGCCAATGATCAATTAAAAAAAAATGACTTAAATATTTGTTTTAATTAAATATGGATTCGTGGGTAGGAAAAATTTTACAAAAATGGAATCTTACTGATTACAAAAATCAATTTATTGATAAGTAAATACTTATTTATTTGTCATAAAATATGAACAACCAACCTCAAACCTCATCATTATAAAATCAAAACATTTCATTCTTCTAATCTTTTGTTAATTTTTATTTAAAAATTATATGGATAAATAAAAAAAAAATAAGTAATTAAGAATTAAAAAAAATTCGTAGTGAAAATTTTTAGAAGCATTTTTTACTGTCATTGATTTGTTATAAAATTTAAAAAAAAATTGACAGTTGTCAATTAACTTTAGTATCACATTTTTGATATTATTTATTTATTTTTCATGTACCATTTTAAAAAAAATAATTATACAAATTAAATGTTTCTACACACATTCCTGTGTTTTAAATATTTCGACTGTTTTTTTTCGAATTTCGGAAGGGGTTTTAAATAATTTGTTGGTTCTATAAATTTTCTCCACCACATTTTTCATTAAATTATTTGGATTTGATTTTTTCATTGCACTAATTATTTTCAAATTTATTTAAAAAGTACCTAAACTATTAATATCTCTATTGGAAAAAACAAAAAATTAATAAGCCAAAGTTTTTTTTTAATTATAATCCATAACTCTTGACAGTCGCATATTAACTACAGATTGCTAGTAAATAATTATATTAATTTTAAAGGTTATAAAATATGTCAACAAACAAGACTGCGCGCAGAATCTGAGACTTCAACGAGGCGTTTACCCCTCACAGCAATCCCGTATTGCTCTCCCAGCTCAACGGTTTAGCTATTTTAGCCATCTACTGTATACCTGCCAGAGCGATCTACTAGATGGCTCTAGTAACTCTCTAACAGTTAGTCGAGTGGGGATAGTTACTGTAGCATTACAATATAGCTCTGAGAGCGATATTTTTTTTTCCGTGTACATAATAATAAATAGTGGATGACTACAAATGCGTTAATAAATAGTAACGTGTATTAAACACGCGATAAAAATAGATGTATCAGCAGTTGTAAGCGGGATGTAATATATAATTCCACTCTCTTACTTTTATTTTAAAATTTAACAAACATGACAATGAATTGCTGTAAAGAAAATAAATTCAATGTAAAGGTATAATTGTTTCATCAAACAAGATAGAAAAACTATTGAACGGTTTTCACCTCGAGCTTTCAGTCACGCGATTCCTTAAGTTAATATAATGCTGCTCATATCCGCGTGTTTTGTTATTTTGTTGTGCAAATGTAAATGAAATATATATTTACTTTATTTTATATATATTATTATATAAATCGACCGTATAATATTATAATATTCCATGCACATATGTTCAATTAAATAAATGTCGTGTTTCTCAGAAATATAATCCTTTTTTTTCTACTCACTTATTACGCAATTATCCACATAGCTTTTCAAACGAAATAGACACAGGCAATTAACTTATCGTCAGGTTACTATTCAATATGTGATATACAATACATAATAAACTTTATGTTACAATGAAAATTTTACTGTTACGCGGCTATAAAATGATAAAGCGGTCATAGTTTTATTTTCTATTTCAATTTAACTTCACTATTATTTAAAAATAAAATAACCAGTGATGTTCCTTAAAAAATTAATTTATAAATCGCTACCGAAGTTTTCAATTTTCTCAGCAAAGTTAAAAAAATTTTTTAATCCCCAGATTAAATAATAAGTAAGACCAAATAGTTCATTTAAGAATTCAATGACCGGAAAATAATGATAGCAATTTAATGTTAACCAAATCGTTTTACATTCGGTTATTTTTCGTTGTAAAAATCTTGTTATAAGTACACGCATACACGACCATGTCGCGGGCACTGCAAGTACGGGTTGAAGTCTTAGAAAGTCTCGAAAACAAGTTGTTTTATTCAAAGTATCCCTTTAGTTTCCAAGACAAGCTGGTTCAACATGATCCCCTTTTTGGTATTACTTACAAGTTTAAACTTTCTGGCATACAAAGTACATTCTCGGGAAAAAATTTATTTAAACGGCCAATTTTTATAAATTTAATCAAAAGATATTCTACAATCGTTTCAAGAAACTGATTATTGTTTCACAATACCAGCTATATCATCAGTGAACTACCTCAACACATTAGAACTCTTTGGTAGTGAGACGATTTAGCGATCATGCGCCATCTGTTGGAGATTTCCAATACTATCTCTAGTCAAAAGATGATATAAGGGGATATAATGCTTCGAATGGGCATATTAGGACATCTAAAATTACATTAGACAATTTTTTCACGGGTTGTGTATTAAAGAATCCTTCAAAGTTTGTTAAAAAGTGAAGAAGCAAATGATAATAGACCACTCACACGATAATCATGCAAAGTTAATAATGACTGATTTAAAGGCACATTAAAGTGTGGATTAATGGATTCCCGGGTTACCAAGGATCTGTAGGTAATGTATTATATTGTTTCGTCGCGGAAAGGGAACACGACCCGAGCTGAGACCTGGTGAGCGCACCTTCATTAATTACCAACGTAAATAGACGCTACTGAACGCATGCAACACGTTCGAAGCACTCTATTATACACACACATGCCCTGCGTCTATACTTAGCATGGATGTGTGCAGAGTATTCTCATCTGTATTAGTACTTATGGATGTTTCGTGTTCTATTTCGTGCTAGAAACCACTCAAGTTTCATTACACCATTGCAAGTACCACCCCGACCACTACACTACAACGCCAAAGCTTTAGCATGGTGATTTTGTTCAAGTACATTGGGATCTGGAGTAAAGTCTCTGTTTTTCAGTTTATTGCTGAAATTATTGTATATATTTGAGTCGGTCTATTTTTTTTTTCTGAACTCGAGTATGATAGCGAAGCTTAATGTAACGACTGACTCGCTCTCATTCGCCCTGGAGACATACGTGCTGCTTTTCCGCTTCTGATTTATAACCAGCGGTCTACATCCCTTAACCATTTTCTCCCTTCTATAACGAGTACTCACTATACAGAGAGCAAGAGTATAAATTATTTTTGTATATAAATTCACAACTTCATGGCACTTATGTATTAATATATGTCCATATTCAGTACTTCATATCATTCTGTGTGTCCGCCATTTTGGGGGTAGTATTTTATGGGATGCATTAGCTATTATTTTGTATGGACTGATATGAAAGGGGATTTATGAGATTGAAACGACCCAGTATTGCTAGTTTGTTCAACGATATTATTCGGCTTTTTATGGGCCAGCGATTTTTTCTTGAACTTGGTCAATTCAGTATTAAATTTCAACCTTTGAAACAAATCACGAAAACTTTATCGGTTTTTTAATAATCACTAGAACATTATTGAACATAAAATTTGTAAAATATTAACAACTTTCGTAATGAATTTTATTTTCAAAATATTTATATTTTCAATTAAGAAATTACCATAAGTTAATTAGAAACAAATGTAAACTACTTGCAATTAAAATAATAGCAGACATCTGGGGAATTAGAAATTAATCCTAGAGAAGACGAGCGTGTGAATATTAAGCATATACTAATATACAATTGTACAGTGTTATATTTCATCGCATTTGCATTTATTCATGTACGAATAGAGGTTGTCTCGCAAAAATTCCTACAGATCTTTAATTAATTTTAATAACAACATCACAAATTAATTAATTAATTAGTTAATTATAAGTCAAAAACATCCCAAGTTATTAAGACAATAATTCCTTATTTATTTTTATTTTACTTTGCATAAAACCCAAAAAAAAATTAACTTATAATTATTATCTATCTTATAACCTTAAACCTTTTTGAAGTATTTAATTTAAATTTAAAAAACCAAAAAAGTTTACTAAAAATATCAAAAGTTGAGATATTTGTTGACCGGAACTACAATAAACAAAATATAAGCTAAATAATAAAAGTACTTTTTCTTTAGCTGATTTCATTTATGAGAGCACTCTACATCTACACTTTCATCCCTTTTATTTCGAAAGAGGTCGCTGGTATCCGTGGTGATTTTCTCCATTTCCACAGTAATGCTGACGAGGTACGTTGGAGGGAAGCCAATTTAAACTAGACGTTTCGAGATTAGTGGATAAACCTTAAAATCAAAATAACTTTTTGTTTCTTCCTTACTTTTTCCTCATTATCCTTATCCTTATCTCTGTTCTTATCCTTTGAAGGTATTTGTATACAAAAAAAATCTTTCTTCTACATTTTCGATAGTCAACTAACGAGACAATTAGTCGCTTCAAGAAAGCTTTAAGCTAAGAAACTCCTAATTGCCGAAGTAAGAACGAAATTCTTTAAATTTTTGAATAAAATTAAATTAAAGCTCAGAAGCTCGGTAATGCTTATTTATGCTCGAAAAAGGTGGATTTATTTGAGCACCCTGAGGGTATTGTCTTGTTTTTTATTTCTCTGGGTTGGCATTAAATTTACGGTGCGATGGATTTATCAAAAAAAGTCATTGTTGTGGTTGCGAATAGAGGAGAGAAAGAAAATAGAGTAATTAAGTATACTCATGACGATTAACTCACTTGAATTTGTGACCACACGATTATCGACCGTGGACAATTGGCTGATGCAAGTTCTCTGAGGGGGAGTTGTTTATTGTTTCCGGTCAATGAATCGGATATCGTTATCATTAAATATTGTTATATTACGTAACTACTTGCCTACCGGTCTTTTGAACGCGCTGCATCATGTTTTGCTCCATTAATAGCAAAAAATGAGCATGTAAAAAATTAATTACAAGCGAAGTTGAGTTTAATTACGAAGGTTATGAGTTTTTTACGGTAATTCGGAACTATGTAAATAATTTCCGGGAGGAATATGTGTTATTTTTTACGATGGAATCCAACAAAAAAATGATAAAGGAAATATTAATAAGATTTGAGTTCTTATTCGTGTTAATTTCATTTGAGTGTATGAAAAATTTTTTTCTCTATCTCTTTAGTAGTAAATGTGAATTCTAATCAAAATATAGTCTTTTATTGAACGAATAGAATTAGTTCTTAGAAAATTTGTCAAAGATAAAAATTGTTACTCGTCAATAAACTAAAACTGAGAAAAAATTTTTTTATTAAGATCTTCACCTATATTTGTTCGAAATCTTGATTAAATTTAAATATCGATGAAGAATTCGTAGTATGGCCGGTATTTTCATAATGCTTATTAAACTATAAAGATCGCTATATCGTCTCAAGGAATCTGGGGAATTTTATTTCAATCATTAGATTACTCCGAAGGAATTTAAACCTTTAAATCTATGGACTATTATTAAAAAAAAAAAATATCTCAACAATATAATCCATATTTAAATGAGAATTTTAAGCATTGTGCAACTCTAAAAATTCAATAATCGATTTAAATTAACGAGAACCAGCTTAATTTATTGGACCAACAAACGGTTCTAAAAGTAGCCCAAATAATAAACAAATAAATAACTAGAGAAGCCATTAAATGTATAGGAAAAAGTTTATAGACCATTAAATTGTTATTTTTTCTCACGTATTTTCGACAACTCACGCTGTAGCCACCTTTGATAAATACGGTGTTTCACAGGCCAGGCACGATCCTCAACTTCCGAATAGTATGACACGCTTGCCCGCAAGAAGAAAAGCAAAAAGAACTCCAAGTTGTGGCAGAACTTAACTTTCGATCGCGTATTCCTAGTGGTAAAAATATCGGGACACTTTTTAAAAAAAGGCTAATATGTGTAAGTAGTAAAATAGGCAAAAAGTACCTCCAGAATGTCGCATATTACTACATACATAATATTTGAAGTGTATGAAAAAAGGAACGGGATATATGAGTTTGCCAAGAAAATATTAAAGCCAAACTTTTTAAAAATTTAACATCACCTTAACCCTTTATGTTTGAGTTACTTCTTCTGTTTATTTAAATTTCAGTTATCAAATATTACTGCACGTTTCAGAAAATACTTTTCGTGAAAAAATTTACTGATATGTCCATATATTTCCAATTTTTATCTAAAGCCGTAAATGAATTTATGTAGTTACAAATTGCCATATCAGGCTGTGTATGAGAATAAAAAAATAATGCTTCGTAAAAGTCTTTACATTAAATAATAAATAGCAAAAAACAAAAATTGGTTTAGTAATTATTTTAAATCAAAAATTAATTTCAAAAAAGCTTCTTGAAATAGTCAAAAAATTAATTTTATGTTGTAACTTAATACCTTAAACTTAACTCTCTGTAAGGGAGACGATTTAGCGACCATGCGCCCTCTGTTGGATATTTTCAACACTACTTATTGTCAAAAAATTAGATATAGGCATATCAAGTAATATCAAGCCAAATATGTCCTCAAATGACCTGACATAGTCAATTTTCATATCAGACGACAGATGGCAGTGTCAAAAAAATTTTTCATTGGCTTAATTCAATTTACAAATTTTATTAATTTCACTGAAGAATTTCGCAAAAGCTAATATAATAATGAAAAAAGTTGAATCAAAACATAATTGATCAAGCAACACTAATGACAGTTATTTCGAGTACTTTTACAAGTGTCTAAACGATAATAATAATGACAATAAATCTTAGTGACATAAATGAACAAAAGATTGCATGTTACTGTAACCGAGAATCTCAAGATCACGATCTTCATATTCGAACTTTGCCTCTAGTCGTATCAACTTGTGGTCTCACGAGACCCTGTACAAAGACATCTCTACAACAACTAAACCACTACAACTACAACTTGAACTGCAGCTTGTATAGTTTAATAATATTATACTCCGCAATATGTATAATAGTAAGCAAACAAGTAAAACTAAACACGGAGTTCATCCCGTCAAACCAGTAGCCTTTTTCCTCAATAAATAAAATCCATTTTTATTCATTTAATTTCAATACTCTTGCTTTTATTTCTTATTAATCTCCTCCTTGTTCTTCTTACTCTATTTCTTCTTCCTCATCCTCACCCCTTCATCTCTTCTTCTCTTTCTTCTTTCCTATCTCTCTCTCATTGCATCGCACACACGCTTGCGCATTACCAGAAAGAGGACGGAGATAAAAGTACGCAAGCAGCAAAGTGGGGAGTCAGCGAAATGCGCGGTCACCGAATCCGTCTGTCAAACACATAACTAGTCGACTCCGGGACTTTCAATGTGTCGCTATGTATCACGAATGTTTGCTAATTTAATCTCTTATGATCTCATGTGATTTGCGATTCGATTCGCCGTACGGTTTGTTTACCACCAAATATTATTTTTTATTTTCAAGCCGTTGAAAAGTGACACTCAAAACTTTTCCGAGCGGTCTTTTTTGTATTTCTTCATCTTTTGAGTTTCTTCACCTTCAATATCATTTCCATCAAGAAGAAATCATTGACATCAATCATCGACAGGTCAGTTTAAAATTTAAATGATATTTTATCATGTATGTTGTTCAAAATTTTGAATCTATTAAATTTTAAACAAAAAGGAAAAAGTCAATTTCAAAATTCAAATATTCAATTTTTTGTGTCTTCTTTCTCTTGATAAAACCTTGAAATTTTTATTAAATAAAGACCTTGGTGAGGTCTTTTCATGTCTGTTGTCGATGTAGTTTAATAAGTGTTGATTCTCTCATTTCTTGCCTAGTGTAGTTTGTAGTTTGTACCACGTGGTATGCGGGTCTGGCATGTCTCAAAGACAAGTCATGAATAAATTCTTTTCGATTTATACTTACAACTGTATAACGGGATGAGATAATATAAAGATGTTGTATTATACACTGAGATGGTCTTCTAAATATATAAATATATATTGAGAATTAAATAGCTTGATTTTTATTAGAGAGGCATCGAATCTTCTATCGGAGTAGAAGAGTAAACAAATAGAAAGTTACTAGAGAAAGTCGGTGTTGATGTTACATGTATGTTGTGTAATCTAGTGGTATTTTGAATAATATTTGAAGGTTGTTTGCACAGTTGAAAATCTTTATAATAATAAGTATTTACTTTACTAAAATCTTTGGTAAAATATTTACTTGGCTGATTTCCAAAAATTTTTTTTAGCTAATCATTTTTGAAATAATTGATATTTTGGTAATTGTTTAGTTTCACAATTAGCGATTTTTTTTAATTACGTATTTTTTGAAAAAATTATCAAAAATAAAAAAAATTCTTGTGAGAAAAGTATTTTCTGAATGTAATATACTTTTTGTAAACCAAACGCAAAGGAATTAAAAGTTTCGGATATTTCTAGAGTTTTTGAACTTTAAGAACATTCGAAAATCTTTTACTTTGAAGAATGAAAATTTTATTAGCTCAACTTGAAAGTAAAAATTAAAAATGAAACGGATTTTTATTCAGCTTGAATTGTTAAAAATATAAATAACCATTGAAATAGTTCACTAAAATTACTCGTAATTCGGTAAATTAATAACAAACAATATCTATGGATGTTAATATTTGCATAATAGTGCTATTGCATCGTTACTTTTACTATTACGAGCAAACTTGAACTTAATTCTCCCATAAATGCCTAATAAAAATTATTTTTAGTGTCCCTGTAATTGAATATTAAGATGCGTCGTTTATTTTTAAGTACCTTTTGGGAAACTCGGCTATTAAATTTGACGATAAATTTTTTATCGGTTTTAAAATGTTCGAAAATTTTTAAAAATGCATATATTATTTTGTGATTTAGTTCAAATTTATCAAAAATTTTAAGATGTCCAAATTGTGTCAATAGAAACCGCAAAAAAATTTTGAAGTTTGTAATATTTATGTTCACGTTGTTACTCACGTTGTTATTAATATTATTATTACGCTTTATGAAACAATTTTTATGAGAAAAACAGCAAAGAAAAAAATTCGGTGACTATAAAATTAAAATACCAAAAAAAATTTAATTACTCAGAAGCTCAAATACTTGTACCACGCTTTTCCTGTCAAAGAAACCGCGACAAAGCCGTAAAAAGGAAAAGCAAAATCAAAATAATTACAATGAGCAATGAGATAACATGAATATCAAGTAATTACATCAGTACCAATACCAAATATATATATTTTAACTTATAACTTATAACTTAAAATAAATATAATATATTATAACAAACTAGTTCTTGCATGTAATTGCTAGCGTATCGACATCACCTGTAAATTATCGTAATTACTCCGTATTTTATTTATTGTATGTATATACAATTATATTCTTTGTCATTGTGTTCAAATTGATTATCGTTAGCTGGAGGGTATTTGTAATAGAATTTTAACAGATTTACGAACAATAAATGAAATATATTACTTTAACTTTGATGAAAGATAATTGTAAGTGGATGTAATAAAATAAAATGTAGTGTAGAGAGTGGTGTGTACTTATAAATAACTAAGAGCGTACCAAAGAAAAATGAGTAAAAAGCAATTATTTTTGTAAATGTAATATGGTAACAGTTTTGTAAAACACTTAATATGGTGATACAAATAAAATTATATTCTACTTTAACTTTGATGATCAATAAGACTAGACACACCTGACTTGTGAGAACTGACAGATATTTTAAGATTATTATTATTATCGAAACGTGACATCTTTGAAAGACCTTGGCGCTAATTATATAATAACAAAAAAAAACTATCTGAGAATCTTTCTTTACAAACAAAAAAATGATCGCACATTACTTTAGATGATAAATGGGCCGATAATTGGAGTGCAACGTGACAAAAAAGTTATGTAAAGATAAATTGACGGTAAGAGAGGTAAATTTCTGTCATAATATCGATGTATTGAGATAAATTCAGTACACAGGATACATACAATGTTAAATGAAAAGTATTGATATCTAATAAACGTTAACGTAGCAATACTGAACACATCGACGAGAACGATAATAAAATTAAATATTTTATTATATATTCATGCATCGCATGATAATTATTATTGATGCCCTATTTTAGCTTTATGGTTTATGGTTATTAATATGTTCGTGTTAAAAATGAATATTTTATTATTGATAGTTGATAACATTACCGTTACCTGTTTACACTTTCGTCTGCATATGACATATTACTTCCTCCATTGTTTCGATCACACGACACAATCGTAATTCAATTTTGTGAGGCGTATTGTTACTTGTTTCTTAAATTTAGTTCTTTAAATTATTACATTTTTTGGAAAATTTTTTATTACATTAATTATTAAATTAAAATATGTAAATGTTCAAAAAAAAATTAATCATATCAATTTTTTTATTTTGAAAAGAAAATTCATTCAATTTTTGGTTATAAAATTTTTGATCATCAATTGTGTGATTAATATATATAAATAAACGTGAAAAAAAATTATTCTAAAGAAAGTAAAAGTCAAATACGACTCCCCTCTGTATAATTTATAGAATATCTACTCGAAAAGAAAAGTTCTATAGAAAATGAATTTTTATTTCCATTCAATGACGAAAATGATTAATATTAACTGATAATTGTGAAGCATCACCGTCACCATAGCTACTATACAAATGTAAATATAAACAAACCATATTTTATATTTAAAGCCCAGATTAGATTTTACTCTATTACTCTATTCATTAAGCCATGAATACAAACCTAATAATTTATCCAAAGCCATATATATAAAGTTCTCATAATGCTTGCACACGTATATTAAATAGCTTAAGAAAATATTCATGACACTGAATTATAGAGTATGTAGAGCCCCTCGGTCTTTTATTGTCCGACTCGGTGTAGTAATGTAGTAATATAAGGGTCATAGTGCCATTCAGTATCAAGATTTTCTCACTGCATACATCTATATTTATTCATATTATACGATGCATACTGCATATTGCATACTATGAACATATACATCTACGTAGTTTTTAGCTACTCTCGAATGAACACAATACAATAGAATTCATAACAAAAACCAAAGACAATTGTCTGGTGAATATATTAACAAATAAAAACCAAGGCCAGGTTCAGTTGAGTGTACAGGTGTTAACTATCCTTCGACATTAATGAGTTATCCATCATCCATCACTAATAATTGATATATTGAAATGTGATTCATAAGTCTGATAATTGATAAATGAATTTTAGATTTATAGCTCTTTTTATTATTTTTTTTTTTTTTATTAAACATAAGATTCTTTCAATTTAATAAATTTAAAAGAAGATAAGTTTCAAAATTCATGTTTTCTTGGCTATTAAAAAATTTTAAAATAATAAAAAGAAAACTATTAAAAGTAGTTTGTTGAATTGAAATACGTGAAGAAAAATTATGAAGAAAATTGTTTTTATTTAAAAAATAAAATACAATTTTTATTGTTAATTATTTAATAAATTTATCGTGCGAAAAAAAATAATAACAAAAAGTGCGTAACTGACCTTTTACAATAATAATAATAAATTTATTTCAGCATACTTCAAGTTCAAGTCTTAAAGTCTTTTAAATTGTGGGAAACTTTTTAACGCGGATGTTTTTAAAAATAATTAAATTCACTCTAAGATGCATGTCGTTATCCGGTAAAATAATCCACTTTGTGGCACCTGTGTATTTCGTGATTACAGTACTTTTCATTTATTTTTTAAAGAGTATAAGGTAACGAGTTCTGTTGGTAGTAAATAAGTATGTGTGTAAATATGTAGGATATATGTATGAATATAAAAGGATAAGGAAAGTAGAAAAGCTTCTTGGATGCAAAACCGGTAATTTTGCGTTATACATCGACGGAAGTCGACTCTTGAATTACTTTTTTCACTTTTGTTGGGGCTTTTTTGCGGGAAGATAAAATAGATATAAAAAATATCTATAAAGAGAAGAAATAATATTAGATACAGAGGATGGAGAGGAATTCTCGGAAATGTTTTCTATAGATGTAGATGCAAATGTATATGGATATATTTATATCCGCTGGCTTTTACACTTTTACGGAGAATTAAAGTGCGGGGACGTAGAATGAAATCGGGAAACTGAAACGCGACCAATGTAGTTCACTGGATAAGAAAAAATGCGCCGAGATTAAAAGAGATAAAATTGTGAAGGTGAACTAATGCGATTTATTTCCAGATGCCGATTTTATTAACTTTTGTTGTTTCGTCTTAAGACACGGATTGTTGCAACAGAGGTTACATTTCTAACACTATAACATTTAGACTTTTTTATGGTCTATTGGCAATAGAAAAACGTATTTACTTATATAAATACGAAGTATGATAACGATGATAATTTTATAGTATTTGATAAGTATAAAGATTATTTCATTTGATGTAGTCGTCAAACAAGATAACAAGTTAAAGACTTTTATTCCTTAATCAATTATTATTGTTCTATTTCGCTTGAAATTTAATATTATTGCAAGGTTTTTACGAAACGACGACTCAACTTTACTTAGAGCGATTATTAACTTTTCGCTTATCTTCTGAATTTTACTTCAATGATATCTAGGGCATCGTGAGTAATCACGAAAGAGCTGCTATGTCAATTTCACTGAAATGTTTATTCCCTGCATTCTTCGGATGCTTTCGAAATATCATAACTAAAAATACTTGACATTCATTTGATAAAATCTATATTTTTATTCTATGATTCTAATTCTTCAGTTAGGAAAAATACGCTAGGCTTTAAAAATTAATTAAAGAGAAAATTGATTGAGCCGGGTTGTATACTGAAAAAATGCTTTATTCAAGAAAAATAGTTTTCACTTGTTTTGAGATATTCAGTTCAAATTCTTTCAAGAAATTCACGCGCTAATAAAGAAAATAAAAATTATTTTTTTTAGTAAAAATATGATTTAAAATAATTTTTAAATATGGAATTAAGCCATTTTGAGGCGTGCAATTCCTTAAATCTTAGAAACACTATCTCAAAAATATAAAGGCCTGAAACAAAGGACCCATCATAATTTTTTCCCCCCAAAAAAAACCTGAACCGTAATGATTTATAACAATAAAAGGATAAAAATAACGAGAATAAAATATTCTAGAAAAATTAAAATTTTTCCTGGCGAGGTTAAGTAATTGTAAAAAGTAATAAAATTCACGAGGATATAAATATCCGTACAAGACATTAAGGACACTCGGGATTAAATATTAAATGAGACATTGATAAACGAGCCTAGTCTACTTTTCGCGTAAAGTAGAACAGACATGGTTGATTTTTTTTCGACCTCCACTCGACTCCGCTCATCAACTAAAAATTCACTCGAGATAATTACCAATCGATTATATGGAAAGCGATAAAACAAAGTGAGTCAAAAAATAAAAGTTTGGAGTACTTCCAGATATTCTGTCTCTTACAACTTCTACCGGAAGTGCCGTAGCTTGCAAATGGGCTTTCGTGACGGTCATAAATCACAATGATACGTATAGTACAGCATTAGTATATACTAGAGAAGAGAACGTGCAAGTGCAGTACCACATACCGATTTGCTTTCGACTAGCCAGTAAATTTATAACAAAATTTCTTTTCAGCAAACCGAATTGCTAGAAAAATAATGTATATTTGTTCGATCCAAATAATCCTACTGAATTTAGAATGTTAGTTCAATGTCTGATGGTATGATGGTTTAAATTTAGACTCAACGAAAAAAAGTAATATATAAAAAGCACGTAAATTTTTTATGTTTCGTTGTTGTACTTTCGCGAAAAGCGAGCTCAAGTAAAGCTGTCAGAGGTACTTAACTACTTTCCGAATACTTTTAGCCGTAACGTAAACTTTTGTTGCTCTAATATACTTTACGCGAAAAATAACTTTTAACCAAGATTTTACAAAATAGATTGCGAAACAAAAGAAATTAAATATCTCAGTACTATCCCGGAGTAACAATGAGAAAATTTGATTTTCTTAATTTTTTTTTCATATTTTATACAACTTTTAGTGCAAAGAACACCCAAATTAGGTAAAAGCACTAACGTTTGAGATGAGCAGTTTTTATTTCATTCATTTTAAGACTTGCATTTTCTTTAAGTACTATATCTCAAGTACCTAAGAACCAAGGATAAAAGAATTCAAAAGAAATCTCTGATCATTTATACTTTGAACAGAATATTAATACGTAATATAAATTATTATTCCGTATTTTCTTTCCATACTCTGCATTAAAAGTCAAATTAATTAAATGCCAATGCCTCAATTTTTTGAACTTTTACAATTTAGAATTGATCAAATCGAACCAAATTGTTAAAATTCAAAAAAGGTTCATATCTACACAATTATCTTAATAATAAAGACAGACATCGTTATCATTTTATTTTCATTGGGTATAAAAAGAACAATTCTATTTCGGGAACAGCTTTCACGAGGTACATTGATTCAGTTCGTGCAGTACATAGAAATAGACAATACTAGCCGTGCCTAGTGACGTTTGTATCGCTGCTTCAACACAAAATCCGTAGAAATAAAAATAAAAAGTTGAATTTATTTTTAATAAGTATATAAACCTTTGACTTTTATTCTTCAGCAAAAATAAATTCTAATAATACTATGGTCTGCACATTATCGATAATTGAATTTGGACAATATCGACAAAAATAAAAACTATTGTTTATTTAATGGAGGTAAAAAAATTCGGAAAAAAAATTTCGTTAAACAGAATAATTTATTGCTGTTGGAAAACAATGAGTTTAATTGAACGAAATTGAGGTAAATTAAACTGTCGAGAGGCGCATTACAATAACAGATAAAACCGCACGTCACGTTACGATTTTAGTGAAACAATTGAAGACGATATTTAATTTATTTATCAATTTTATTTTATTTTTCTTTCATCTCATACCCTGTATATTTTTTGTACCATTAATTTTCATTAGTTACGTTAATAATTATTATTAGGGATTAGAGATTGCTCTTATTTTCAAATACGAGCAATTAATCAATTACTTTATTTGTTTACTCGACGGAGGAAAGTTTCTGGGGGGAGTTGGTACGTTCAGTCTGAAAGCCGAGACTCCGAGTGGTTAATTTCAAATGACATCTCAAACGGAATCTCCGCAAAGTAGATTTGTCATTACTAGATTAGCGACTGGTACATACATAGCATGAGAGTCTCAGTCTCATTAACGTGATCATTCGTTCAAGAATCTCATTTATTCTCGTTTTCCAATAGTACGCTAAGCATTTAGAGAACACTGATGAGTCAGCGCCAAAAGTATCTACCTAAAGTTGAAGTTAATAAATTAACTTTAGCTTGATATTAGTTTTAATTAAATTTTATTGACGAACAAATCTGAATAAAAATTTTTCATTTCAAAATCTGCAAAATTTTAGCACGCCTCAAAATGAAAAACTTGAAGTTTGAATCTAATATAAAAAATTATCAAAAATGTAGAAAGAATTGAATAAATTAGAATTAATATAGACATTTAAAATTTTGCAAAACTTTTCTACAAACGTATCTTTGATCATGATAAACATTGTAAACTTAAGTCATTATCTTGTATACTTAAATTTAGAAAATTGAGTATCAATTTTTGTTGAAAAAAAGTTACGAATTAATGGAATGCAAGCAATAACTTTAACATTTTCTTAACCTAAGTCAATAAGGAGAAAATTGATTAAACTTTAAAAACATTTGTGTTCGATAGTTTATCTTTGAAAACTTACTCAACATTGACTCTATAGTTTTATAAAGCAAATACTTACAAGTTAAAAGTATTAAATAAGACGTGATTTCAAAGCACTCAAGTGGTAAACTTTAACTTTAGTATATTGCACTCTTCAAGCCGATTGAATTTCGAAGATATTGATTTTATTCGTTACACACTTGAAACTTTCGAACACACGTATGTTTTACATCTATACAAACACTGTCAAGATTTTAAAACTTTTGCTATTTAATTTTCGCTCGTCAGAATCCCCTAATAAGATTTATACTGCATACATATACATATACGTACAATAAAAAACGCATTACGTATTGAAATATAATAATAAATTCATTTTTATTCTGCAATTGAATACTGATTAATTTACAATTGAATTATGAGTTATGGAGCACAATAAAAAAATTTTAGTATCATTGTAGTTTTGTGTTTTTTTATTATTATATAATATTTCTTCAATAATACGATACTAAAATATAATTACTTGATCCAAAAAAATATTTTGAAGAAAATCGATTGTTTTTTATCTTTTAAATTTTATATTTTTGATTCAAAAGCTTTCTTCATTCAAAATACCAAAAAAAAAAACAACAAATTTTATGTTATTTATTCGCAATTAAATTTCTTAAATTAATTCAAACTGAATTAAATAATTTTTTTGTGTACTTTGTTTTCAAATCCTTCCGTAAATCAGCTTTGGCTTAATGTATTTTTGTTCTTTTGTTTTACAGATCTATTGTATGAATTATTGATGCAGAATCCAAGACAGTTCAATTTGGAGAAAATTTTACGTAAGTCTTATATAAATATCGAGTTGTCGTTTAAAATTTCATGATATTTACTGTAACAAAATAAAAAAGTTACAATCAAAAATTTAACTATTTTTTTTTATTTAGGTAAAAAAAAAAAAACATAAATACATTGCAACGTATGCGGCCTCGGGTTAAGTTCATTGAAAAATATTATATTTCTATTTTACGTTAAAATTTTCCACACAATTGAAACCGTGTATTAATAAATTCGATATTTTGCCTCGTTATTGAAGTATTAAATAATTTAATCGCAGAAATAAATCAATTAGAATACAGTGAGGTAATTTTTATGTCGACTCATTTAAAAACTATAAAAATATGGGTCTAAAATATGCAAACTGTAGAATAAATTCGTTTGAATTAACCAAAAATGATTAAAAAAATGTAACTTTCTGTAAATAAAGTTAATGTAAGGTGGAATTAAACGTGAGAACGTTATGCAGATTGCGTGTGTGAATATCATATAGAATTTACATAAAAGAATAAAGAATTCAGCATGAGAGCCGCCGAGCTTTAAAGGAAATAAAAAACCAAGTTTCCGCCCGAGACGTGTCAGGGAAATAAGAAAAAATGCGAGCTAGGTAACAGATGATGAAAAAAATTTAATACAATATACAGAAAAAAAAAATGAAAATTGGAAAATTAAAAAATTTACTATTTAACAGCTTGTTACTCGAGTCAACATAAATTACGGGTTCTATCCACCAGATGTTTTTTTGGTCAGCTGTGAATATATGCATTCATAAGTTTACTCGAGTAATTATTTCAGTACGCTAATTTACATTTTTACAAATTATTTAAAAAAGCTACACTTAATAAAACTATTTCTATAATTTTGCACAAAAAAATATTGAGTTTAATTCAAACTCTTTATTCTACTAACAGCGAATTAAGCTCGGTAAAGTGAAATTAACTTGAAGTGAAAATTTTCTTCAACTTAACATTAATTATGAATTATAAAGCGTAAGCTGGAGCACTGAGGCGTATAAAGAATGAAATCCTGGATGAATTTTAGAATTTTAATGTACAGCCGATTTTTGATAGAGTGAGCAATTTAGTGGGTAAAAGTAAGAGTTATTAAACAACTTGAGTTGCGCAAGTTAATGAACTTACATTGTATTGTAGTAATTTATACTTATTAAGACAGCAATTCGTGTTGAATCTGAAAGTTTGAATTGGGTTATATATTATAACATTAGAAGTTGTAGGAATAAAAGTTGTTGTGTTGATAGGATTCATGGATATTGGATGCTTGCTTTGAGAACACCCACCAACAACTAAACTTCCTACTTCCTCTTCGTACTTCGGTAGTAATTCCAGCAAAAGCTAGTCTTATATTAAGCCTTTAAGTGTGTGAGTTAATCCAATAAGCTTCTGAGATGAGTTTTATGAATACGTGGAACTTTCGGGCAGCCATATTTTAGTGAGTAATTGTGGATCTTCTTGTGGCTCTTCGCCGGAATCAGCTGTTTTCACGGCAATTACATCCTTGTTATTTTATTAATTGATGACTTGCAGCTTTTGTTCTCAAGGAAAAATTAGGGTGAGACTAGGAGTCAATTATCGGAATTTCTTACCTCAAAAATATTAACTGAAACTTAATTATCTTTAGTATCATTGACTTTTGTTAAGGTAAATAAAAATTACGTAATTCAAGAAAAATAATCTCTCTAAGAATTCACTTTTGTTTTCAAATATTCAGTTTTAATTAATTTAATCGTGAAATAAGAAAAATTGATCGTCTCTTATTCAAAGTTAAATTTTAAAAATCCAAAAGAAACCAAGCTAAAAATTCTCCAGCGCACAGTTTATTTACTCGTCGCCAGTAAAAATCTCAAGTGAGTAATAAATTCAAATCTTCCGGCGTCGCTAAATTTTCCCAGAATGCCGGTAAAAATACTGGAGCTCTTTCCTCTGGCTCTTCATTTGTGAAATGTTGTTTTAAAATTATTCACCTATAAGTCCCATCGAATTTTCATGTATATCCTTTTAAATCATTCAATCTATTTATCGCGATTTATTATTCTCCCCCAGCGTAAGAGAGTAGTCTCGATTTTTTCATCAACGATTGAAATAAAAGTGCGTTCATTGAGAATGACTAAGCTATCAATTTAGATCAAGAGGATAAAAACATCTATTGTTGAAAATAACTTTATTCCTTCTTAATTATCGATATCAGTTTAATGAAATCAGAGTATGAATAACAAAAATGAAAGTTATACGGTATTATAATAAATTTGGTTGGTTCCTTCCATTTTATTTGTTCCGATCTCTTTTGTCGTAATGTAATTTTAGAGGCAGCCGAATACATAATTAAATCACTCCGGAAATGCAGGAGCAGTCGGCGTTAAAAATGATATAATATCCTCAAACAATACACAAAAAAGCAAATTTATTCAGGCGCTTTGTCACTCAAACAGACTCTGATTCCGGTCATATGATGTTAACATCCCACAATGTATTTAATGTTAAATACCCCGAATGTTCTGTAAATACACACGTTTATATCGTATCAACTGATCGGCATGTATCGCTTCCGGAATATTCACGGTCCAGTGATACACTCGTTTTTCTAACTCGTTGAGAAAAAGGGCAAAAGAATGAGCTATTCTCCGTTCCAGAAGCGCCTTCGTCCGCTGTTCACCCGTGAAATTGAAATTCTATACGGAGAATAATATTTTCCGTGCATTTCAATGAATCAAATATATATATTTATGTCGTAATTCTTGAAATATCCAAACTGCTTTTATTATTTAAAGTTTGTTTGAAAAATAAAGTTATAAGTTAAAATATAAATGTAATATGAGTTTTAAATGCCAGTTGAAACTTTCAATGGTGAAACACCAGACAGGTGTGATTAATATAAATACTTAGATTTTATTAACACTAGTTTAGTGAGTTAATAGAACTTCGGGTCGTAAACCTAAATCGATGCAAGAGTTTATTAATTTTAAATTGCCAGCGATAAGGATAAATTATAACAGGCTTGATATTGTACTGGAGTAATTTTATTTCGTAGGATTATGTTGTAAATATTTTCAAACAATTAGATAATACATAGTAAATTTTTAATTAAATTTGGATTTTTCTTTTAATATGTTTTCATTAAAATTATATTTTTTTATTGTCCTTAAAATTTAAGACAGTGACTTTTTAAAATTGGGGATGATAATTATTAATATCAGCACAGAAAAAAATTTTATAAAATAATTAATTATTTGTTGTTGTAGAATTACTTTCATAAAAAAAAAAAATTAAAACGTTTAAAGAATGAAATTTTTCATTTGCTCTCTCTAGGGTGTCTCCAGCAAAGAAGTTTAAACAACAATAAATGCTGAAGAAAGAAATAAAAAATTATTTCAGTAAGAAGTTCTAGATTAAAACTCAGATGTTATGTAAAAAATTTAAAAGTTAAATACAACAATAATAATATAATAAAAGCACTTTGAATATTCACAAAACCATGTAACGTTGAAGAAATATTTACAGTTTTAGGTAGAATAATATTAAAAATGAAAAAATTTTTTTTATATCGTAGAATTTTATTTGATGAACGTCAAGCAATTAATTTTGCAAGTAAACTTGATATGTTTGTGAGACTTATACTCAAGAAGATAAACTTAGTAGCGTAGAAATTTGCAACGGTGGCTCATCCCGCCGGAAAAGGATGAAGCACATGGAATATCCAATGATCTTATACTCAGTCAAGAGAAGCGAAGCTTTAGAGTTTTCCAGACTGTTGGTTATACAGACGAGGTTAGCTTTGGCTTTTGAGAATAAACGAGGAGAGATGAAACACACCACAATAAAGTTTTACCAATACTGGCTCGTGCTGAAGACACAGACGATAAAATATCGATTGTGAGGAACACAAGAAGGAGTTTAAAGTGTGTACGCCGTAAAACGTCAAATGCAATAGCTAGCTTTCTGCGGATACGATAAAGAAAATTGAGCCATCAGAATCCACGTATATAATGCAGAGATAGAGGAAAAAGTTGGAAAAGCATTTCAGAAAATTAGTTGAAGATCATTCTAGTCGACCGTTTTAGTTGTGTGGAGCCAACTTTTGACACTTGCTAGATATTCTCTCAAGGAACTCCTTATACGCACTTATTGGTGACTTTGAACTTTTATTAATAAGTTCTTTTCTTTTTATAAATAATAATTTTTCTAGCTCCTGTAAACAATCTTTATATTTCAAAAATAAAATATTTTTTTTTTTTGGTTTTGAAAAATTGAACTCTGATTTTTTTTTAATAAACAAATTATCAAGATTTCAATTCAAACATAGAAAATGAAGAGTGAATTTATTAAGCAATAGACAATTTAAAAATATATCGTTCATTATATATTTCATGAAGGTTCTGCCCTATTTTTGACGACATCATTGCGTGAAAATTGAGTAGAACGTCGTCGAGAAGATACGAAGTTACAACCCACTCAAGATCTTTACGACGTCTCATAAATAAACTATGCATTAGAGAATTTTTATTTCCTTTATACTATACTACGCTACACTATTTTTCGTTTAAAATTTAAAACTTCAACTCTCAATAAAAGCCTGTTTAGTAATCACATTAATTTTAACGCCCCAAATTATGTCACGGGCAATTATCTGACAGAGTTTTTGAAGCCATAAACATCCCCATCCATTAACAAAATAAAAAATTTTTTTAATGGCTCTGCAGCCATCAGTTTTTCAATCACACCGGACGAAAAAGAACGGATATTTTTTCCCAATTCAATTTTCTCTTTTGACTTGATTTTTTCCGACCACAGTTACATTTTTATAACAGCAAAATATTCACAAAGAATTTCCAACAAAAACGCTTTAACAAACTCGCGAAAGAAACAAGATAAAAAAATTCAATTTACTCCACTCGAATCTCTATCCAATTCGGTATACATTAAAAAGCTTTTACAAATACTTGAATTAAACTTCGGAATTTTCCACCAAATTTGATCGCTTTCTGTTTCATTTTAAATCCTTTTATCTCGATACTACCTCTGTCCCGCTATCATGATACCCGACGTCCATGTCTAGGTCTGGCAAACGGCCAAATAGCGCTCGCTATAATTCTCGTCGTTCAAAAGTTAAAAAATAAATACTATATGTATAAGGTAGATGGAAAAATGCATATTGGTCCGCAACACACTATCAAATTCAGGAGAAAGCTTTTTGAATGATGCATCGAAATAGGACTTTTTTACGTTTTTTATGAGTATCTTTAATAATACGCCCATTGTTATCTACATTCTATACATTTTCATACACATACAGGCTGTTAACTTTATCTACGAACACTCGACGCTCATGGAACTTTTAATCTCTCATATTTGACAATTTATGTTGTTATTATTTTTAATCTTCTTTATAATTTTCCAATAGCGCTTGTCCGTGAATAAAAATTCTATTTTTAAAGGCTCTTTTTATTATTAAGCATTTGCATTAATATTCTACTCTCTCCATAAATTAGTATTAATATTGTTATTATTCTCTAAATTAATACGGAAAATTATTGACAATATCATAATCGTGAAAAAATTTGAGTAGATTTTATTATAAAATTCTAATAGTAAAAAATTTTTCTCCTTCCATTATGAATTTCATATCCACAGAAAACAAGATTATTTTGCGGTGAATCGCAATGAAATGTCGAACTAAACGTCGCAACCACCTCAAAAATTCAAGATTAAATATCCGGCAAATTGACTGCAACGACTTGACAGTAAAAAAGATTTAAAAAGGTGATGGTATTTCTGTCAAATTTTTTTTTTTTTTTCAAAATCTCTAGACTATTTTGGCAAAGTTAAACGTCAGTTACTGAAAGGGGAAATTAAAATCAAATTTTTATATTCTGTATTTTTATTGTTAATATAATCAAATAATTATTTAATATTAATAGATATCCTTCAATCAAAATAATTTAATTGAATACCTGATAATTTCTAATTTAATAAAATTCTTTGAACCGGTAATGAGCAAAATCACCTCAAATATTCGTATTGCAATTCAAAATTTAATAAATTGTTTGCATTCATTAAAATTCAGAGTATAAAATCAAATTATTCTATATAATTAAACTATGTCAGTTCAATCAATACTAAAACTGATTATTTGAGCCCTGAAATAATGAAATCTTGCTAAAAATAACTTCGATCATAAATATTTAATCATCACATTGAAATTTAAAAAATATATATAAATATATAAAGAAAGAGCGAACATTTTTTTTCCATTAGCCGGTTACAAAGTAATGGGGCAATAATTTTTTTTTATCAACGACTGCGCGTGTTTACGACCCTCGAGAGTTTTATTACTACCACCGCGTATTACATACACACCATCATCGATAGCATAGATATCGATAGTCGCGACGAATAGGATAGAAATAAAAGCGAGCAGAAAATAAAAAGTAATATACAACATTGGACATTGGAATAGAAGCAAATAGGCAAAAAAGTTTCGTTAAAATCACAGTTTTTTTACTTTTATTTTCTATTTTTCATTTCCTATTATCAATATTCGATAATAAATGCACAAATGTGAAAAGTATGTAGTGCTTTATTATTCAATCGCTTAACGTCATACAGCTCGTGTTTATTTAACTGATTAGACGGTGATTGTCAACAAATGCATGGGTTAATCTTTTATTTGCGCGTTTTAATTAAAAATCTATGAAATAGAAAAATAAACGGACAGTGTGGAGTGCAGTAGAAAAAATATCCGATAAATAGATTTACTTGTTGTTTTTCTTTTAGCGATTCAAAGTGCAAATAACTCTGATAACTCAATACTACAACCGTTTGCATTTTTTTAAATTCATTGATATGCTGGTTTATTTTAATTTATAATTCATGATTTATAGCAATGAATTAATTACATAAATAATAAGAAAAGTTATTTATGCTTACACAACTAGAATTGTTCTAATCGTAAGCTAAAATCATTTTCAAGTTCAGGTTATGGGCCCAGTTTTTGATATTAAATTTTTGAACTAACTAAAAACTTAAAAATTGCACATGCTCGAACATTTAAAGAAGAGAAATTTGGATGTAAATGGCTTAACAACCTAAACAATGAAATTTGGAGTTTTTTTTCAAAAATTTAAAAGTTTTATTCTCATTTATGTTCTGTAAAATTTTTTTTCTTTAGAGTTTAAAAGTTTTTAAAAAGAAATAGCCTTTATTATATTTAAGCAGCTGAATTTAACAAAAAATTGAAAATTTTCAAAAGTTTAAAGGTCATTATTCTCCACAAAAGTATGCTTGTTATTTGAAAAGTTAGTGCTTTGCATACTTCTCGTAGAAACTGAGGACTCTGAAATAATGCATCAAAATTGTAGCAGTACTTTGCGGAAATGATATAACTTTTGTAATTTACTAAATAAACTATATTTTTTAAAACGAGGTCCCACTTAAAGTTTATCATTTTTCAATAGTAAATTTTTAAACTTTAATAAACTTACATCTTCTGAAAATTTTCTTCCTTAATTTTTAATAATTGATTTGAAATATTGAACACGGAATTAAAAATTACGCGACAAAAATTATATAATGATTTAAAATTTATTGATTGCTTTATGTAAATATTAAAGAAAAATACTTAGAAAATTTCAACCAATTCGAGGAAAAATATTTAATTAATCCGAATGTAGTTAGTGAAGAGTTTTTGTTACGAAGCTTTCTAAAGAAAATGCTCAACGCCGTACAGATAAATGAAGTATTGAATAAAGAATAAATACATAAGGAACTCATTAAACGCGTGACTGTCACGAAGAATGATATTGAAACACTCTCTAATTAGGACTAATTAGGAACGTCTCGTGGATTAAACATTGTAATGATAAATGAAATGAAAATGCGACAGAAAATAGAAGCAAAACTTTGTTACAGATTTATTTAATTTAACATTCACAGAACTTTATTCTTTTTTGTAATTAAGCATCAACTTTTTTGACTTAAAGTCTATTAATTAATTAGCATTGAATTCAATGGAAAAGTTTTTTGAATCGCTTAGTTATTATAATTCTCTCGCATCGGAGCGTTCAATTTTTTATAAATTCTTTTTTATTCATGGAGAAATTTTAGATGAATAAATAAAAAATTATTATCAATCAATTTCGATCAATAGTCAATTTAATTATAACGACTAATTAATGCTAACTTTTCTAGGTTACTAAGTTTGCTTAATTAATATTAAATTTTATTATAAACAACAACGGTAATTAATTAAAGCTACAGGCGAGTTCAATAATTTATAAAGGGAAATTATTTATTATAATGAAAAACGGATGAAAGAGATTGATTATTTATGAAAAATGTTGAATACGTTAACATCTATCGATAAATATATTAACTTTTTTTTTACTGCATATTTTAATCCTCAAGAAAAAATTGTTGTGAAAAATAAATTTCTTTGTTTATAAATAATAAAATGCTTCAGTAAATTGATAAAATTTTTGAGTGGTGAACTTTATCTCTTTATCCTCAAGTCTTTTTTTTTTTTTGATTCTATTCATGAATATCTAAAATTCATTCAAACTGAATAGTTCAAAACAAAAGTGCAACTTCAAAGAGAAAATTGTTTTTGAACGAAATATTTTTTTTCAGTCTATATTCATCAATATCATCCCTTAAATTCAGTAAAACCATAATTCGCTTTTCTCTAATACCGCTGAATTTAAACGTTGAATTTCCTTACAATCCTTATAAAAAGCATTAAGCTTTACTCCAACGAGAATTTATGACAAAGACTTAATTCTACGGGCCAGCGTAAAGAATTTCATGCCCTATAAATTCGACGTATAAAACTATAAATAAACAAAAGTGTCCTTACTTTAAATACCACTTTGTAGAATTTATCGTTTAAGTTTTTCCACAGTACTCAGTATAGTACTTATTACTCTCGTTTTCCCTCCTTTAGAAGTAATTAATTAATAATATTGTCATCATTAATATTTACCCTTTATTCAATGATTTATAATATATTATCAACGATAAACAATAGAAGCTTTCTCCAAACAACTAAAATTAATCCAACCAAACATAAACTTCATTTATTGTTGGATTTTCGCTGGAAGCTCTGGTATTTCGAGCAATTTCTCAATAAGTTTAAAGGTGTTGCAGGAAGCAAATAGAGAAAGAGGAAGAGGAAGAGGAAGGAGCAAATAGAACTACTACTGCTATATGGCTGTTGGCATCGATACAACACAGAGGAATAGAACGTGCTTTCAAGCACTACTGCAAAAGATTGCGACATCCGTATCCGCGTATTAATTTTCTCTATTTATTAATAAAAATATTTTTAGCAAACTTTTCGGTAAAATAAGCCATGAAAGAAAACTAATTGACAAAAAAGTTTAATTATATGTTTAAGTTTTGAGAAGAAAAATTTGAAATGAAAGACAGTTAATGTGGTCGTTGCCATGACGATGTCTATCGATCTTCTTGCTCTGGTGTTATTTTCCTCTTTCTCTCTTCAGCTTCCTCATCTTCATCCTCTTCCTCTTCCTAACCAGCCACCACTACAAGAACAACCCTTCGTCGCATTTCCTATCAACGTGATCTTCGTTACCGTACTATTCTTTTACTTTGTACATCTCAAGGGTATCCGCAGAGACCAAAGAGACTCAGGGAATAAATGCCGATAATTTAGAGCACCACACCGGGTATTTTATCTCCCAGATTATTCATTCGCGGTGCAATGCAGTTTCGGAACTGAATTTATGACATGTATCTTATGGGAAGATCAAGGAATATTTATATCGGGGAGTCAGTTTCTGATTTAATTTATTGATCAAAATCTCTAAGGAAATATTCTGCAAGTGTTAAATAAAAGATGTGGAAGTTTTGATTGATTAAAAGTTTAAAAAATTTTTTTAAATAGAAGAAAGTTAGAAAAGTTCAAAATTTTTTTGGTTTGAGAAATTCACACAAATACAATTTTAAAATGAAGATTTCAAAACGGAAGTGAAATTTTGAAGAGAATTTTTTTCAGTGAATTCGTTTTAAATAATAGGAAAAAAATTCAAGTATTAAAAATAAATTAAATATTTAAAATGCATAATCATAACTTTTCATACGGATAAAAATATGATAATAGCAAACTTATCGCATCGTGAAAGCTTTTAAGGTCTAAAAAATTCACAAACTCCCGGTTACTGAGTTGTAGTACTTTATACTAAAAAAAGCAGTACAAAAAACGAACAGAAATATATAGGTTGATGGCACTGATAACAATAACAGCAATATTAAATCGTGATCAAGGCTGTTTATCTATCGGAAGTCATGACTCTGATTACGTGGATTATTTGGAGCAGAATTAGAATTTTCAAGTGGCCTACATAATAATAACATAACAATTACCATCTTTACGAGGGTATAATAGAACGTTTGATGATAATTGTACCATGCATATTTTATAAATTTAATAAATCTTAGATTACATGAAAAGTTGGCACGCGTTCAAAAGGCACAGTCATGCTATCAAGATTATAGACTGCGATAATGATTTTTACGAAACGATTAGATTGTAAAAAAATCTACAAGGATTTGTTTATAATTAATAATGATAATAACCGACAGAAAAAAAAATATTGACGTTTTGTGAAAAGTTCAATAATTCAAAATTAACTTTCATTAATTCTGAATGTCAATGGAAGAATCAATTTTTTATTGATGTAGCGCTCGTGAACCATCTCACCAGTTTTCCTCAGAATCAATAATATTTAATGAAAATTTTTTACCGAGCTACAATAAAAGAAGCGACATCGTGTTGACAATCGAGCAATTTGTACGAAAGGTCGAAAGTTCGATTCCGCCTCGAGGTCTTTATTTCAAAATTTAATTTTCTTGCGACATTTAGACATCTAAAGTTGTTTATCATCCTAGTCTAGATTTATTATTAAATTTTTTTAAGTGAATTTGAATTATTTTATAGAATAATTCAATTTTTGGTGACCAAAAAAGACCATTGATTATTCAAAGCTGAAAGTATGTTAATAAATTAAATTTCCTCGTGAATTGGTCACGGTCTTTTGGTCCAGCCAGAATAACTTATTGATCTTCTGCCTCTCAGCCGTTTGACCTAGAAAGGATTTTAGCGAATTTAAAACTCTAAATATTTATCATACATCGCAATGGCTGAGCGTAACACAACTAAGCAAACGTGTTGTACAATTAAAATAAAATAGAAAAAGTTTGATTGAAATAAAATAGAAATCCGAATCAATCAAGTGGTTTCGTAATATTTAAATTTTTTAGACGGTTTGAATTGCAAAAGACTTAATTAATTCGTGACCAATATTCATGCCTCTAAGCTCTCAATAGATAGATAGGTACATACATACATAGATATTTACACTATACATATATCATATGCATAAATAAATAAATAAATATAGAATACAGGAAAGCACAATCACGTTGTCGAGTACAACGCACATAATACTGTAAATATACATATGTACATATATAAAGTTAGTTTATAGTGCCTACGCAATTGATCGATGGACGAGCAGTTTTTCCTTTCATTTCCATCTCTACAACTCAACTGTACTGCTGCAACTAAATTTTTTTTGTCGTCCAATATCCGACGATTTTCACTGGTCCGTAAACTCAACAGCGCACATACCACTGTAGTACATATATATGTTTCTCGTTTTACTTTGCTCTGCATAAACTCACGATTTCGAGTTGAAATAAATACATTCAGACTCAGTACTCTGTATTGTTAAATAAAAGAGAGAATAGAGAAAAAAAATCTTTGGAAAAAATAAAGGGAAAGTTACGAACTAGACTGAAATTCACTGCTCGCGATAGAAAATTCTGACAGTCCAAGTTAAAAGGAGAAAAAAAAACGGAATTTCTTGTTTTTCATCTAAACCCTAGAATTGAAGACTGGTAAAGCTCTTTCGGTTGGCTTTTTGACCCGATGTTTTTTATATGATGCGACATCATCTCCAAAAGCTAAAAGCACTATTTTCGGTTGAATCAACTGAATTTTTATGACAAAGCCGTAAAAATCTATTTTATGTCACCTGAGTATTTTTCCGAGATTTAGCAATACTGAAAATAAATAAATAAAAATCGGTGATCAATCAAAATAAAATTTAACTATTTTATCGAAAAAAAATGTTTTCTAAAACGTTTTTTTGTCGTTGTTTTTTATTTTATTCAATTATTGGTTGTCTGCTGTGATTTTCAAAGTAATTTTGTTAAACGCGATATTTATTTACATTTTATAAAGATATTTACACTCGAATTATGTATTTGAGATTTCACCACGTGTTTCCCCAGAAGCTAGGATTAAATTTGCATACCGTGGAGATTCTCGTATGAAAGGCAAATATTCTCGGTACGGGGATAAGCATTTACCATCAGCGACACTCAACAGCCACCGAATAATATTACCAAGGCTTTACCTCTGCATTTTAATTGTTTCTTTAAAAGAATAATAATATTTAACGTTTAAAAAATACAGTACTAGGTTCCTTCTCGAGTAGTTACTTTCTCAGCCAAATTGATAAATATTCACCTCTACTTTCGTCACTATTAATTAAATATAATTGCCCTCTTTATTTTTATTTATTACGGACACGGTTTATTTTGTTCATTTTTTTCTTTTATTCATTTTAATGTAAGAAAAGTCAATAGAAATATTAAAAAAAGACAGTTTTGAGAATATATTATTATAATCAAATTTTTGATTAAAAAATATAATTCTCCAAAATTATCAATAATTTCGTTTTCTTTTAAGAATTTTATATTTCTAATTCAAGAAAAAGATTTTTCATTTAAAATGTAAAAAACAAAATTTGAATGTAAAAATAAATTTAATTGATTGGAAAAATTAATTTTTCGTTAATTTACATCAAGTAGGTACGCGATAATTTTTTTCACCATTTGACAGCAAAAGAGTAGATACGATAATGGATTATTAAAACACATTAAAGTAACTCTAGCTCACCAGATTATTTTAATAATCCAGACAAATATTCGCAACCCATTTGGTAATTACTGAATTCCTTGAATTCTCCTGCAAATTCTTCAGCTTTTACGTGCAAATAAATTTATGTACGAAACTCCCCTTATATTTATTCATTCAATCCTTCATCTATTCATTCATTACCCTTCTCAGTCACTTACTGGCACTTTTATTTTTATTTTATTAACACAAACTTTTGCCATGAAATAAAAGAAAAAAATAAATATACAACGCGGTTGATTTTTTATAATCCTTGGCCTAGTACCGTCACGTGACGCAATTTGTCACGCTCTGTACTCGCTGGGTACTTGAGCAATAAAATATATGGGAGATAAAATCGTAGAGTATTCGAGTTTGATATAATATTTTATATTTTGCCGAAGTAAACATAACATAGAACCTGTGTTTATTTTTTTGTTTCAGAAAACCGAGTGATGGGTAAATAGATAGTGAAGTGTTGAGTTAAGTACATACTTAAAAAAAATAATGAAGGTGAGGAGACATCACTTCCGCCGATAGGAGGAAGTTATGGTGTCTTACCGGGTGCAATGTCTGTGGCTGCACCCGTGGCAACGTGGCACCGAGCCCACCTTTACAAGGCGCTCGCCTGCGTCGTTATTGTGCTTATCGCGCTCCAATATCTCCTCAGTGGCGCTATAGATGGACACTCTATTGAGACCATGTTTACTATCAATGCTTCCAGGTTCGTAATCATTTTTTTTGTTTATTGTGAATTAGATTAGAAAATAAATTGCTAAATAGTTTTGCTGCTAAGTAAGTGTTCAGTCGGTCGAAAAATAAAATTTTTCTTTTACATTCAAATTATAAAATTAAATATAAACTAATCAATAATATGGCTGCCCAATTTTAAAATACAGTAACTGCAAAATTTTTATACTTAAGTTTTTTTAGTATAAAATATTTATATTTGAGTATTTTCTATTCATAAATAAAATTTTTTATCAAATTTTTTTTTAATAAGAAAAATTTTTAAAAATCTTAAAATTGTCAGATACTGTGTTTTGAAATTGAATATTTTTAGACACATAAAATTGATATTATTTAATTAAATTTAAAAAAAATTTTACATGTCAAGCTTAACTAATCATAAAACACACTTTTTAACAAATTCAATTTTTATCATAAACTAGTTAAGTTTATATATTTTTTCCTCCCTGTAAAATTTTCCGTATTTTTATTCCACTGTATGTTATTTCAAATAGAGTGTATTTTTATGCTACGCTCAACATAAAAAGGAAAAGGCATCATGTCTAGAATAAAGTGGCTTACACACTTTTTATTATACTATCTTAGAATTCTCCTCACAATTTTGTTTTATAAAATATTTCGGGAGTTTTTGCTCCAACCTAGAGATTTTTTATCTGTATCATCACGAAATAAAGAAATATTGCCTAAACTAAACTCATTTTACGTCGCTTCGTTAGACCGCTTCACGCTGATTAACTTTTATCCGATTACAACATGGTCATAAAGTATTAAACTTTTGGACTGGTCTTTTTTAGTCGAGTAATAATTAATGAACTTATGACAAAGATTTTACTTTTTGGTATTTGAGTATATAGGTCTATTTTTATTAATTATTTAAGAATTAATGGAAATATCTATTATGATTATGGCAGTGCTTATTATTTAATTATTGTATGTATTTAGTTAATAATATTATATTAGTGTTACTTAAGGTATGATTAAATTAGGAAATTAAACGTGTGAGAATTTATTTTGAAGCCGAGAAAGTTTAGCGAGCAGAAGAAAATCGTTATAAAAGAATTGTTAAAGACTGAGAAATTATTCTAAGTCACAAGCAAGTTTTAGTATGGGAAAGCTGCGAATGGATATAAAATGAAAGAATGGACGATTAAAATAATAAAGAATTGTGAATTCGATGCGGCGAATGGATATAAAATGAGAGAATGGACGATTATTATTTTAAAGAATTGGGACTTGGAAATAAAAACTTAGAATTTGGTGAGACGAATGGATAGAGAATGAGCGAAATTGCGATTAAAATAATAAATAATTATTTTAAAATGCTAGTTCAATGACGTCGGATAGATGGCAAAAACGATCATTCCGGTTCGTGGTAAGTGAGTTTTTGGGAAAGTAATAAAGTCCAAAATTTTATCACGGAAAAGCGAATTCTTTCTCCGGAGAATTACTCGGGCGAATACTCTTCACCAAGTAATTCTAGAGGATGATACTCTACCTGGAGTCTTACCAAGACCCAGGTAGGTATCAGGGACCGACCGGATGAAAGTGCGACTCCCCGTGCCAAGGCCTTCAGCTGAGGTACGGTAGGTGATCATAAGTCGTGTAGATGGGAGAGATAGGGATACACTCCGATCTCTCTCTGGGGTAGTTCGGTAGGCGAGGGTGAGGCGGATACACTCCACTCATTCTCGAAGGGAGGTTGGGTGATTTAGGGGTTTTGCACCTTAGACCGCGTTTCCTCTCTGGGAGGGAAAAATAGACTCCACCGGGACCGTGTATACCGTACAGAGACTAGTTTTGACCGCGATAATTGTTGTACGCCGCGGCCATCTTATTGGTATTACGCCATTTTGTATACTTGTGTGTGTGATACAACGTTACTCTGTTTGAACTATATATATAAATTTTGTTTAACTTAGTTTGATGTATATATTCTATTTTTAAAAATACAGAACTTTTATTTAGTTAAATACGAATATTTTTATTTAATTGGACACTTTGTGTATTTTGATTTAATGACCGAGATTATTCCCTTTTGTTTTCAACCCTGGACTCCGGCGAGCTCTATATCGAGCCAAAGGGGATAAAATTGGGAAAAATTGCCCGTTACAAACT